>CAJNDT010002223.1:2308058-2673058 GCA_905221615.1 Symbiodinium sp. CCMP2592
ATCGTTCTCATGCTCAGCCCAGTATTTTACTAGCGTCGCTGTCATATCCGTGAACCGTCTAAAGCCCCGCGGCTATGGTTCTAGCTTCTGTCAATACAATAAAAATTTGACTGGGGACCTCTGACTCCTGCACGAAGCAGCTCCAGCTCAAGCCTGAAGCCTACCTATAGTCTCCATTGTAATTCCTTTTTTTGGTTAGCCAGTTTTATGGTTAGGATCCTATAATAGAGATTTTGGTTAACCCAAAAAAGGAACTACAATGGAGACTATAGGTTAGCCTTCTGTCTGCTGTTCCTGAAATCTGAGAAATACGTGTCTGCTGCAACTTGTGATGGTAGGTTATGCCAGTCCCTTGAAACAAGCGTTCCGGGTAGTGGTGCAGAGCTGTCTCTAAACCCATGAACCCTAAACCCCTAAACCCTCAGCCCCTCAACCCCTAAACCCCTAAACCTTGAACTTCGTGCCCTCACTATATTGCCGCCTCTTGAACTTCGCACGATGCAGCTCAGACTCGGTAATCCCACAAACTTCCCAAAGCATGTAGCTGCCTTTGAAGTATGTGTATGTTCTATCTGTATATATACACATGTATATATATATATATACATATATACACACACATACATACATCTTTGCTGTACGTATGTATGCATGCATGCATGGATGGATGGATGGATGGATGGATTAAGGGACGTATGTACGGATGTACGGATGTACGAATGTATGTTATATATATATATATATGTTTCTTTATATGTGAACATCCGTTTGTGTAGACCTGCGTATAGTGTTCTTACGACAAACCTTACCAACGATTGTTGGCATATATGGGAGGCCAGTAGACGGCGAGTGGCATCGAGATACATTTCATCTTAGGGCAGTAACGCTTTTGTAAACGCGACCTGGCTGGCTGCACGGATGCTCTACAAACTGCATAAGCGAGCAAGGTGCACCTGAAAGGATGAACCCTAAACCCTAAACCCTAAATTGAAAGGGTCCAAGGTCCAGGGATTTCTCATCTGCCTACACCTGCAGGTGCACCGAGATGTCTGGACCGGACCTGACCCAAATTCTGGATGTGTCCAGGTTCCAGCCGTTCCTGGAATCCTGAACGTGTCTTTGTAACTTGCAAAACTGCCGGGAAACTTTCCTTGACGGCGCAGTGAATTGATTTTCTCACTAGCAGCTATATCGCTATATCTAGAGCCCAGGTCAACAGGCCAGCGAAGGGCGGTGTGCCCAACGCACGTGTGGCTCTAAGCGTGCGTCAGCGCTCGAACTTTTGAACTGTTCCCAGGCCGTGCAGAAGGAAGCGCTTGCACAAGGGCTTGTGCCTGCGCTTCTTTGGTGCACGACCTGGACAAGGTTCAAAATGCCCGGCATTCCTCTGCAGAGGTTCCCAGAGAGCCCGATACCACTTAATTAAGGAATATAGCTTAAATCAGAATCTGAAGCCCCTTATAGTTTAAGGTATATTTCTTAACAAAGGGGTATTGGCCTCTCTGGGTTTGCTGGGATCCGGGCTCCAGGGTTTCAGGAAACAGACTGCCAGAGTTTGGGCGCAGGGGCTTGATTTTCAGTTTTATTTTTTTAAAGCGCCCATTTCCGACCAGCAGATCCGTTTGCTTAGGGTTTAGTTTAGGGTTCAGGGCTTGTCTTTCACAAGTCGCGTGACGCCAGCTTCTGAGGCCTTTACATCAGACTTTACATAGGGAGGCGTCTAAAGTAGGCTGCACTCCCGGGCCTGTGGACCTGGAGATTGTTGCGGTGTAAGATAGATCCTTGCTGATGCAACCCGGGGCGCTAAATATCCGAATTACGTGGAAGCATAATGTGGAACTAACAACCGGTGCACCTGACAAGCAAACTGAACACTCGACTTGCAAGCCCGCCCCTCTCCCCATGCACTCAACATCCGAAATTCAAAGCTCCAGACCCTTCGCCCCAAACCCCACGGCAGGATCCTGCTGCAGAATCGCAAGAACGTCAGCGCCACCTCTCCCAGCACGGTCTCGGCCTGGACCGGGACCCCAGGCTCTCTAAAGGGCGTCTGAGCACCGCCAGTATGGAATCGGAACCCAAAGAAAAAGTCTTCCTCTTGGCGACCTAATCTGAAGCTTAAACCTTAGAAGCTGCCCCCACCCTGTAATCGTGACTATAAGGATTATATTAGGGCCCTATTATATTCCTATTATACCACTATTAGGAATATACCACTATTACAGGGTGGGGGCTCCTTCTAACTTAAACCTTTTCTCCACTTCCCAGAGCCTCCAAAACCCCTTAATTAAGGAATATACCTTAAAGTATAATAGGATCCCTAATATAATTTAAGGAATATTCCTTAATTAAGAGGTTTTGGAGTCCCCTAAACCCTAAACCCTATAGATCCCTTATAGATCCCTTCAAGGAACCCTAGGTAGATTCCTTAATTAAGGGGGTTTTGGAGGCTCTGGGTTGCTGATGCGTATCATAACTGCATAAGTATACACACTCGCAGCTCTCGCAGTTGCTTCAAAGAGCCCGAGTCGGTCGCAGCCCTAAATTATGTGTATATATATATATATACATACATGTATATATGTGTGTATATAAATATATATGTATATACATGTATATATACGTATGTATATACGTAGAGATGCTACGTAGAAGTGCACATAAATATGTATGGATAGTGTATACATACATACATACATACATACATGCATACGTGTGTGCCGAGCTGTCGCCCAAACTCTACTTCCAACTTCGACCGCAGGAGAGTTCTTGGTCAGCCCCAAAATTCCTAAGCTCCCTGAGCCTTCCCAAACCGCCCACGTCCCCAGTATTCACCGGTCAGATGCCCTTAGTTGTTTACAGGTACACCTTCGAGTTCGTATTGGGGCTCTTCGAAAACGAAAAACCCTTTAACGAGCCATTGTAGAACCCTTACAGAACGCTGAAACCCTTGACAAAAATCCTATACTGAACTTAGACCCCTAGCAAAATTCAAAATTTTAGCTGCTTCTTGGGGATTGTACTAACCTGAAAATCCTGTAACCTGGCGCTCTGTTTTCGCTGTCCCCAGGCCCAGCGAGCAGAGATCTGTTCGCATCCGGCGGCCCTGGAAATGACCAGTGAGACCTTTCAGGGATTTAATGCTTTGTTTGATTTTACAACAGCTGCTTTTTAAGGCTTCCGTGATTTTGCAGCACGGTGAGAACGGCTCTATAAGGGTTCTGCGTGGCCTTTGGCTGTTGGATTTCAGGGTTCAGGCGTTTACAGCTTTGGGGTTGTTAACAACAATGAGGGTTTTAGGGTTTGGGGTTCGAGGTTTCGGGTGGCCCATCGTGTTGTGCTCACCACATACTGGATCCAAGCACCATGCCAACCTTTAATAAACACCGGTGTCAACACCCGATGAATCCCAGTAAGAACGCAAAAGCACGTATAAACCGCCGTAAGCCACTTTAATAATCTTCCAAAGGCCCTGAAAAAATCGAAAAAGCCCAGCGGCTTGAAGCTCTCACCTACAGGCTCCGAGTTTTAATGGAGCTTTCGATGTCTTTTGGTTGTAGATTTACAGAAACTATGAGCAGAAGGTCTTACTAAGGATTCCGACACCTAGATTATTGGCAAACCCGTCACATCCACCCGAGGAACCTTGGCGATTGTCCCCGTCGGCCCATTGTAATGGACAAACATGCGCGTTTGGTCGACTGCGCTGCAGTGTTGAGAACTCCAACCAATGGCGATCTCGATTCGCATGGTCGAAATGCAGATACCTCTTGCCCTGACGTTGAGACAGTCTCCCTTCGGCTGTTCCTCTGGATGTTCGTGGCGCCAGAAGCTGCAGTCCATGTTGCACTGTGCATCTGGTCGAGATGCCTGTAAAACCCCGTCCATGACCGGTGTGTACGTCTGCGGAACACAGCCTGACGTGCAAGCATGTGGGCTGATGGTTCAAGGTATCTTGTACTAGGACTACGGGGGCGCTGCCTCAGCTTATTTATGGGCTCCAATTGTCGGTGTTCCCGACTTTCTCAAATGGTTACGTTACACAAGCAAACGCAGACGAGTATTTCCAAACACAGAAGCTCCCTGATTGCCCTAAGCCTCTTCCCCAGATGGGTGGTTGTCAATATTAGGGTCCCTTTTGGGGTCCTTATTAAAATACGGCACCTAATATTTAGGGTACCCAAAAAAGGGACCCTAATTTTGACAACCACCCAGATCAAAGCTGTTCAACCCCATACCTGAAAGATCAAGCTGCAACCTCCAGACTGCAACTTCTTCTCAGCCGCGTGGCCTTCAGAGCACGCCGCCATGGTGCATGTTTCCCCAAGCAACCAGGCCGCCTTTCCGCAAGGTCGCGACGAAAGCCGTGCCAGTGGACTGAATGCTCCAGACCTGTCCCGAGTTCGGGCTTACGATCCCTTCCAGAAGTTTTATTGCCGAGTCTAAGATCTGGTCTTCATGAAGGTTTATCATAAAGTCTGGAAAATTTGTGATTGGTTTAGACGAGCTTTCCACAGCTCTGGCGGATCTCTCTAGGGTTCTGTACTACTTCTTGAGACCCAGAGAGCCCAATACCCCTTAATTAAGCAATATACCTTAAATTTATAAGGGGCTTCATATTATGATTTAAGCTATATTCCTTAAACAAGGGGTATTGGGCTCTTGGAGACACCGGGCTTTGATTTGGGCTTTGGGATGACCTGTAACCAATTCCCCGGACACCCGCAAAGTCTACTTGTCCCGCGCCTAAGAGAACTAAAGGCTAACCTTTGGGGTTATGTAAGCGTTATTACAACTTAGTTGTTGAGTTGATAAGCCCCCAAAAAGTGTACACTTTCAGTTTTAGAGGCGGTAACTGTATCCCAAAAAGTGTAAAGTGTATCCACTCAGCTACTAAGATAATACAGGGATTGTAGTACCACAAAAAAGGCTCAAGGTTACCCACTCCTCTACTGCGGAAAGATGCTGCCCAACCCTAGACCGAAACCCTAAACCCTAAACCCTGCGAAAAAATGCCGCCCAAGGAGCATCTTGGAGCTGGCTCTGCACAGAGCTGCTGTCACCCCCACACGGTGGATGGCCCCACGTGACAACCTTCGCTGATCTGATCGGTTAGCAATCACACCCCAATTCTTTTTCCCGACTGGCCAAACTCCTAAACCGCAAACCCGAAACACCAAATCCCGAAACCCGAAACCCTGAACCTCAAACTCTAAATTAAGCACAAACTCGTCACACCCTCAACCTTAGCCATAAACCCCAAACCCTCAACCCTAAGACTTTCCCCCGAGAAAGGTCAAAGGCGCAGATCCATCTCGGCGGATCGCTGCGAAGGCGCCTGAGCAAGCCTCGGACAACGTGGGAAGCTTCGGGATTTCAGAGGTTTCAGGGTTCAGGGTTTAGAAGTCTACTTTTCTGGATGGGTTGCAGGTCAGGATTTAGGACTTTGGAGCTTTGACTTAGTCTTCAGGGTTTTTGGGGTTCAGGGTTTGGGGTTTTCGGGCTTAGTGCTTTAAGTGCTGCGAAACCATGAATCCTAAACACCCTTGTCCTTTTAGAAGTAATAGACAGAGCCCTATACCGATATCACTTAGTAGGAATTATTTGAGAAGGTCTACTAGCCGGTCTGTTTATTCTTTTGGGGAACCATGAAAAAGGACAAGGCCGATCCTAACCCTAAACCCTAAACCCTAAACCCTAAACCCTAAACCCTAAACCCTAAACCGTAGACCCAAAGATCCCCAAAGCCTAAGGCCCTGCATCCCGACGGTGGGGGGAACTGGAGGCGACTAATATAGGGGCCTTAAGGTAAAAGCCAGAAAGTTGGAATATGGAATAATGGTAGGATCCCCTATAATTTACCTTAAAGGGGTTAGGATAATGATATTCCAACTTTCTGGCTTCTACTGTAATACTTAGAATAGGGTTCCTTTAAAGCGTTTCCTAAAAGGGGGCCTATAATGCCTATAAGGGATCTATGATAATACAGTTCTGATAGGATTCTATAAGATAGGGGCCTCAATAATTAGAATGGGGTTTCGGGGTGTGTACTAGTTACAAATATAATAAGGAACCACCAAACCAGTTTAGGTAATTATTATGGCCCCTGTAGTATACTTGGTAAATAGTCAGACCTCTACAGGGTTGCAGCGGTGCTGGATTCAGGGTTTGCGCGCTGAACACTCTAAAGTCCAACAGCACCAGACTAGGAGGTGCTGAAAAAGCCCTACAAATCCACTATAACACAAGTCAGAAGCCTCTTAGGACCATCACAAAAAGGGCCTATACAGAATCCCGACACGATCCTACAAAAAACCCTACGCAACGTGCCCTTGCAGCCGGAAGGCTTGAATTTGCCGCACATCTTGTAGCTGCACCTGGCTCGGTTGCGAGGCGACGCCCGAATCGAAGAGTTGGGCTGCTCATATCTAGAACCTCGAATTAAGGAGAGGGCTTAGGGTTGAGGAGATTTGACGTTTACCGTAAACGATTGAAAGATTTCCATGATTGCTGAACCTGCTCGAAGTTTCCGAGGCAGAAGCCAAGACGTAAATGACCGCGGAGCGGAACTGGAGGCGACTAATATCGGGGCCTTAATAATTAGAATAGGGTTCCATAAAAGCCTTTCCTAAAAGGGGGCCTATATAAGGGATCTATGATAATACAGTTCTAATAGGATTCTTTCGGCTGATGGGAAGCAACCTATGCAACGTCGGACTTCCCGAAGATTCTGCCGCCTAAATGCCGGCAGACCCTTTATGGCTTTCGGCATGCTCTTGGAGAAGTGCTTGCAGGCAGGGTGCTCAGCAGGCAGCACCCTCGTCCCAAGTTGTCAGTATACTACAGTAGATGATCGTATTATAATGGATGATAGCAAAACATACTTGGTCTGAAGAGGTCGATCCCGAAAACATCGGCCACCAAATGCTAAACCCCCAACCGAATGTGCTAAATCCGAGACCGTGCCAGATCTTCAAAGCGCAGAGATACAAGCCAAACAAAGTACTTAGTACCTAGGCCAACATAGGAGTCAGGATTAGGGGGGGCCCTTGGGGAAATTAGATCCTCTCAATAAAGTCCTTTTCAAGAGAGCCAGCAGTAGGGTTTAGAATGGTCCCATTTAAGAGTCTCCCTTATACTACCACCTAGAGGAATAGTAACAATAGCTTTAACCCCGAGTAAACAACCACGAAGGATTGCTTTGTATGAACCCCCCAAAGGGGATCTACGGTTTGGATTTTACCAGGTGTCTGAGAAGCCCCGCACTGACAACAGGGAACACAAGGGATGCCGACGTCTCCTTGCACACCCAAATTAAGATTCTCAATTACCCCGGCTCCATGTACCCATATAGTACATAGGCCTTAAAGTACCATTCTAGGAATCCCTTCAAGGCTTAAGTATCTACTGTAAAGGTACATGAAGCCTTTGGGTCCCATTCCAGAAACAAGTGCGCAGGATTTTGGAAACCGGGTCTGGACAGCTGGGGCGACAGGCCGAGCTTACTGAGACTGTCCCGTGCTCGGGTCCTGTGGACCCTCTCTCGGGCCATGTTGTTGCAGCCGGTTTAGGGTTTAGGGGTTTAGGGTTTATAGGCCTCATGGTATTACAGGATCTGCGCACCCCAGCATAGCAGAAGAGGGCGACTCAGCCAAATTCATCCCATCCCAACCTCTTCTCAACACCCCCCCAAGTAGCACTTTAACGCCACGCATAGCTAAACAAACCACTGCACAACAGCTCTCCCTCCGAGACCCACAAGGGTCCAAACCGCAAAAATCGAAAACAATCACCACAAAAACAGAATAACAAAATTACAAGAAAACTCATCAGTATCGTGATGATCCTTTCAAGACAGCGCCTGGACAGCAGAGCTGTCTCCTCCCAGATCCTGCAGCTCGCGCCAAGACAGGAGGCGGTTGAGGGTTAAGGGCTGAGGGGGGCTTAGGGTTGTAGGTTTAGGTTTGATAGTTAGGCAGAATCTCGATCTGTAGATGCATGAAACATCATGAAACAACACCACGTGACTTGGATTTCCAACGTCTGAAACAGAAACCCTCGTTCGTAATCTTTTCCCCAAATGTTGCATGAATGAAGTGCTTCAGATGGGTGGTTCGTAGGCGTCAGGAGGTATCAGCAGCGCAGACCAAACGATCCCACGAAGATTTGCATGCCCTGGTCCCATGCACGTCCAGCAGAGCATATATAACAAGTCTGACAAACGATACAGGAACCTAAAGCCGAGAGAATCCGTTCTTCCGCCGGAAGACAGCGAGTCAACTTAACATTTCTTCGGGCTCAAAGTTGTCACTACACGACCGCCTCTACATCGGCCGAAGCATCGCCGCCGGGTGCGGATGGAGGACGGTGCCCTGCTATCAGCCACACAACTTTTCTCCACGCAATCGGGCACACATCACCCAGATAAGTAGCGGCCTAAACCGCTGCTTATAAACGCCTGCGCTTTTTGGCAGGGCCATCCCACTGCTCATTCTGGCACCATGAGGGCACTCTGACAGTGTCAAGTGGGAAGGTAGTACTGCTTTTATCCATTCCGATGATGTACTTGGTGCCCCGAACTCGGACAACCGTTCCATCAGTTCCAGTGTTGAACTTCTGATGCCATTCCTGTGTTTTCTCCACGACTCGCACCTTGATTCCCCGAACCTCGCCAAGAATACTCAACAGCCTGAAGACTGCAAGCCGACGATTGTCCAGCGTGAAGATCTGGCCCTGATGCTTCACAACTCTGATCATGTTCACCGCTCGCTTTGCGGTGCATTTGCTTGCAAGTTGCCCTAGCGTCTCGTCTAAGGTGACGTCATTCTGAAATGTTTGCCTCATTCTCAAGCTGCAACGCAGGAATACTGAAAAGTTGAGCAAACCTACAGGGATAAAACAAACGCACCCTAGGCCCTAAACCGCTTTTGCGAGCAAAACCCGTACCGATGACTTCAAGTTGCTTTATGGTGGCTTGTGAGAAGCGAACGTCCTGCGGTCGGAGGTGCAAATATCGTGTCCCGGCCTTTTTGTTCTGCGGTGGCTTCGACCGCTCCTGAGGAACTTCGCAGTCCTCTTGAGCTGGGTCTTCCTCGGCAAATTCCTCCTCACCTTCTTCCCAACCTTCTTCTAGGTAGCCTTCCTCCTCCTCTTCGTCGTAGTCGTCTGCTTTGTCCTCTTCTTCTTCCTCTTCTTCATCCCATGCATCTTGAGGTTCGTCTGCGCATTCTCCGCAGCAAACATCATCATCATCATCATATGCCTCTTCCTGTCCACCCTCATCATACGCCTCTTCGTCATCCCATGCATCGTGAGGTTCGTCTGCGCATTCTCCGCAGCAAACATCATCATCATATGCGTCTTCCTCTCCACCCTCATCATACGCCCGGCTCTCATCTGGCCAGACACTCATGGCGGAATGGGCAGCGGAAACGATGTCTGACTAGAAGCCTATGCATACTGTGTTTTGCCATGAGTACGGCCCCCATACAGTAACAGTCTATAAAAGGGCTACTATTAAGGGCCTTATATATCTATACTATGAATATTATCCAACTGTTACTGAGTGGGGGCCGTACCCAAGTTTTGCACTTTCTTGTCAGGCCCATGGCCTGCACCAGCCGCAACCATGATCGGACGCTAACCTCTCGTTCCGGAAGTGCGACTTCGGGGAAAGATCCCACGGCTAGCTAGCAAGCAAAGCCCTAAACCCCACCACATGGTTAGGAATTACAGTTTGCAGTCATGGATTTCTGGACGCTGAATCTCAGACACTGCTGGAGCCGACAGCCGCTTGCTAAATCCTGCATTCCGTGGTAAAAAGACAAGCGAAGATCTCACTCAACGAAGCTGCTGACTGAAAAAATCAACAACATCAGAATGTAAGCTCGGAAAAAACTCGATTGCGAGCCGGAACTTGCAGCAGGAGAGCCGTCGTGAAGCCGTTGTCGGCACTGGAGGTGGTACACAGCAAAAGCATCGTTGTCACAGTAAGTTGTCAGTAGTGATCAGCATCAGCAACATGACGAAAAGGAGGACGAACAAAAAGCAAAAACTGCTACTGCTGCTGCTGCTGCTGCTGCTGCTACTACTACTACTACTACTACTACTACTACTACTACTACTGCTGGAGAAGGTGGAGTCGTGGTCGTGGTGGTTGTCGTTGTCCCTATAGTCGTCGTCGAGGTAATCGGAGTCGTACTAGCGTTACTGGTAGATGTCGTCGTCGTTGTGGTGGTGGGAGTAGCAGCAGGACAAGCAACACCAGCGGCAATGCCACAGTCGAAGCCTCTAGAACAAGCCCAAGCACAACAGAAGGGGCCCGCAGGCCTCCCGTCCCCAACAGACAACGGAGCCATCCGCGCGGAGCGCGACAAATGCGCTGCGAGCGGCCTGGCACAGAAAAGTATGGTTTCGGGGTTCCTTCTGAGGAGCGCAAGAACGTCCGACTAAGATCACGATTGTCTGGCTCTTCTGCGGCATTGGGCCCCAAGCCAGACTACAGGCTTGGGCCCGCAAGGGCTTCAGAGACTCAGAAAGTCCTTCAAGCACTCCCTGGAAATCAGATCAGCGCCGAAGTTCCCGGAGAACCAGATGCCAAGACCCATAAGGTGATGATGAACAAACGGCATGTGAACCTCCACGTTCGTAAAACCAACAGCCCGCAAAACACAAAGATATGTGTATGTTTATGTGTATGTGTATATGTCTTTGTATGTGTGTGAGTATTTGTGTATGTATATGTTTATGTACATGTGTATGTGTATGTGTATGCATATGTACATGTATATGTATATGTTTATGTATTTGTAGATGCATATGTACATGTACAATGTGTACATGTATAAGTAAAAGTAGAAGTATAAGCATAAATATGTGTATATGTACATGTACATGTACAATTACATGTATATGTATATGTATATATGTGGTGTATATGTACATGAATATGTATAACAACTATTTACGTATGTGGGCATATATGCATACACATGGCTCATTTACTTCTCAACCTTTTGCATGTACTTAGTTTTCTTTCACTCAACATGTCACAGCCTCAGCTGAGACCCGATGAAGCCCAGTCCAAAACACCTATGATCCGGAATCCTCAAAGGGGAAAAGGAGGGACCCTTAATGGGGACCCCTACCCTACAATGGGCTATATAATGGGTATATCATAGCTATATTAAGGGTATATACCTAGGGGTCCTTATTAAGGGTCCCTCCTTTTACCCTTGGAAATACTGACCCTAAACCCTAAACCCTATGATCAGGAATCCTGCCTGGATCTCAGATACCGCGATGAGCTGGTCAGCCACGGACCGGCAATCCCCGCCGTCACTTGGCGAACCCCAAACCACCACCTTGGCGAGGGTTACGGAGGAATTGGAGTGCAGGCCTTACCGGTCACATTTGTCGTCATCATTACGGGGCCACAAGCGTTGTAAACATCATCTTCGTCTTCAGCGGAACCATCAAGACCATCGGCAACGTCGTCCTGGAAACAGTGGCCTTATCCCGAGCAAAATCATCACCACATATCGTCGGAAGGCCTTGGGCTCCAAACCTTACAGGGAACTCCAGAAAGTTGGAATATGGTTTCATGGGAAGGGTTAGGATAATCATATTCCAACTTTCTGGCTTTTACCTTACTGCGTTATCTTTCGGAAGCCCTTGGGCTGCGAACCTTATTGGATTATTATCCTGAAGACCTTGGGCTCCCAACCTCCTTCGATTATCACCTTGGGCTCCCGGCCTTATTAGTGGACTATCAATCATGGGATTATCATTCGGAAGTGGGCTCCGAACCTTATAGGATTATCATTCGGAAGTCCTGGGGCTTTAGGGCTTCAGGGCTTTAGGGCTTTAGGGCTTTAGGGCTTTAGGGCCTTAGGGCTTTAGGGTTTCGGGCTTTAGGGTTTCGGGCTTTAGGGCTTTAGGGCTTAGGGTTTAGGGTTTAGGCTGATGTAAACAAAAGGCCCGCGATGGCACCGTCTGGAATTTTGAAGAACGGGTTCAGGAATCGGGAAGTGCTTGTATGGGGTTTAGGGCTTACTAGTGCCAGGAACTGGCAACTCCGAGAGTTTGAATTATTGAACATTTCGGAAAGAAGGGGGCCCTTCATACCAAACACTGGGATCAGAATGCAAGGATCCCCCCAGACAGGAAACTTCTAGATTTAAAGGGTTCACCAAAGAAGGGATTGTTTATTTGGAAATGGAAGGGTTTCCTACCTTGGAGCCGATAAAATCTCATCGATCATGAATGATATGCAAGAAAGAGTCAGGGTTTAGGGCGTTTAGGGTTTAGGGATAGATCATAAACAATGCAAGCAGTATACATATACTGTATCAAATTTGACAGATGCTTTTTTGCAATACACAATGGGCAGAAACTACATGACACAATTATGGCATATACGCTATGCAGGATAAACACATATACAACAGTATTCCATACAATCTAGTAGTACCTTAACCCCAAACAACATGCTTTTTTAGGACTTATATACGGAAATCGAAATAGGGAGCCCTAAAAAGGAAGGTTTTATAGGGTCCAGGAATTAGTTCTCCCTGCCCAAACCCAGAGACTCCAATATCCCTTAATTAAGGCATAACCTTAACTGATAGTAGGATCCTTAATATGGTTTTAAGGTATCTTCCTAAAGTAAGGGATATTGGAATCCCTTAAACCCTATATAAACCCTATAGATCCCGTATAGATCCCGTAGAGGAACCCAAGGTATTCATAAATTAAGGAATACGGGGTTTCCGAAAATAGGGGGCCCCAAATAGTAGGATCCTTATTATAAGGACCCCAAGATAAGGTCCCCTCAAATTTCGGAAACCCTAAACCCTTATAGAGTCCTTTAAAAGAACCCCTATAGTACCCTTCTACTAGCCCTTTAAAGGAACCCCTAAGGTACCCTTCTACTAGCCCTTTAAAGGAACCTTTAAGGTACCCCTAATATTGGAGCCTCTTCCTAAACCCTAAACCCTAAACCCGAAACACTAATATTAACCCCAAACCCTAAACCCGAAAACCCTAAACCCTAAACCCTTGGACTCTGGGAAACCTGCGACCCAGAGGCAGATCCGTCCTCGCGCAGCGCAGCGAAGGCCGACCTGGTCGCGTGGATGGAGACGACCTCTCCGGAGGATTTCGGATTTAGGGTTTAAGGGGTTCCTTTAAAGGGATCTATAAGGGCTCCTTTAAGGGGTCTGTAGGGTTTAAGGTTTAAGGGTTTAGGGTTTAGGGGTTTAGGGGTTGGGGTTAATATTAGTGTTTAGGGTTTGGTTTAGGGCCTAAAGTTTAGGGTTTAGGGGTTGTTCTTGAGCGCCTTTTTCCATCCGCCTAATGGTGCCTGCAATTTCTAAGCTAGGGATTTTGGGTTACGGTTTAACGCTTTGGGTATGGGGCTTTGATACTGCAGGGACCAGATGATACGACAGGGACCTAGATGATTAGATTAGGGCTTTTGCGTCTACTGCAAGATGCTTTGGAAAGGATTCCATGTACGGGTGTTGGCAAGGGGTTACTGGTGTTTCATAGCTTTTGCGGGTGTTTGTAAACTAGGACGACTTAACACCGCCAAAACCCCCAAATCAAGAACAAAATCGCCCTTAATGCTGAACATCGAAACCCTTAACACCCTGCACCCTAAACCCAAATTGTTCGAGAGCGGGTTGTGAGATTCCCCGCCGCCGAAAAGCAGGGACGGCATCCCGCCTTCGTCAGCTGCTCCTGCACGCCTGGGCTCTTCTTACCCGAAACCGCCGGTGTTTAGGGGGTCCCGAACGTTTGGGGGTGTTAAAGGCCAAGGGTTCACGGTTTTGCGGCAGAGACCCGAGTTAAACTCAAACCCCGTTCACCCTACACTCTTAACCAAAAATCTTTGCTGAATCCCTTCACAGGTGCAGGCTGCATCTCCTCCGCTGACTGCATTGCCCCACGCTCTAACCGAGCCATCAGCCAGCAAAGCTGCGAAGGCTTGCTCCTTCGGTCTTCAACGGTCAGAAGAGGGATGAACTCCCAACCAAGATGTTGCAATCCTAAACGCTAAAGTCCCCTAAACCCTAAACCCTCAACCCTAAACCCTAGGCTAAAGTGCTCTGGCCCCTTAGCACCAAGCCTGCTCCAACGAACCACAACACCCCCGGACCAAAAAATCCCGAAATCGCAGCGCAAAGCTCCGCGGACTTGATCTTCTGAACATTCTGCAGATGGGCCTGAACCTGGTTTAGGGAGAGGTGCTATTCAAGGATTTCGAAGCTTAGTTTAGGGCTTAATGAGGGCGTAGGGTTGGGGATTCGAGGGTTAGGGCAAGGGGTTGAAGGGATCTGGGCGATTATTAAAGCTTCGAGCTTGGGATTGGAGTTCCGGGTTGGTTCTGGCACGTTAGCCAAGTTTGCGTTTTCGGCTGCCGCTCTTGAGGCAGGCTGTGCGGAGTTTGGGGCTTGTGCGTTGAAGGGATTTTCGGGTTTAGGGTTTAGGGCCCTAGATCCAAAACCGTAAACCCTAAGCCCCAAGCCGGCTCGGTTTGGTTATGGACCCCAGGACAAATACGGTCATTACACGAATGTGGAAGCTAAAACAACATGGTGGGGGGACCCTGAACTCCTTCAACCCCAGACCCTAGACTCCTGATCCTGAATCTTAAATCCTAAACCCCAAAACCCCTAAACCCTACCCTAAGGCCCTAAAGTAGTTCCTTTTGGGGGTTCATATCTAGAATCCTATTAGGTAATCCCAAAAAGGAACTACTTTGGGGCCTGTGGGCAACCCCTAGACTCCTAAAAATCTAACCGGCAAAAGCCAGGGCCGACACACTAAACCTTCCTTGATAGCAGCCGAGGGGCGGCGCTGCTGTCCCCACCACTCTGCGCATCCCCCCAGCACACGACCTGACAGAGCACACTGGGAGGATCATGGGACATGGTAAGTAAGGTTATAAGTACCGTAATTGGGGTTATAAGTATAGCTACCCCAATAGGAACCCTAGTTACTAAGTCCCATGAGCCTTTAAGCATGGCCAGAAACGCAAAGGGTTTGCAACACAAAGCTTACACATCTTGGAGGCGACCATTGTCGGCAAAAGCAAGCCCTTTGTTAATTTAGTGAATTTAGTGATCACCCAGAGATTCCAATACCCCTTGATTAAGGGATATACCTTAAATTATAGTAGGATCCTTAATATGATTTAAGGAAAATTCCTTAATTAAGGGGTATTGGAGTCTCTGGGCACTTGTGGCCACCGCGGTACAGTTCCATCCCGGCGAATGGCGCTGAAAGCATCGGCGCTGCTTTGAATCTGGCACACGTCCACAAGCAAGCCCGCCACACGGCTAGAGTCACCGCCACGCCTTGTCAGGACGGGTTTACCGTTTAGGGGTGAATCGTTTGTCATGAGATAAATTCAACATGTTGTTTTCTCTCTGCATGGCCCTAGACTTCAGACTTTGGGGTATGAGGACTTAACGTTGAGGGCACCGAAAGTCCTGTACCCCAGAAGCGAAGCCTAAACCCCAAAACAAACCCTGAATGCCGAACCTGCCAATCCTTCAAGCCTCAAGCCCCTCAGTCCCAGTCCAAGCAGCGCAGCGGAATAATCCAAAGGCATAGTCGAAGTACGAATCATGTAGGATTTTGTTCTCTATTCCCAAAAACTTTAAACCCTGCAAGCCTTACACCCTCACACCAACAACTCCTAAACTCTATAGTTGCTCAAGCCCCGAGATGCATGCTGAGACACCCGGATAAACCCTGAAGCCCCTAAGCCCTAAACCCAAAACCATAAACCTGAAGCTCGTAGGCCCTTCTCCCAAGACCCCCATTGATCGAATCCTCTACAACAAGAACCCTAAAGCGAGACTCTGTGAACCTTTTTCAAACCCCAAGCCCCAGATCATAGAAAAGCTCAACCCTGAAGCCCTAGACACCCTTAATCTCAAAACTGCAATTATAAACAGCCGCTCCAAGACAGCCCAAACCCTTCAATTAAGGACCAGCGATCAATTTGAAGGGTCTTGATTTTGTCATCTACGGTATGCTCCATATGAAAGTGGTGTTGCTCTATCTAGGTATAAAGGCACCGTCAAAGGCCCTTTACCCCAATCCCCAACCCACACACCCTAAAGCCCAAACCCTTAACCCCCCAAACCCTTAAACCCAAAACCCTAAAACCCAAACCCCAAACCAAGATTAAACTAAACCCCAAAGCCCCACACCCAAACCCTAAACCCCGCCTCAAACCCTCAAAGCCCCCCGAACCCGGCCTTGGACAGCCCCAGGTGACCACGCGCCCGTCCTCGCGCAAGGCTGCAAACGCGCCCCGGGAGGAAGCGATGCTCTGCACGCCCTTCCTTTCGGTTGACGGTTTATAAGTTACCGGGCTTAGAATAAATAAAAGCTTCATGATGTCGGCAAGAAGATGTAAGAAGTGTGCAGGTTTAGGGTTTGACTTAGGATTCAAGAAAGATTTTGGGACAAGTGGGTTAGCTTTCCAGGATTTTAAGTTTAAGTTTGACTCAGCTTTCAGGGGACAGCGTTTCGGCCTGGAAGCCTCCTAGAGTCCTAGAGACCTAGAGAAGTTCTGGCTGAGGCTGCAGACTTCCACCGAGGAGTCAAGGTTGCGGGATTTAGGGTTTTAAGTTTAAGCTTTAGGGCTTAGGGTTTTAGGGCTTAGGGTGTAGGATTTCGGGATTTTGGAAGGCTTTTCCCTTTGCAACGTAGAGCCTGGGAAAGCAAATGCTGAAGTGAAGCCTAGCTTCAGCTGCGAGCTGACGGAAGCAGAGTCCCCGCCATTGTCCCGCAATCCCCAAGTTACCTGTGGACGGAGGCTTCGCTTGAGGAAGGCTTGGGAAGACCATGAGCCCTAAACCGCTGTGGCTTAGGGTTTCGGGCTTTGAGGTTTTATAGGGTTTAGGTTTTCAAGGTTTTAGGGTTTCCAGTTTAGGGTGTTAAGGTTTCAAGGTTTAGGATTCAGGGTTTAGGTTTTTGGGTTTTGGGAGCCTAAAAGCCGTGTGTAGGGAGTGTCGGGGCGTGGTGATTGCACAGGGTCCCTTCGCACATCTCAGAAATACGCAACCATTAAGTAGCCAGAAAGAAAAAGCATAAACTTGTATTTCATAATGGTTCCCTTAAGAAAAAAAGTATTAAAGTATGGTACTCCAAAGCCCAGAATACCCTCCTTGCCAAAAGCCATTATCTCGGATTCAAGCAACGACCCCTGAGGGTAGGCCCCGACAACAAGCCACTTAAGACTCAAAGCTCGCCCTCATCTTGTATGCCTAATCCTAGGACGTGTACCTATGGGGATTCCCTGCAGAACCCTCAGAGACCCCTTATAAACCTTTTTAAAACAAACACGAAGCCATCATGAGAACCCGAAAACCCTCTTCGGCAGAAGTTGCCACAGAGCCGTCGGCCAGGATCGCCGCAAAGGCGCCCCGCGTTGCCTTCAGCTTCGGCGCTTCAGTCTTGCGGCTAGCTTAGCGCTTAGGGCTTAGGGCTTACGGTTTAGAGATTAGGGCCTAGTGCTTAATTAGCGTTTTAGGGAATCAGGTTTTCGGGGATTTTGAAGTCTAGTAGGGCTTTAGAGTTGAATATCTTGTAGGGTTTTGGGAGCACAGGAGAGTATTTTGGGTGTCAAAAGTTTAGGGTTGCGGAGCTTCGGATATCGCCAAGAGAACAGCCGGGGCCTGCAAGCTCTCGGAACCTGAAGCACTCCAAACACGGATCAGGTTAGGGCTTAGGGTTCAGGGTGCAGGGTTTAGGATTTAAGGTTTAAGGTTTAGGGTTTAGGGCTTAGGGTGTAGGGTTCAGGATTTAGGATTTAAGGTTTAGGGCTTAGGGCACTCCAAGCCCGACATTGAGGTACCCCAATTTTCTTGCGGCGTGCTACCTGCCGTAAGCCTTAAGCCTGAAAGCTCCTGAAAGCAGCATATAGAGGCCTTCAGGCCTAGGACCTTCGGGGTACTCTGTAGTAATACCTAAACCCTATCCTAAACCTATACCCGAAGCCCACAACCCTAAACTCTAAGCCCTAAACCCTAAACCCTAAGCCTCCATCCTAAAACCTAAAACCTAAATCCTACAGCCTAAAACCTAAACCGTGGTGGCTCTTCGGGGCTTCTTTGGGCACCCCCGAGAAACCCAGAGATGCCGGCCTGGATCTCACGGACCTCACGGAGCTGCTTTTGGACCGTGCTGCTGGCGCCTCCCCAGGCGTCCTCCCAAGGGTTCGGGGTTTAGGGTTTGGGGTTTCTACGGTTTAGGGTTTAGGATTGGGGGTCTTGGGGGTTTTGGGCATAGGGCTTGGCGTGTGGGTGTCTTGAAGATCTATCGGGACTACAAAGTACTACAAAGGGGTATTACTACCCTAAAACCCTAAACCCTCAACCCCAAACCCGCTGAACGGGTATTACGAGACAGTCACACCCTGTCGTGAAGATCCGCACCCTGTGAAGGCCCGTTGTCCTTCATAATTAGAATAGGGTTTCGGGCCCAGTATTCTATAATTATAATAAGGAGCCCCCCAAGTCTTATAGGTAATTACTAAGGCTCCTATAGTATACTATAACTATAATAAGGAACCCCCCCCCAACTCTTATAGGCAATTGGTGAACGCTCCTATAGTATACTGTCCTGCCCCCAGGTCACCACCGTCCCGTCCCCGAGGATCGCAGCGAAGGCCTCATCCGAGCTTTGGATCTGCTGCACGTCTCGCAGGAGGGGCTGAATCCTGCTTTCAGGGCTAGATTTGAAGGTTTTTGAGGTTGGAAATTGGGGTTTAAGGGTTTAGGGTTTAGGGTACTTGTCGGGGGGTTTGCAAGGCGTCATCCAAAAAAGTAGATCCCTTAATGGCGGTTCCTAGACAGTACCCTTAGTAGTATAGGGCCCCAAATTCGCGGATCTACTTTCTAGATCCTCCGGATGGTCTGGGAAGGCGTCGCATCATCCCCTTGGCTAAGGTTGTACTGGTCCACAACAGGCCCATGTAGCGTGGACCATTAATCCTGACACGCGACTCCCTGACCCCGAAGCTTGAAATCTAGAGTTGTTTGAAGTTTGAAACCGAATCCGAAAACCTAACTCCACCAACCCTTGACCTTGAAGCTGAAATCAGGAATGTGCAACGGGATGCAAAACTGAAAAGTACCTAAAGTATCCATAGTAGTTCCTTTTTTGGTTTAATTAACCAAATATATAATTGGGATCCTATAAGGTAACCCCAAAAGGAGCTACGATGGAGACTAGAGGTAGATCGTTTCGGCCCCCGGCCTCTGGCTGTTTCCTCCAGCAGCACCCCTTCCCCAGGTCTTCACGCTCCCATCACCTCACGGGGTGAGCACGCTTTCACGGTTTTTTGGGATCGTGACGGTGTAGATCCTGCATGGTACCCGGAAGGCCTGAAATACCATGTTCTGACTAGCTGGCTTACTACAAGACCAAGGTCCTGCAAATCTGGGCAAACATCCTCAACCCTTTGGGGGGTTTAGGGCTCTAGGATTTTAGGGAGTTTCAGGGTTTTAGGGTTTTAGGGTTCAGGGACCTCGGATCGCTGCAAAGGCAAAGGCGTTCGAGGCGACGCGGGTCGGCTGAAGCAGCTGAAAAGTCAGGGTTTCTCCGGGCTGAACCGCTCCTGATCAGTGGGGGGCTGAGGGTTAAAAAGTTAGGGTTTCAATTTGTAGGCCGACGCTCATAAGAGCTGGAGGCTCAGAGATTAGAGTTTAGGGTTTAGGCTGATGTAATGCGGTTGATGATATAAATCCTGCATGAGCCATAATAAGGAATATACCATAATTCCATAGTTTAGGGTCCTTAAGGTCATGCAGGATTTATATCATCAACCGTAAGATTCCAGTTTTCTGGACTCGAGGGTGTTTTCAGGCTCCAGGTGTTCGGGGTATAGGGGTTCAGGACTTCGGGGATTGCAGGATCTGAGGCTGAAATTCTCTCGGGTCTGCTTTGGGATTTAAGGCTTGCCTTCCAGGGTGTTGGCTTTCAGGGTTTGCGGATTTAGGGTTTAGGTTAGGTGCTGCCCCAATACAGTAAGAGTCTATAATAGGGCTACAATTAATGTCCTAATATATACTATGAATACTATTCAACTATTACTGAGTGGGGGCCGTACCGTTAGGGTTTTAGGAGGATGTTGGATGTTGGTTAAAGGTTTCAGGGGCTCTCCCAGGTACCGTGCCGGGTAAGGTCTTCTGGCTTTGGTTCGCAAGGTTCTGTCTTAGAGCCAAGCTCTCGAGGCTTGTGGTGCAGGGATGACAGTCTGGTGTTCGATTTAGGGTTTAGGGCTTATAGGGCTTACAGTTGGTCCAACCTTGTGCGACCTTCATGTAGCAAATATTCTCACTACGGCATAGCCAATGAGCACTCAACGCTGAATAAAATTAGTGTGGCCACAGGGCTTCACAGGATTCTACTCGCGGCACCGAACCACCTACAGCCACATGTTTAGTTAGATCCGGAGCTAGGCTCCAAACTCCTAAACCCAGGATGCTGACCCGGGCAGCATCGAGCCACGAACCCCAAACCCCAAGTCTCAAACCTTAATTAATTACACCGGAAACCTAAGACCCTGTACCCCTCAACCCCGAACCAGGCCGAAAGCACAAAATCCCTTAAACATCTCTATACCCCATACTACCGCAGCCCACGTTCAACAAGACTCCTGCTTTCAGCGGCAGCGCTCCGTCCAACACCTGAGTTCGTCGCGGAGGGATTTGGGAGGTCCTCCTGTCAAGAAGACGACCCTGCTCAGCTGTAACTTAGGTACTGCCCCCTTACAGAAAGAGTCTATAGTAGGGCTACTATTAAGGTCCTAATATATCTATATTATGAATATTATTCAACTATCACTGAGTGGAGGCACTACCCAAGCTGTAACCCTCTCAGAGCTTCCCCGCCAAGCAGTCGCGATATAAGTCTGCCCCGCCCCGCAAACAAAAACGAAGGCCGACAACCACTCAACACTACAAAAACCCTAAACCCTAAACCCCGGAAAAGGGATTCTGAGTCTGTGGGGGGGGGGGAAATGACGGGGGTGGGATTCAAGCCCGAAAACCCTAAACCCCTAAACCCTAAACCCCCGAAAACACCGAAACCCGAAACCCCTAAACCCTAAACCCCCGAAAACCCCGAAACCCAAAGCCCCTAAACCCTAAACCACCGAAAACCCCGAAAACCCCCGAAACCCGAACAGATGGCCGAAACCGACGTCGCCTCCCCGGCGGCGCTTCGGAGGACCCCAGGCCCCACATCCAAGAGCTTTTGGGCCGCTAGGCCGAGGGTACGAACCGACCTTGAGCTTTGGGGGTTTAGGGTTTAGGGGTTTAGGGGTTTTGGGTTTAGGAGTTTGGGGTTTAGGGTTTAGGATTTTGGGATTTAGGGTTTAAGCTTTAGGGTTTAGGGGTTTTGGGTTGCAAGGTATAGGGTTGAGGGTTGAGGGTTCAGGGGAGTCCGAGGCTTTGCACCGACCTCGGGTTTGGGGGGGTTTAGGGGTTTAAGGGTTTAGGGTTTAGGAGCTTGGGGTTAGCATTTTGGGGTTTAGGGTTTAGGCTTTAGGGTTGATAGGGTGTAAGGTTTAGGGTTTAGGGTTTAGGGTGTAAGGTTAGGGTTTGGGGTTTAGCTCGTTCTGTTAAGACATTTAACTTAAGTTACCAGAACAAAGAAACCCTCTTGTTTACTGTCGATCCCTATTATGATAAATTGAGTTAACCCCCCTAGAACCGAAAAGTAGGTAAAATAATGGCCCAAAACCTATCAAAGGCTATTATTCTACATACTTTTGGGGTCCAGGCAATAACAAAAACTCGATTTGAGGCGTTGGGCTCGAGACTGGCGGGTCCCCTCTGGTTTAAGGTGTTTACCTTGCGTCTTGTGTCAGTGGTCTCCGGTGTTCAGCCTTGACACGGGGGGCTCACCCCTACACCCTAAACTCTAAACCTTTCACCGTATCTTGGAAGATGAGGCGCCGTGTTGCAGCTGTGGAAGGTGGGGTCTAGGGCCTTGGGCCTGAGGCTTTATGGGGTTTAGGGTTTTAGGGTTTAGGGTTTAGGGGTTTAGTGGTTTAGGGTTTAGGGTTTTAGGGTTTAGGGTTTACAGGGTTTAGGGTTCAAGGTTTAGGGTGTAGGGCTTAGGGTTTAGGGTGTAGTGTTCAGGGTCCTCAACAGACAAGACAGGGCAGCTTGCAAAAGGATCTCTGGCGAATGGGAATCTGCCTCTAATAAAACCCAACCAACACTTATGTGTTTGCACTTACTACTGTCCTAAGCCCAAGTGCACAAGGCACCTGGACGCTCAGGGTGAATCAGACTACCCCAAACCCCAGAACACAACCCAAAACACTGATACAATCGTAAAAAAAGACTGTACAACCCGATAATCACTGCCTGAGTCAGGTCGCCAGTTCGGATCTGCGTCGATCTCGACAGTGCGCCCGCTCAGAAGAGCTATCGGGAAATGCCATGGCTTGTCACAGGGTTGTGCATCCATCTAAGCAGACCTGTAGGTACCCTCAGTCCCATAGCGTGAAACTACTCTAAACCCAACCGACCCGACGCCCAAGCCCTAAACGACAATGCATGCCAGCAGGTGTGTGATCAGTGTGCCCCTAACAAACCAGGCTTGAGGCTGAGTATCTAAGCATACGGAAAAGGCGCGGGGAGTATTCCAAGTGGAACTGGTCCAGTGGCAGAAAAGCCCTTTCCTTTGCAACCTGAATCAACATGCAATTGACTTAAGCTTGACAGGCAACGTTTCCAGAACCGCTCCACCATCTGAAAGTTTTGCTTCGCTGCACCTGAACCTAACTCAAGGATACGGAAATTCGGGAGTAGACAGCACAGCGGGCAACCACAAGACTCAAAAGTATCCCACTCACATGATAGAGCCGACTTGACTGTCTCATCATGTGCCGCCTCTTCCATGCGGTTGCTGCCGTTCTTCTGCAGGCCGCAGAGGGACCTCGCGTTGGCGACTAAGACTCTCTGAAACCAGCAGTCTGGAATCCAAGCATACCATTTAGGGTTCAGGGTTTAGGGTTTAGGGCATCCTGAATTCCGACACCATCGCAGTCGAGCTGATGACACTCAGAGTACTCACGGCTTCTGGTAGTCTTTCAATGCAGGGTCGGAAACACACTACGCTGCCGGAGACATACATACATACATACATACATACATACATGCTACATACAGACATACACACCTATATACTTACAGACAGACAAACAGACAGACTGACAAACAGACGGACGGACATATGTATACATATATATGTATATTTTCCCCTGGGCAAAGCTGAGGCCCCGACGATCTTTGTGCCCGCAATATATCATTATATATATATACACACACACACATACATACATACATACATGCATACAGACATACATACATACATACACATGTATACACATATTTGTATACACACACAGATACACAGATCGATCGACAGATAGGTAGATAGACAGCTCCAAGTGCGTTTGCAACAAGCAGAATTAAGGGTTGAAGGTTCCATTCAAGCCTCGTTTGACGCATGTTGTTGTTTTCCGTGGTGCCGAAAGAAATGTAAGTTACAAGAATCTGGAAACCATACATCGTCAAGAACCGGAGGTGGAGTCTTACTCCTCTTCTTGGGCCCATAACCCCGAACAATGACGAAAATGCAGCGCATATCAGCCCTGGAGTGAGGTTATTTCCAGAAATATTCGTGAGCAGGACAACGCCTTAGTGGGAGTTCGGGCTGAGTGTTTGCAAGGGTTGAAGAGGGTTCTCTAAGTTTGCACATGAAGGTTCTCTAACCCCGGTAGCATCTTCAAAACATGGGGGCTCCCTTTCCCGTTCTTCAGAGTCAACACCGAAAAGTCAGTGTTCGAAGAGCGAGGGAGGGGCTGCGATGCATGCTGGTCCACTGCAGAATGCCTTTTTGCGCTTTAAAACCTCGCCATGCATGACCTGTTGGGCGCCATCGGGATGCCGCCCATGCAGGCGGCAATGCAAGGGGTTTGCATGGAAAACACCATGATCTATGGCATGGCCCAGCTCCCACATATCCAAACTTCTTACTTTCTTGATCCCGTATTGCAGAAATGGCAAGAAGACACCTGGTGGAGGAGCCCGCGACTTTGTTTGGCAGCCCGTGGTCCCTTCGGGACGGACTGTCCAGGCTTCCACAAGGAAGTGGAGGTCAATCTGCATCTCACACTTCCACAGGAAAGACCTACTAAGCAAACAACACAAGGGCCCAGGTCCCTGTAATGTCAGGTCCTGAACCCCTCTACAACACCTTACCCCGCATAACATCTTCTCATTCTCTCTATTTGCGTTTCGATTCCTCTGAAATTCTGGGAGTTAGGATTAGGCGGACCCTCGGGGATATAGACCCTCTCCATAAGGCCCCATGCTACCCAAACTCAAACGATCAAAGATCCCCACGCACGGAAACAACAGACTTCAGCTCTCCCAACATACTCCAAACCCAGAGAACCACAAACCTACTCTTGGTGCGCATTAACAATCAGAATGATTGGGGTTTGGGGTCCATGATACTTCCTTAGTCTAGTTATCAGAGGAACCCTGACAAACAGCATGAGGAGGTATTCCGACCCCTCCCAGAGCCTCCAAAACCCCTTAATTCAGGAATATACCTTAAAATCAGATTATGGATCCTAGTACACTTTAAGGTCTATTCCTTAATTAAGGGGTTTGCTATTTACAAGTCCACTCCCGTCCCTTCCTCTCGGCCCCTTTCGGCTCTGAGCCGAGTTACCTCAGCCTCAAGGCTGCTGACCTCCCCAGGGCCAAGGGATGTTCAGGGTTTAGGGTTTAGGATTTAGGTTGGGGGCTTTAGGGTTTCGGGATTAGGGTTTAGGGTTTAGGATTTAGGGTTTAGGGATTAGGGATTAAGGTTTAGGGTTTAGGGATTAGGGATTAGGGTTCAGCGTTTAGAGTTTAGGGGTCGAGTTCAGCAGCCCCAATTCAAGCAGTCTCTAGTCGAGCTTGCTACTTTGGTATCGGACATCATCCAACCAACCCTTACCCTAAGGGTCCAAGTACCCAATAATCATATACTCTCAAAAACAGTAACCTACATAACTACTATCCCAAACCCGAGTACCCAATTATTGGGTCCTTTGGACCCTTAGGGTTAGATTCCCATGACATTCAGAAAACATTTTACTTCTTAAATACCCGTAGGGCGTAAACCCTAAACCCAACCCCAAGGCGAAAACCCCAAGGCTTGAACCCTTAAGGCCTTCACCCTAAGGCCTAACCAAACCTAAACCCTGAGGTTCTGGGCTTAAACCCTCAGGCCTGAACCCTAAGAACTAAACGCTTATAAGTTCTAGAACCTAAGGCCTAAACCCTAAGGCCTCAACCCGACAGTCTAAACCCTAAGCCCTAAGCCCTAAGGCCTAAGCCCTAAGACCTAAACCCTAAGAACCCCCCCCCCAAACCTACCTTGGACCATTCGTGGTTTAAGGCAAACCCTGCCTTAAACCAAGAATTCCCGAAGGTCGGGGTGGCCGACTTGCCTGGAACCACGAACGTATATAATAGGGTTTGAATATACATGTAAAGAGGTTTAGGGTTAAAAGTTTAGGGTAGGGAGGAGTACAGAGTCCGAGGTTATAGCGCCTGGAGTTTAGGGTTTGGGGTTTGGGCTTTGGGATTGCAGGACTGCTTGGAGGTCCATGGGTATGTATTATTTTGGTTATAAATAGGATAACTACTCTTATAACCCACATTTGGGGACTTATAACCCTGCTTTTAACTACGCATGAACCTCCAAGTGAGGACTTTGTACGGCGGGCGACGACGACGACGACTACGACGACGGCGGCGACCTTGTGCTGGTCCGATTTTGTGGTTGCTTCTTTCAGTTCACGGATTCATGGAAGTGCAGCCTTGGGCCAGGCGGGTCGGTAGCTTACTGTACAGCATGCATGGCCTACCTTTGCCGGGCTGGCAAACAAATAATCGCCAACTGTAGTATGATGCAACATGAGAACGATGGCCTAGGATGTAATCTGCGGGCTGTAATAATTAGGATAAGGTTCGGGGCTCTACTATTATATACCATACTTATTTTGAGGAACCCCTTCAACCAGTATTGCTAAGTTGTCAGGCTGCTAAAGCAGAGGACAATCAGTATCGTTAGTGTCTTGGACTTGGACCCAAAAATCAGAAACAACGATCTGCATGGGAAACTGTTGAACAAGCAACATCGATCCATTGCAGACAGAGTTAACACATGACGTGGCAGTGTAGTCGGGAGGGGCCTGGGTTTGGACATGAACGCCACCAGCGTGCAATCCTGAACCTAGGAATCGTATACTTCCGAACATGTGTTGAAACAAACTCCTCCGACAACATCTTCTTTTCCAAGAGAGGGAAAACGCAGCATTTTGCGCAAAAAAAGATACCTTACAGGATCCCTTAAGGAGTACGGCTTGGAAGCTTGGAGGATTTGGGCTAGATGCTTCTGTCTGACGGTGCACCACTAACATCTCTGAAGCCGGACATTGGCTTAGGGCCTAGGGTTTTATTTGGCCTTGAATCCCAAAGCCCGGACGAATCTAAAGCTCCAAGCCTCTCGGTCCCAATCTCTCAACTTTGAAAGTCATGAAACCCTCAAGCTTGTGGTACCCTCCTCGTCGCCTTAAGATACCCCAAGAGCACGGTTGTAGCACTCCAAACTTCTAGAACACCCTTCCCATGCGGTACGCTTCTGCTGGCAACCCTTCGCCCCGAACTCCAAAACCCCCAGACGAACTGTCAACTACTTTCCACTAAAACGGTATGAAATCCAACTCCGGGTTTGTCGAGTTTAGGGCTTAAGGCGTTTCGATGTTCACGCCTTCGCCAGCAAGGCCACAAAGTGCTTGCCTCATCCAAGTTGAAGTTCAGGGTCTACTGTTCCGTGAATTCTGCGAACACGTCAAAGGACGATGAGGGCGTTAGGTTCTGCTTCAGGGCAAAATGTTCAGACTCACGTCCTGTGCCTGGGTGATACTGCGAGTCTGAAGACCTGTCATAAGGAATTCCAACAGCTCGGATACCACCCATTGCAGAAGCTCCAAAGCAGGCTATACGATACAGCATCCTAAACCCTAAACCCTAAACCCTAAATCCCCAAAAGCCCCCTCAAGAACCCACGAACTCTGGATCCTGGATCCCGTGCCCAAAACACAAAGTCCTAGCTCTGAAGCCTGGGCTAGCTGTCCAAAAGAATTGGAAGTTTCCGAAAATTAGGGTACCTTATTTTGGGGTCCTTATAATAATCAGGATCCTACTAAGTCCTACTATTTAGGGTACTATTATTAGGGTCCCCTAATTTCGGAAACTCCCAATTGTCAGCTCGCAGAGATTCAGGAGCCGCTTGGTTTAGGAGGTCCTGAAAAGAGTCCGTGGGCCTCGCGCATTGGGGATGGAGCTTACGGCACTTACGATGCATTTTAGGATCCACTCTCAAGACGGCTGACGGTTTAAGATATTATTTGGTTGTTGTCTCAAGCTTTGCTATCCCACGGTCCAGAGGGCTTGGGCTTCAAGCTAATTCTCAGAACCAGCAGCCACCCCAGAGACCCAAAGGTTTCAACCCTAAACCTGCTATGGACTCCCCTAAACAGGTAGGCCGGTAGGCAAACATAGGTTTTTGCAGATCCACTCAAAAGAAACCAAAACGAAATAACACAAAAACTAAAGCAAGTGTCCAAGAGAGTCAAACTGTGAAGTCCCCCAATGATGTTTGTCTGATAATTGAAAATCGCCCCGGCAACCTGGGCTACTCTCGAAGTGCGCCATCATGTCAGTGCCAATAACCTGGCCAAGCACAAAGGAGGGTGGAGGGCTGTGCATAGTATGCTGTTTGGGCTTCGAGGGTTTAGGGTTGACGGCATTGACAACTCCACTTGCTACGTCAAGAAGCCCGGAACTCCCCGGACCCCAGGAATTCATTCAGCCACGAAAACCGGCCCAACCTCCAGTCGGTGAAGCACCAAGAAAAAAAACAAGCAGAAACAGATCTTGGTTCGTGCTACTATAGGGGCTTAAATAACTACAATACTCTTTTGGAGTTCCTTGTTATAGTTATATACAGTATAATGGGACCCAAGGCCCTTTTCTAATTCTTGAGGCCCCTATATTCTAGAAGCCTACTATAGATCCCTTATAGAGCCCTTTAATGAAATCTTTAAAGGGAGCCTCATTCTAATTCCTTAAGGCCCCTATGTTACCGGGAGCCCTCCAGACATTCACTTACCTTTGGTTAGTAGGGAATGGAGGAATGGTAGTAATAGTAGTTATAATTAATTTTTACCCCATTCCTCCATTCCCTACTAACCAAAGATAAGGCGAGGGTTTGGTAGGGCCCCAAAAAAGCACATAAGCAAAAAGAAAGCCAGAGATATCCGAAATAAACCCCTGACAGTAGAAGCCAGAAAAGTGGAATATCATTATCGTAACCCCTTTACGGTAAATTATAGGGGATCCTACCATTAATCCATATTCCAACTTTCTGGAGTTCCCTTTAAAAGGAAGCCCAACAAAGTAGGGAAGGGACCTGCTCTCCGCAAAGGCTGCAGAGGATTCTGCGGCTGCTGCAATGCTCCTCCTGCACGGGGTTTAGCTTAAGAGGGCTTAGGGTTTGCGGTTTAAGGTTTAGGGTTTGAGGTTTAGGGTGTAGGGTTTAAGGTTTAGGGTTTAGGGTTTAAGGTTCAGGGTTTAGGGCTTAGGGTCCATGTACCCAAACAGTAAAGTATGCTTCGGCACCAAAGCACCTACATAGGGACTGCCTTAAAGACCAAGAAGATACTATTTGGGCACATGGACCCGTAGGGATTCATGGGCCGTCGAGTCAGCTTTATGTACCTTTTGAGCAGGGTCCTAACATGATGTTTGATTGTCATCCGTACAGCGGCCACTCTGCGGAAGTTGAAGCCCTCAACCCCTAAACCCAACACCCCAAGACCAAAAAAACGTCAAACCTAAGGCGTAAAACCCTAAACCCTATAAACCCTAAACCTCTAAACCCTAAACCCCTAAACCCTATCCCCCAAGACCGAAAAAACCTCAAACCGATTTCGCAAAGCCGAAGCCCCAAACTCGAAGGGTCCTGATGCACGGCCAGCTCGTTAGCCTGCATGGAAGCCCCGCAATCTGGGCACTGAACCTCCCGGAGAGGGCAGAGGTCGCTGAGGTGCGTAGGCTTCTCGGTCAGAGTGAAGGTACCTGGCATTTTCGAAGAAGTTCTTAAACCCCAAACTCCATACCCTAAACCCCTATACCCTAAAGACCCTGACGCGAAGGGCCTTTAGGGTTTAGGTTTGGAGGGGGGGGGGGGGGTTAGGGATGGGGATTGACAAGTGTAGTGGCAACATCCGCTGTTTGCTTTCTTCGAACTTCGGCGGGGCTCTTGGAAGGCCTTGGGATGAGACATCGATGGCAGTCTATGAGACAGCGATGGCAGTCTATTGGGGGTTTCCGAAAATAGGGGACCCTAATAGAGCACCCTAAACCATAGGATCCTTATTATAACGACCCCAAAATAAGGTACCCCTAATTTTCGGAAACTCCCTACGACTAAACCCTTGAACCTGTCGAAGCTTACAGTACCAGCGATGCTGAAGCTCGGTTTCGCCTCTCCGGCCTCCTTGGAGTTCGTGCTGCTCCATGCTTTAGGGCTTAATTAAGGTTTAGGGTTTAGGGTCTAGGCTTTAGGGTTTAGGGTCTAGGGTTTAGGGTCTAGGGTTAGGGTTTAGGGTTTAGGGTTTAGGGTCTAGGGTCTAGGGTTTAGGCTTGAGGGTTTTGGGGTTTAGGGTTTGCCGTAGAGTGGCGCATAAGTTGAAATATTTTGCGGCAGTGTCATGTCGAGTGCGTCGTAAAATGACGACCGGTCGTTGGAGCCTGATTGTGGATGGCTCTTTTCTTTTAATTCTCCCACCCCACGCCGTCCAACAAGGCCAAACCACCCAAACCTATTCCTTTTAGGGTTTGGCACCTAAACTCATGCCATGGTTTTTTCTATTTCTTCAATAAGGCAGAGGGCAGGGCAGGGCAGGACACGGCAGGACAGGCCAGGCCGAAGGGAGGTGTGCGCCTATGCCTTGAGTTTAGGGTTTAGGGTTTAGGGACTCGAGCGAAGTGGGTCGACAGTTCTCCAAATCCCAGGCCTCCGAGATCCAAGCCCATTACATAACCGGAAACTGTATTCCTACCAAAACCTACTTTTGTAGGGTCTCTATAGACTCCATATGAGGGTTTATAATAAGAACCTACAAAAAAGGTAGGGTTTGGTAGTTTAGAGTAACAATGCTGCATGCCTGAAACTCGAACCTAAACCAAACAGGATGCACAGCTGCAAAAGCGAAGCCAATGAAGTCAGCTCAGGTGCCTCCACATCCGCTTGGGCAGTTGATCCTGCTGGGGATCATCTGGGGACAAAGGTCATGTTCTTGCTCGCTGGAAAATTCGTCTCCCAAGGGTGGCGTCTAGTCGATCAAGCTTTGTCCTAGCTTGCGGAATATCCAGTCTCCATGCAAGTCTAAAACTTCTTGCCATCTGAACATACCTCGTCACAGCTTGCCACTTTCGTGCTAGCCCAAAGCCTGGGCCCCGAACCTACGGATCCCATATCCCATCGGCCCCACAGAAGCCCAGTTGCTTAATCTGGTGGTAGGGGCTTTGGGTTTAGGGTTTGGGGTTTTACAGTGCTAGAAAGCCCAGATACGAAGCCCACATACCGAATCCTTTACTCCGTCCTGAGGTTTCTGATGCTCCGGCGCTCGAAATGTGCGGGCACCACGGTTGAGGAGTCTTCTCTACAATTTGGGCACCTTGGTGCGGCTTTGGATCACGGAGTTGCGGCTGCAGTTTAAGATCTCAGCTTAGAGAAGGGCATGCACTTTGTTCCTCTGGAGAAGTAAAAGCCCAAAGTTCTAATAAGAATGATACATGGATGTAATACTCATATTCAAAATAGATACATAGAAATGGAAAACTGAGTTAAGTTGAACGAATTAGCCCGACCGTCAAGCCCTAAACGCTGGACCCTGAAGAAACAAACTTTGATCCACACGACGCATCAAACCTCCAAGCGCCAACCTTGACACTAAACCATGATCCCTGCAGTGGTAAGCCCGACCCAGGCACTTATCATCTCGCACCAGGCATCTAGTCCAGCACTCGTCACAAAATAGTGATCCACCGCAGTGGTGCGACAAGGCATCTCGGGCCACCATCAGGCCTGAAATTTGAAATAGTAGGTTGTGCAACACTTCTGAGTGAGTGGTGCAGCCAGAAACCAGAAGATGCATTCAACCACAGCATGACCGTGATCTTACGATAGTATGGTGAAGTTTGGCACTGTGACGGCAACCGTGGCTTTCGCCCACTGGAAATATTCTGAACACTCCAGCAAGCCATCGGAAATGGCTCTGTGCAGTAGAGCGCACAAAAAGACAACATAAAAACAAACAATATAAGAACAGCGTGGCATGCTCTGCTACAAACAGAACTCAATAGTGCAGTCCTCTTGTTTTCCTGGCTTTATGTCATTTATTTTTGGTGTCTGGGGTTTGGGGTCGAGGATTTGGGGCCTTGAGCATATGTAAGAGTTGAATCCCAGCCAAGTATCGTGCCTGATCGGGTCAACAGCTACTTTTAACCCTAAGAGGTAAAGACGTAGGCTTCGGCATGTTGAGGGTTGATAAATATGAAGGGCTCGAGCCCGGAATCATACCTTGCTACCCCTACATGCCAAAGAAGCAAAAGGGCTGCTTCCAGGACCACGAGACATAGCGGGCACTTGAATCGTTCCACTTCGTCGGGATTTGTCCAGTCCTCGTCATGTCCGCATTCAAACGCATCTGCTGGTGCTGCTTCTGATTCAGATCCTTCCGAATCTTCCTCGTCTCCAGAGCCCCCAGTAGCAGAATCCTGTTCCAGAGAGCTTTCAACGTCAGCGTGTGAGCCTTCTCCCTCGGATGGCTCACTTGCCTGGAGCTGGGAATCTCCTTCATGATCTTCATGGGCATGGTCTAACGTCACGCTCGAGAGAGGGACCCATAAAGTCTCAGACCCCGTGGGCGAGAAGAAGCCATCCTCTCGAATCTGGCCAACCTCTGCCGTGCAGCCGGGGCCGTAGGACAGAGAGCCTGATCAGGGTTGCCATTAAGGTGAAAGCCAGAAAGTTGGAATATGATTATCCTAAACCCTTTAAGGTAAATTATAGGGGATCCTACCATGAATCCATATTCCAACTTTCTGGAGTTCCCTTTACTGGAACCATAGACACGCCCCCGATACCCCGTGATCTGATGGGAGGAAGGCACCCAATCCCTAAACCCCAAAACCCTGGGCCCTAAACCTGAAACCCAAACCCCAAACCCCTAGCCCTACACCCGAAACCCTACCCCCCGGGACCTGATCGCATGAAGACGACGCGGTCACCGACTCCATAGTCTTCCGTGCGGCCGATAGAAACTTCAGGAGCCGGCAGGGCAAGCCTATTGCCTGAGCTCAGGGGCTGCCCTCCACAAGGTCTGAGGACCCTAAACCCGCATGAGACTATCTATGGTGACAAGATTCTATACATCAGTCGTAGTTATTTACAGAAACCGTGAAGCTACGGCGCAGTAGGTCCCAAACTGAAGGCCGGTTGCTGTATGCAAATGTGGTCCATGTGCCTGTCGGCGGCAGAGATGAGTCGCTATCAGGATAATATGCGTAGTACCAAACACGAGCGCCGTCCGTATAGTTAAGCTTCCAATAGTCCCTCCAGTATAGAATCCCTTCTCCGTCCACCTGCTTGTACTTGGGCTTGCCCATGAAGATGCCAACACAGGCATACCGTCCGTTGACCCGAGAATGCTGCGCGTCACTTCCAGCTCCCCCGACGATGAAGAATGGGGACGCACGACAACTCACGCTTACCGTCTCTCCGCCCTCTGAGTGCCAGCTGCCTGTCGGGGGGAAGAACCCTGAAGATGATTCTTCAGGGTCAGGGTCAGGGAAGAATGTGAGCCCAGGCAGTGCAGGAGTAGATAACCTCCATCCATCTTCGAAGAAAAGATGCGCATCCGCCCCACTTGCTTGGTAAAACGCCTTACAGTTGCACATGCCATCCTGCACGTAAGTTGTGCTCAGTTGCTCATTGACCCGAACTCTGTACACCACCACTGGCTCATCAGGCTCTGCGTCAGCGCCTTCTGTATGCTCCAAGACAGCTGCGCTGAAGGGTACCCACAGGTTGTCGTCACCGTCATGTAAATACCATGCATCTCTGATCTGCGAGACATGTCGTCGCTCACCTGGTTCGACCCAAGTTACCCAACCTGCACCGGACGGGTTCGCAGACCAGTCTATCTGCCTGGGGTGTTGCACTATCAGCGTGCTGTCTCCTCTCATGAACTGTGTTCCTAGGGTGAGGCTGGCAGGAGGCCCCTGAGGTACATCGTCATGGTCATATCTTTCCCAAAGACCAACCGGTGGCATTCGGGCTTCTGCGTTTGGATGCCAAAAGTACCACCCCCATGTGTCCGACGAGTTGATCCTCCACTTGCCATCGAAATAATAGATAATGGCTTGTGAGCCAAGTCGCTTGTACTTGGGCCGTCCGTTGAGAATCCCGATGCAGGCGTAGCGTCCATTCATGACAGACTCATTATCCGTAGCACCGTCAACGACGAAGAACGGAGATGATCGACAAGACACCTGCAAAGGTCCCCAAGCACCGGTCGGTGGCAAACTTGACCTAGTATCAGCATGCTCCTGAGCAGTCCCATCATCTGTCCCCAAGCGAACTTTCCAGCCACCCTCAAAGCAAATGCAGGCCGGAGGATCCTTGACTCTGCTTTGAATTAAAAGAAAACATAACCCTTGTGATGGGCTCCTTCTTGAAAAGGAAGTCCACTGGGTCCACACTGCAGGAAGGGAAAAGGGGATCACAAACCCTCAAGGGCTCAGGCCTCAGAGTCGCCAACCCCCCCTAGTTACGGTGTAGCCTCTTGTCGGTGTTTCGCTACATCATGGAAGCCAAACCCTAAAAAGGGAATTCCTATGACTGACCAAAGATCCTCGTACCGTTGGAAAATAGGTCGACCGTTCTCTGCCCCAGCGTTGCGATACATCCCTCCGAACGTCTCCCCTTCGACCAGGTACACCTCATCGTCAAGGGGAGTAGGTAGGTAGACTCAGGTAGATCAATGGTGACTATTGGATCCCTCTTGCAGAGTCCAGTCACATCCTTGTCAAAAGCATGCTCACGGGTGCGGAGTTCTCCAAATCAGGGTCCCCGTTTTAGGTCCCCGAATACTGCCGAAAAGGGACCCTTTTCAGGAACTCTAATTTACAGAACTACTCTGACAGATCGGATCGTTCCCCAGAGAGCCCAATGCCCCCCAATTAGGGAATATTGTGTAAATTATGGTGGCCTTATTAATTTTCTGATTTGATTTAAGGTATATTCCTTAATTAAGGGGTATTGGGCTCTCTGGGTCGTCTTAAGAATTGCCTATACTATTTTGGGGGGGTTCCTTACTATGATTCTATTCTAATTATTATGTCCACAAGCCACCAACATCGGCGCTGGCCCTTGATCCGGCATGGCTTGGTCATCACGGCCGGGGGCGTCCTTGGACTTCAAGGGGTTTAGAGATTAGGGATTAGGGGTTTAGGGTTTAGGGATTAAGGGATTAGGGGTTTAGGGTTTAGGGATTAATGGTTTAGGGGTTTAGGGATTAAGGGATTAGGGGTTTAGGGTTTAGGGATTGGGGGTTTACGGTCAAGGGGTTTAGGGATTAAGGGATTAGGGGTTTTGGCTTTAGGGATTGGGGGTTTGCGCTCAAGGGGTTTAGGGATTAAGGGTTTAGGGGTTTAGGGTTTAGGGATTGGGGATTTACGGTTAAGGTGTTTAGGGTTTAAGGGTTTAGGGGTTTAGGGTTTAGGGATTGGGGATTTACGGTTAAGGTGTTTAGGGTTTAAGGGTTTAGGGGTTTAGGCTTTAGCCCAATAGTACATTAACCTACTTGCACAGAGTTCATTTTTTTCAGACCACCAGAAACGCACACTGACTGCCGCGGTTGGTAAGTCATAACAAATGTTCGAAGCCTTTGCAGCAACGCAGCTCAAATCCAGACCAGATATCATGCGAAATATGTGCTCAAAGAGAAGCTGCTGAAACCAGACAATGTTGCTTAGACAAATGTTTGGTGATGTGCTCTGGGTCTTTGGTTTGGCTGCAGGCCCCAACTGTCGCTGGCCCGATATCCCAGACTGCTCCGTTCTCCATGCTTGGTGTGTGCCGAGTTTGAAGGGGACGTGAGGCCACATGCTCCAGGGCTAAGGAGGACATCGTTAGCGCTGTTGTATCAATGCCCGAACCCATCGCCTAAGGAAGGATACCGTTTACCGCACGCGCGGTCTGGTAAGTTCGGTAACAGATCAAAGCTACTACATAACATCTGGAGCAGCCCCTATACTTTATACCGGTTTAGGAGTTTAGGGTTTAGGAGTTTAGGTTTACGGCTCAAACCCCAAACCCCCAAAACCCTTCACCCCCAAACCCTAAACCTTCACCAGCACCAAAGCCTGGACGCTTCCCAGACCCTAAACTCTTCATTGTTTTAGGGTTTAGGGTTTAGGGTGACTCTTCATAGCAGGCGCCATAGACCCCACCTGCAGATCCTCGACGCCAAGTCGCTAGGACCCTAAACCCTACCTGGACCTCAAAAGCATGCAGAATAAAAGCCTTTTATAGGCGTTGGGCCATTATTTTGCCTACTTCTGGGGTCGAGGCAAACCCTAAGAAGGCTCACCCTCTTTACCAGACCTTCATCCGAAACCACAACCCTAAGACTCCAAGTATACAAATGGTACCTACTTTGGGGTCTAAAGTCTATGAATAGTACCTACTTGGGGCTATTTGGAGTCCTAGGGCAAGTCAGCTCTTCTATAAGGAACTTAGAACCCTAGCAAAAATTATTTCTTAGGGATTATAATAACCAAAAATTAAAAAACTATTTCTAAGTACCCCTAAGTCTTTACCAGACCTTCATCCGAAACCACAAGTCAGACTCGGCAGGCCTTCGCCTGCTACGATGATGCGAGCTACACGGTAGCATGATGTAGGAGCCATACTGTTGATGGACAAAATCCTGCATGAACCTATGGACTCTAAACTATGGGAACTATGGTATATTCCTCATAATGGGTAATGCAGGATTTTGTCCATCGACAGAAACAATAGGAATAGGGTTTTGTGGTACACAAAACTATAGTTCTAATAAAGGAACCCCCCCAAAATACAGTAGGTAATTATTAAGGCCCCCATATGACTCCACCTACAATAGCATTGTCATGTGCTGCCGTGTGCTCTGATCATCAACTATAGTACAGCACACAGGAACATTAACATACTACATAGGCCCCATCCCTTATAAGCCCCCTTACAATGAAGCCTTTGTTGGTTCCCGAAAGTATGCTGCATATGGATGGTTGTCAAAATTATGGTCCCTTTTTCGGTCCCTATTATGATACGGCACCTATTATTTAGGGTACCCAAAAAGGGACCATAATTTTGACAACTACCCATATCGCCTCAGAGGCCAAAACTGAAACGATCGTGTTGAAACCCACAACAATCTATCCTGATTTAGGGTTTAGGGGTTTTTTAGAGCCCCAAGTATGAACCCTCAACTCCAAACCGTCTATACCCGGCTAAACCTCAAACCAGGGCTCTGTTCGATGAGCCGACTCTGGCCGGCGAAGGGATTGCGAGCTCATCAGGAGTCAAGCCAGTCCAGCTTTGGCGCATCGCTTGGATTGCAAGATTGGGGGGCGGGTGGGAAGTGTAGGGCAATTTGAGTTTAGGGCTCCGGGCATTGGGTTTAGGGTTAAGCCAAACAGCTAAATTTCAGCAGGTCCAACGCGCAGACGATGAGATGCAGTAGCAGCAGAATCACAACTGTGGCAGTAATTGTCGTCGTCATCGACGTCGTGACCTCTGTTGCAGCAGCAGAAGTGGTAATAAGGGGCACAGGGCATCATGCTGCGGGGGCGGATGGGGTGGCGACATAATAGCATGATCGTGGGAAAAAATGTGGAAAAAATCACGGGAGCCCCTTACTCTCGCCGGCACCGTTTTTGTTAGAAGCCGGCCAACTTTCACTCTCAACTTGAATAAACCTTCATGATGTTCCGAATTTTTATGCCGAGGGGCTCTCACAAGTGGAAGCGCAAGCTCTCGTGGGGAAATCCACACACACCCCTGCACCCACCCCGACTAAGACCGGACCCTCACCCCTACTTAAACCCGGAAAACCCTAAAACCCTGAAGCCTAGTAGAAATACTGCTGCTCCTAAAAGGCCGCACCGGGGCTGCCACAACAGCACGACTGCAGCTTGCAGGAGACGCGAAGTCGCTCGCTGACTGCCTGTGCTGTGGAGGGGCGAGAGTAACGTAGGAACCTGATTAAGAAACCTTGGGCCTTTATTCGGGCTCCTTATATGCATCCTACTATTTTGGGTGTTATGGGACCTTTCTTAATCAGGTTCCTACTTTAATCTAGTTACGCAGAACTGTAGATCTGATGCAACCGCGGACCTTTCCTGCGCAAGCCTAGGGACGATAGACTGCCTTTAGACTGGGACGAACTGTTGCGGCATGTGTTATTCTTCTGGCGCACTCTGCGGTTGCACTTTGGTTCTTTGTAGTTTTGTAACTTATCAGGGAACTCAGGGAGAACTGAAGGGAAAATACTTGCATCGGTGTTGGCTGGCCAGCTGTGGTCGATTAGCCACTTGCTGGCAACTAATTGGCACAATATACTACGGGCTACAAACCTGAAACCCTCAACCTTACGCCCTGGGACTGCGGCAGGGCCGCAAGAAGCTTAAAACCCCGCCGCGAGGGTGCTCCCAACTCAGACGGTCAGAGAAGACGCCAGGCTATCGGCTCGACGGTTTAGGGTTTAGGATGGTTCAGGGCTTTGGGGGCGGTTTGGGCTTAGGGTTTAGGGTTTGGGGCTTCGGGTCCAGATACACTGGCCTGCTTGAGTCTTGAGTGTCTTGTACTGCGACCGCCTCGTCCATGAGATTGCCCCGTGCTTTCTTCATACTCAGCTTCCCGGGCTTCTGGCCAGGATGGGGCCTCTGTGCATGGCAGCCCCTTCAGTTTTAGATTTCCCGTTTGCGGCTGCGGCTAGGTGACGACGTCTAAAACTTGGACAAGCTGTGTCGGCACCTATCCTGAAAAATTCAATATTAGGCTGCGGGCCCCAGGCTGGATTCGGTTGAAGACGTGTTAGGTGGTGGCAAGGGGTCTGCGGCCAGAACTCAGAATCACGTCCCCGAGCCTCCGAAACCCCTTAACTAAGGAATATACCTTAAAATCATATTCAGGATCCTACTATAATTTAAGGTATATTCCTTCATTAAGGGATAATGGAGTCTCTGGGTACGGCTTCCGAGCGGTCGACTTTTCGATTCAAGGTCCCTTCGCACGAGCATTTCACTTACCCACGAAATCGGCTGACAGTTCGCTTACATGCGACACGAAATCGAAGGCTGGGCAACCGCCCAGAGAGCCCAATACCCCTTAACTAAGGAATAGACCTTAAATCATAATATGAAGGCCCCCACAATTTAAGCAATATTCCTTAATTGGGGGATATTGGGCTCTCTGGGCAGATTGGCAGCAGGCCAGGTCGCCAGGTGTGGTTGCCCACGAAAATTCGCGGATTCTGCGGGCCATCAGGTCAGCAAGCACCACAACACAAAACTGGCCGCGCCGAACTGGAAAGAACTGCTTCCAGGAAGGTGCCAGCCGTAAACAAGTATTTACACGAAAACCAGAGAAGCAGCAGCATACTGACCGCTGCAATCTGAAAATGACCGATGAGGAGGACCGGAGGACTCACTAAGCAGAGCTACAAGATACGAGGTCCCCTCAGTCCTTCAAGCATGGAGTCAGACAACTTTCATAGAGAGTCCGCAAGACCATACTCTCACCAGTGTGCCTTTGGGCAGGAAGTGCCGGTATGGGAGTTTGAGAAACAGCAAAGATCCCCTGCCTTGCTTCTCTCCCTATGACACCCTATGCATGGGTGGCAATATGTCAAAACTCCAGGTACCGCAATAGCAAGCACGAGACATACAGCAAACAAAATCTGCGAGCAAGTCCTTCTCATGCTTCTTGGGGGTAACTGGAGCCCTGTTAATGTCCATTAACATCGGTTCATTCAAGCTTCTTCAAAAGCTCATCGATCTTGCAAAGGGCTTCGCGTAAGCCATTAATAGGCGCAGCTCTGGCACTGTATGTGTGGAGTGCGAGTGACGCTGCTGAGGAGGTTTGTTTCACCTCAGGCAGCAAATTCGCTATCTCGTCTTGGACGAACTTTGGGCACAGCTCAATGGCATCAAAAAGCAGATCAACAAGAGTTTGAGTTTCGACCCACTTGTGTTGCAGGATCCGAGCTCGAATAATTAGGGCCAGTCGGTGTGCGACCCGGCGATCCGTCAATTCCCGCTGCAGCTTGCTACTCATGCCCCTCAGAGATTGCTCCACGAATTCTGCGGAAGCCGGGCTACACGACTCGAGACGCAACCGAGAACTACATGCCTCTAGCATGTTACATGCTGACAGCTCCGTCAGGCCACAGTAGCCATGATACTCGCTGGCAAGCAGCATGAAATCCCACGCATCTTTCCTGCACCTGCTGTCTTCTGGAATGGAGCTTGAGCAATGGCTGAGATACAACGCGAAGCAAACGAAGAAGGTTGCCTGAACGTACTCATCAAGATCAGCGTTCAGGAACAACCCCAAGGCTCGCTGCATGTAGTCATCCGCCATCTTCATATAGTGCGCTTTAGAAAGACTTGTGGAAGCCAATCGTTGGAATCGATACATCAGCTGGCTGCAACAGTAAATCTCCAGGGCCGTGGTCAGAGGCTCTTTGCTGAAGCATGGAAGACACGAAGACACCCAGCGATCTCCCAGGAGACGTCTCAATTTCTTTGTGATCCGAAGGTCATCATGGCCATGTTCCCAGACGAAGAGTACGACCCGTCGAAAGCACGGATCTAGTTGTACACGTGGGTCCGATTTCCAAGCCTCCTTCATGTCCATGATTGTGGGACGTACAGCGGCATCGGGAACAGCGTTGCGTGCAGGCCTCTTGTAGATGTGCTGCATCGTGGCAGGAGTGGACAGGATGGGATGCTCCTTCCCGCGCACCTTCCCGCCCGGACCGTAGTTGGAATAGTAGGCCAAGCCCTGGGCTAGCTGCAGAACTGGCATGAGGAGCACAGGAATTCCTAGAAATCGGTGTGCAAGGCGCATGATGGTCAGGGCCCTTGCGAGACCAGCACCCAGCCTGTTAACACGAACAAGCTCTTCTTCGGCCTGCTTGACCTTCATTGTTGGCGAGGCTGCATCCGCCACACCGTGCCCTGGTTCACACGCGTGCAGAACCGCGACGGCGGAAGCTCGTGATTTCAAGCTGGGACGTTTGATCTTCTTGGCCTGAACCGGCTCCCGGCAGCAAGCCAAGACGATCGCTAGGTTACTGCGCCGATCCTTGGCACTGAACTGGTACTTCAGACCTTCGACTGATGTTGCCCTATCCAAGTCCATATATCCGTCCTCCATCTCTGGCGCATCGGTAGGCAAGAGAAACGTGCCCTGTCCGGTCTCCACACCATGGCCTGCAAAGAACAGAAGGTTCACGCCTCCCTGCTTGGCTTTGCACAGGAATTTCTCAATCACCCCCTGCATCTCGTCGTGATCCGCGTCCTTTGCAACCCACAACGCCACGTCCTCAGAAGAGCCTTCCCGCCCAAAGTCTTTGATCGTTTCAGCCAAAATGTCCGCCTCAGGAAGCTACATATGACACACTCTATACTACACACGTCTCCCTGATAATTATCCCTTATACCTCTCTGAGCAGTTGTAGTGAACAGGGTGATTCAACATCCGCCTCGTCGTGGCAAGTTCTTAGGGATGGCCAGTGCCTGTAGATGTTGTTTGCGATGATCAACGCCGCGTTCATCCGGGGTGGCTCCATCGGCTTTCTCCCGCGCGTTCAGTTTGGGGCCCCAGGCTTCGGACTTGCAGAGCTTTCCTGAGCCTTGTGCTGGTTGTCCTGAGTTTGTGGTCTTCCTGAGAAAGCATGTGTCTGGCACGGTTCGCAATCACACTCTGTAAAGTCGACGTGCTGATGTGTGGGCCGAGAAGCTGCCACGTGCAATGGACTGTTCACGACTGACCGCTGCCTCTGCTCTCTGTCTCGGAATACAAACGCTCAGTGATGGATCATGCGGCCCGTCAACCCTCAACACTAAGCCCCACAAAGCCCTACACCCTAAACCCTAAACCACCACACTCCTAAACCCCTCAATCCCTGAAGCCCAAACCCCACCCCGCAAGCTTGCAGCACTCCGGAGCCGGTAGAGCCTTGTCAGGGCTCTCCGGGTCGAAGCCGGGCTTCGTTTCCCCTGTGGGATGTAGAGAGTTTAGGGGTGCATGCTTAGATGCAGGGTGTTGTTTTAAGGGGATTCGGTTTTGCAAAAAGTTTACGGACAAGGACGTTAGGGGATCTATGGGGCATTGAAATTGCTCAGTCTAGCTCAGGGTCCTTGGGGTGCACGCTTACTGCAGGGTTCAGGGTTTGCACAGGCTCGGGTTTCGAGGCACCACGAAGCAATCCAAAAGCAGCAAAGCTGGTACAATATCTATAAGCACAGAAATAATAGTAAGGGAGTGAAGGGCAGAAGCAAAGGGATGCAAGAACAGAGAAGTTCAAAAGAAGGACAACATCATACTACAGTGCATGATATGGTACAATACGTACTGCAATAAACAGCCGGTGTGGGGATGCACTACAACTGCAGCAAAAGTGCCTATGCAACACGGAAATGGTCAGGCTAAATCAGCCAAAAGCGATTCAATTCGCAGCACTTCAGCGAAAGCGTTTCCAACTTAGCCAGGCGTGCATTCAAGGAGCAAGCCTCGTACCCTAAAGCTTCAGCTTCAGTCAGCAACCCGCGTTGGCATAAGCCTTTCTGCATCTGGGCCTATTGCTCTGCTTAGAGTCATTACTAGGGTAGCTATACTTAGAACCCCAATTAGGGTACTTATAACCTTACTCACTAAGTCTCATGATCTTCCAAGTAGATGGTTCTGGAGAACCGGTATGCCTTGGCTTGTGGCTCCCTGATCCTCGTATGAGCTTTCCCAACTCAAACAGACACCAAGGGATTTCGGTGCTCCAAACCTACGTCCAAAACCTTAAATGCTAAACCGCCCTCAGCCGCACTTTGGCAGCCAGCAACATTGAAGCCTTGCTATACCCCAACACCCGAAACTTCACTGAAGCCTAAAACCCCAGGCCACAGAAATCGAAGATCCAGCTCAGGTTTATTTTCTGGACACTCGGGTTGTACTGACTCCTCAAACATTCACATCTAACGCTTTTTTGTGACGTGAAAGAGCAACGAACGCGAGGAGATCTTCGGTGCTTGATTTGCACCGCTTTGTGTGCGCATCATTGCAGCCACCATGGTCTGCTGTCGGAGACAAGCTGAGCAGACCCAGCACATCTCAGATGAAGTTTGCCAGTTCCACGTTCCTTCACTGGAGCACGGCGGCAGGCGCAACAACTGCTCAGAACATGGCAACTCCGACGGTCACAGGTTCTCCAGACAGGTATACAAGCCCCGCAATTATGTATGCTGAAAGACAGCGAGGCCTCATAGCTGAAAATTGCAATCGGTGCTACGACCACGACTACGACGGTGACTTGATGTACGTTCATGTCCATTGCTCCGGTTGTTCTTTCTTGTACGATTTGCTGAAGGTCCTGGCTAGGCATCTAGGCTCTGTGCGACACCCGATGTTGCCAGGGCGCAGCTGGATGGACTTTCCTGCTTGAAGGTCGTCCAACTGCGAACATATCTCCTGCCAAGGTCACGGTCATGCAGCAGGAAGCATTCTCCAGCCCTTTGCAGAGAACGCCCCCTAAACCCCAAAAGATTGCAAAGCCAATGTGGCGAAACTCGCCGAAATTCTTCAGCAGTATTCAACTTCCTGACTCTGCTGCCTTCGACCGATGATCCAGAAACTCCAAGATGCGGCATCATAACTTGGAAGATGTGGGTAGGAGCTGAGTTTATGGTGCACCAGCTCTATTCCGACGTGCAAGAAGTCCATTTAAGCCGCTCAGACCGCCAGTAAATCAAGCACCATGTGCCACACACTCTCAAGTAGCTATTGCAAACCCCAAAACCCGGCACAAAGCGCGGGTCCTTAAAGAGCCGCGATGCCAGCATGGCAGGGCTGTCAGGGTGCAACGACAGAGCGGCTGCCTCACCAACCGCTCGGCTGTGGCAAATGTGAAGCACAACTCTTGCATCATATGCTCACAATCCGTGTGCTGAAGATTTAGGGTGTAGGACACAAATTCCAACGTTGGGTGCTTCTTTTCGTATCCTTTTGGGCGATCTAGAACTACGTACTCTTTACAGTCTATATATGACACAAGACATCAAAAGACCGCAAAGCGTAATTAGCGCCCCAAAAAAGCACATAAGCAAAAATTAGGATAGGGATATCCCATATAAACCCCCTTATAATGAAGCCCACTAAGGTTGGGATGTCCCTATAAAATGCTTATGCTTATGTGCTTTTTGGCCCCTAAGTAATTGCAGCCCCGGCCAGCAGGAAGGGCAGCACGAGGGTGCTGCGGGTGAGCCAGGCCCAGCGCTGGTGGAAGCCCACAGCGGCACACGCCAGGCCTCAAATAGGGTTTAGGGGTTGCGGGGTTTAGGGTTTAGGGTGTAGTTGATGATATAAATCCTGCATTACCTTACGGACCCTAAACTATGGGAATTATGGTATATTCCTTATTATGGGTCATGCAGGATTTTGTCCATCAACAGTGTCATCACGTCTGGGCAATTTGGGCTTCGGGTTTGTGGGATAGAACCCCTATGATCCTATGAGATTAGGCCTACGCAAATAGGCTCCATCTAGGATGGTTTAGGATTTACGGGGCTTGGGAATCTCTTCGGACTTTGATGTGCGTTTCTTCCATGGCTTTGGCGATGTAATGCAACTCCTGGCCCCGTAGCCTCCAAAACCAAATCAGAGCAGCTATGTGATCCAAGCAGCACAAGAAACCGAAGCACTGCAGTATGTTCACCTGCTCAAGACAGGTGCTTGCTCAGACACATCGACGTGATTGCAGCTGCCTGACTTGTTGTTCCCTTGGGAGACACGAGCATGCTGAGAGAATCCTTTGCTGTTCCCTCTACGCCATCCAACCAACTAAAAGGAACTTTTCCATCAAGGTTTCCGCTACCTTGGGAGTGCAAGTCCATCAATACGTGGTACTGTGATTCCACTACCTTGGGGTACAAGTGCGCTACTTGTAATCGTTGTTGCATCGCATGGGGACAAGGGGGTGCTCCTTCTGCTGCGACTGCCACTAACAATTACCACGACGAAGTCCTTCTACTGAGATTGCGACTGGCTGCTTCTGGCGGTGCTGCAACGATTGCAAATTGCTACACACCTCTACGCATCTCTTCTTCGGGTCATGATGTAATGAAGACTTCAGGATTTCCTAGGTTTGAAGGGAAAAGAATTGCTGAATTGCTTTTCGGTTTCGATACTTGAAGTCATATAGAAGAATATTCAATCCAAAACGACTTTAAGGATTTCCTAGTTTTGAAGGACAAGTACTGCGTTCAAATGGCTATGTGGTTTGATTCTCATATACGGATTTACTGATCGTTCAGTCTTAAATTAAATAATTGACTACTTACAAGATTGAGGAGCATGTAATTCAGCAAGTATGTATCTATTTCCTGGTCCTGTTAGTCCGCGCTGAAACACCTTGCTGATGTGAAATCTTGCTTTGGCAAATCTGATATCAATATCGGCATGGGCCAACATCAGCAAGAACACACTACTATTGCGACATACTCCACGGCTACCACTGCTACCACTACTCTCACTTCTCCCACTATTATATGACGACTACCACTACTACCTACCACTTCTACCACAAGTACCACTACCACTGCCACTACTACTACTACTACTACTGCTACTACTACTCCTGCTACTGCTACTACTACTACTACTACTACTGCTACTACTACTACTACTACTACTACTACTACGACTACAACTACTACTACTACTACTACTACTGCTGCTGCTGCTGCTGCTGCTGCTGCTGCTGCTGCTACTGCTACTATACTACACTACTACTACTACTACGACGACGACGGCGGCGACGACGAAGACTAGCACGATTACGACGACTACTACGACTACTACGACTACTGACTACTACGACTACTACGACTACTACGACTGCTACGACTACGACTGCTACGACTGCTACCACTACGACGACGACTACTCAAGCTGCAAATACTACTTCTCCCCCTACGACGACCACCACATCTGCAGCTTACCACTGCTTTTCCAACAGCGCTGGACCTTACTGTCCTAGACCTCCTCTCCCTTACCTCAGCGTATATTCCGTGATCCATGTTGTTGCGACTCTTCGTATGGCCGTACCACAACATGACAAAAGGAGCCCGGCGACAAACAACTTTCGAACCCTGCTTGGTCGTGTGCCACATGCTGGTAGTCTCAACGTTCCCCTCTCCACAACAGATTCTCAGATGACCCAGAGCCAGAATTCAGACAGGACGCCTGCTTTTGCATGTAGGGCTGCGAGAGCGCAATGTTAGCTGCAGCGAAGAGTGCGATGGCCACGGACAGCTTGAGGCCGCTCTCATTGGAGACAACCTCTGACAGTCTGGCAAATTGTTGGGCGTACCGTGTTTGAATGGTAAGAAACACTCGATTAAACGAATCGTGGCTTCGCTTTCCACATGGTTCTAGCTGGCCAAGACTTGTGTCCCCATCACAGCCACGAAACTCCAGCCAATGGCTACTTCTCGAGCGTACAAGCCAAAAACATCTCCCTTGAGCTTGTTCGACCTTGAAGTTTCATCTGTCTCCGCTGCTGTCCGCCGGGGTGCAGCTACCAACGCGACGGCCACGAACTTCAGAAAAGCCTTTCCACCGGACTGATGTGATTGTCCACGAGGCAAGCCGATTCTAAGAACCGTTTCTCAAGACTTCGGGGCTTCTCGTCCGGTACAGAGCTAAAGCTGGTCATGCTTTGCAGTTGCAAGCTTCGAGGCTGCACTGGACTTACACATACCAACGGAGCAAGTCCTCTCAAAGACTGAGAGTCAGAACTTGAGGTTCCGGTGAGCTAGTTCGAAGGTTGACAGATTCAAAACTCGTTTCCATGTCAGAGCGCCAGCCTCCATCCATATGTTCCCAGAGAGGGCCTGAGCTTCAGCTCTGTGGCAGGCTCCAGACTTTCAACTTCCTTGCAAAACTCACAGTGCCTTGCGAAGATTGGGCTGGTCTGAGGAAGCCGCATATTTGGCAATAACATCGTTCGCCCCTGTTAATGAACCTAAGGTGAGATGGTCGACGAACGTCCATTCGAGTCAACGATGGTCGCACGCATGTCATGCAAAACTCGACGCAGCTGATCAGTAGACACGAGGCGTTCCGACATCTCCACTTCCTTCAGGACACAGCGCTGTATGAGCATCCCCATGATTGCGCGGTAGCGGACGATCCGTTGCTGCGCCACCTGCAACAGCCCCTGGCCTAGACCAAAGGTCTGGACCCTAGTCCGCAAAGAAGAGCGACAAATCGTACGAGCAGAGAGAACTGTTGCAGGCTGAAGACTAAGACATGGTCTCTCGAAAACGCGGGTTGCTGCTGCCTGGGCATCGGTTCCGACCACTTCCACCACCTCAGCTGCACCAGCGTCTGGGAACAAGCACAAAACCCTTGCAAGGATGTGTTGCCTGTATCTAGTCCCAGGGTCTATGCAATATCTTCGCAGGATGGCACTTGAATTTTCAGCTCCACTTGGGGAGACATTTCGCGGGTGGGGGGAAGCATGCCGTGTCGTGGCGGACACCAGATAAATACTTGGATCGCTAAGCGTCGTCGAAGTCGGAGACTTCATTGCTGCACTCGCCCTGCAATGGTGTGAGAATCCTGGGGTCATACTGCCGTTGGAACTTGCGTTGAAACTATCTCCCTTGCAGATGAACCTGAACGTTCCTTGGCTCTCGAGCTGCCGACAAGGGACAGCGTCTTGTCTCGCAGCTCGGCCTTAACAGGCCCGGAGAGCATAACTGCTGCGTAGGCTGCCGCGCAGGCCGCCAGGCGCTTTTCATAGCCCCGATCCTCAACACGTAGGGCTCCAGTTGACTAAATAGTAGGTCACTGGCGTGTATGATATAATATAATATAATATAATATAAAATAAAATAATATAATATAATATAATATAACATAATATGATATAATATGATATAATATGATATAATATAATATGATATGGTATAATATAATATGATATAATCTATTATAATATAATATAATATAATATAATATAATATAATATAATATAATATAATATGATATAATATGATATAATATGATATAATATGATATAATATAATATGATATGGTATAATATAATATGATATAATATATTATAATATAATATAATATAATATAATATGATATAATATGATATAATATGATATAATATAATATGATATGATACAATATAATATAATATAATATAATATAATACAATATAATATAATATAATAAAATATAATATAATATAATACAATATAATATAATACAATACAATATAATACAGTATAATACAATATAATATAATACGATATAATATAATATAATATAATATAATAGAATAGAATAGAATAGAATAGAATAGAATAGAATAGAATAGAATAGAATATAATATAATATAATAATACATATATATATATATATATATATATGTATTGGTTAGTATATAACCTACTGGTTGGGAAACTGGAGCCCTCGGGAAAAGCCAAACCATCACGAACACGAGGAACGACACAATGCAAATGCTACAACCATGCCATGGCCTTCAGCGACGGCGAAGCATCTTCGGTTTTCACGGCAACATCATCCAAAGACTGGAGCTGGATAATTCTCTCGCCTTCGCTGCCAGACACCGCTGGAGTCCAGGATCTCCCCCTTTTCATAACCAGGAGCTGTCTCAAGTAGAGGTGGCCGAGGAAGGCAGGGATTAGCAGTGTGTAGCTAATGCCCGCGATCCAGGCCACAGTATCGACCTCAGATCTTCGCTTCTGCTGGCTCTGCCTGCAGCAAGAACTCGCACAGAGGCGCCGGCCAAGGCATCGTGGTCTGCGCATCTCAAATACGGGAGCACGAGCCGGAACTCCTCCTCTTCCAAGCTGTCGCCTCCTAGTGCAATGACAAGTGGGTGGTTGTCAAAATTAGGGTCCCTTTTTGGGTACCCTAAATATTAAGTGCCGTACTACATTAGGGACCCAAAAAAGGACCCTAGTTTCGACAACCACCCAGGTTCATGCAAAAAAACCCACTGCGCGCCAGAACTCTGCTGCCGCTGTTGTTGTTGCTGCTGTTGTTAGCTCCGGTTACAACTCGAGCCCGGACTCCGACCGCATCCGAGCGCACTTTTTCGGGTATCGGCCGCCGTTTGGGCAAAAATCGGGAGCGGAGCCGTCCTAGGTCCTGCCACGGTATAAACACACATTTCTCAGGCATGAGCATGGCATAAATTAACATCCATTTCTCATGCATGACTATAACATAGACCCAGCAGAGCATCCATGCCTGGCCCCATGTTACTGTAGCGACTACCGTAGACGTTGACGTATTCATCATTCTGCTCGGTCCTATGGCGTTTGAACACTGGTGAGTCAAGACCTGGAAAAAGAAGCAGACGATTGGGCATCGCAGCTGCCCGGTTGTCTAAGGAGACATTGACGATGACTTTTTCTTCTGAGTTTCAAAGCTACTGAAACATTCCAGAGCACCCTGTCTGTACCTGTGTATACTTCGCTACGCTACACTATACTATGCCATGGCATGGTCTGTTCTATCAGAATATACTCAAACACGAAGAGCAAACCTTTTGCTGGTGAGGAAGCATCGGCATACTACATGCAAGAAGAAGTACCCCAGGCGCGGGCAAAGCACGGTTTCCATGGTATGCTCTGGGCCACTAATATAGCACGCTGTCGTATCTTCGTCTTCTGCCTGTCAACACGTTCTCCGTTTCCTCGGTCCGGAAATGTAACGGTACAGTACGAACGTAAAGAACCGGAAATGCAGCTTGACTCAAGCCGTGCAAAAAAAGCCCGTTGATTACATTTTTACATTACGAGCGGCTCTGAGATCTCAATCAAAGAAAAGACATCTCGATATCTCAATTTGATCCGGTCACATCTGGCATGCTGGGTAGCGCGGTTTGTTTTGAGTCATTTAGGGTGCACAATGCCCCTGTGTACCAGATGATCCCGTTAGCACCAAATGTTCTATGCTGTTTTGCCCCTACTCATACTCTGCTTTATACTGCAAATCTGTGAAGAAGAACCGCATCCCGCACATGTGCATTCGCTTTGCTCTTCTTCGAATTGAGGCACGTGCCTTTACACCGTGAAAGGCCATGGCCTCCTCTGAATTTTGCGAAACGGCACGCACCCCAAACGCAAACACGTGCAAAACATCCATGTTCCTCACAACTGCTTTGCAGCTTTCCTCCATCAACACGCTGGCAAATCCAGAGGTCTGCGGAACTGGACGCGCCACCAATGAAGAAGAAAGTAAGGACCTGCAAATCGGCACAGCACCGGTTAGAAAAGGCACCAAGAAGCTGTCAACGTGTCTTTCAAGCCACCCATCATGAGTTGAGAGCCCTGCCTTCAATGCAGTGCTGACTCCTGACACACATCTCAGAGTTACGAGGAGTAGGGCAAGTGCCGTTCAGAAGGAACGGGCGAGGCAGATGCTGCTTGCGGTCAAGGGCTCCGAAGGCAGGATGCGCATATTCCACAACCCCGCAGAAAATGAGAAGAACCAGTGGCGTCAGCGGCGCCCCCAGCACCACAAGAAGCATTGCGCTGCGTTGGCTGAAGCGGCACTGCAGGCGGAGACTGTCCTCCACTTGACAGACGCTTCACTACATGCTTCCTCGCCTCCAGGAAGGCTTATCGCCACAATGCATAGTTAACTATGCCGGATGTTCAAAAGCATTCTCCAGCTTGGCCCCACATTGATCCCCGCAAAACAGCTCGAGCATGCCGAGACATCCGATGAAAGGCTCTGCTTACGAAGACTGCCAGCAGCTTGGTCCTGAAATGCCGTGACCGTCAGTTGCATTACCTTGACGTAATGCATCTCCCACAAGTTGTCTACAAATGTGGAGCCGGCCGTGTCGCTTTTGCGTTCTTGATTTGGCCTGATGAAGCAGCCATGAAGGCAGTGCTGGGAGAGCAGGGGAAAAAGAAACTGATGTGACAAGGTGACTCTTCGAGAGTCTTGCTCTCAACTGCCCCTCGCCAGCCTCGAGAGAGCGGACAGCACAGCCCAGAGCTGGACAAGCTGCAGCAGCACCGGTGCCAAAGCAACAATCCTCAAGTGCACAAGCCGTGGGAAACTGCAGCATGTCTGAGAAATTGAGGGCAGAAGGGGTCTTAACCTCTTAACCTGGGGAACAAAGTTTTTTGGCCCAGTAGCAGCTGAAGCAAGGCACCTTTCGAGTCGCACGCCTGCCGCTGCGTCGCAGACCCTGCCTGTTCATGTACCGTTGACCTGGCACGGGACATGGTCTGACGATGCAACACGATATCGCAAGGTCACGGGTGTGCTGTTGCTGTCTGATGAATCCAGTATGGGGTGCAGTGCAGCTATCAAGCCTTACACGCTAACGCCTATCGCTCCTCTGGCCTCGGCCACAAGACAAAAAGCAGGAGTACGGCCGCCAGCAGCACCAACACCGCAATCACGGCCACGAGGGCAAGCAAGGAGTGCTTCGGCATCCAGTCCTTGCAGACCGCGGGTGTGTTTGCGCACTGGCCAGTCCTTTTTTGTCAACACATTCGAAAAAAAAAAGGATTCATGCGGCTCCTCGTCATCCAGCATTAAGCACTTTCGACATAAGCGGCCGTCTGAGCGATGCTGTTCAGCGCACATGCTGCACAGACGGCCGTCATAGCCTCGGCAGTTTCCGGGCAACAGCGAGAACTCTAACAGGAAATTTCGCGATTGACGCGCTCGCATGCGTAAGTGAACCAACCGACAAGACATGTCAGAAATGCCAGAATTGCAGGGCTCAGACACCAGGTGCGCATCCAAGCAAATGCGAAGAGCCTCCCTCCTCTAAATGGTTGGTTCCGGATCATGCATCTCGCTCCACGTGCAGAACTCGTGTCATGCTGAAGCAACGGCCCGATGCTGCCATCCGACATGTTTCACAGAACCGCATACACCCCATGCGGTGAACCTATGACGTAGGGCTAAGACATCACAAACACTGTAGCCACCGGCTCCTCGAAGGTGCCATTGCATCGGGCTTGTGCTGGCGCCAAGCACTTGAACACTCGCTCCGCACCTCTCCTGCAGTGGGGACCGCTACGGATCACTGAAAAGCATAGCCGTGTCGGCTAGTCCAAAACGTCTATCATGATTTTGCCACCGAAGCTCTCAACGCGCGCGTAGCCAATCTGAGCTGCAGCAGCAGATGCGACAGTACCCTCCTCGCAGAAGGCTGGTAAAATGGACCCACAACCCTGGCGCAGTTGAAACTTGGGACAAGGCAGATCAGCACCGGTGCATGCTGCTGAAAGCTAGTGGCTCTGGTGCCTACAGTTTTCCTGAAGCACGGCAGATTCCGGCCTTCTCGCATTGCAGATTCAGCTTGTAGCAATGCCGGCAATCTTGTCCGGTGAACGCATACATGGCCGGACAACCACAGGCAAAGTTGCCATCTGCTTGACGGTACACTGCCTGCTCCAGAACCGGATCTGCACGTGAAAATGAATCAAAACCAAGAGACTCAGTACTTACATCAACGCTGTTACTGCTTGTAATTTCATGAAAAGGTATCTTGACGCCAAACTGGTGCCTGGTCGTCTTTGCAGCGGCACTCGAAGGGGGACTTCGCCCCAGGGGCAGAAGTGCTGGCTTCGGGGCAGCGGGTGCACACCGTTTGATTGAAATTGCTGTAGGTGTTGTTTGGGCAGCGGGAACAGTTGGCACCACTCCCATGCCACCCAGCCAAGCAGTGGCACAGCCATTCTGGTGCGAAAACCTCACTGCTGATAGCTAGCGATGGGGTTGTAATGCCGAAGCACTCGATGCTTTCCAGTTTGCTGATGAAGTTGCGCGTGCTGCTGACCCTCAGCAGTCCCGAGCCAAAGAACTCCTGCGCTTGAAAGCTGGCGAGCCTTGTCCCCCTCATGTCCAAGAATACGTAATTCCTGACGATGTTCTCCAGCACTGCAGGCCAGAAAAAAACCCGCCCACATGAGCGAAGTTGCAGCAAATGCACATACTTTGAGTAGAAGTGGACTTGCTCGACCCTGTTGTGGGAAAGATCCACCTTCCTTAAAGCCACCATCAGCGGCCAGGATTCATCAAAACGGGGGAGAGGGCCTTGGAGCCCACAGCGTGATGCTTTGATTTGTGCGAGGGCCTTGCAAGCCAACAGGGGCAAGAACAAATCCTCGATGGGAACCTCCAACATGTTGCCGCTCACCTTCGGTCTGACATTCTACAGTTTGTGTCTGTGTTTTGGTGCAGCAGGGTTCCGAGTTCAAGGTGATGTAGATGTAGTTGCAGTAAGTCCGGCTCCAACATTCTCGCGCCAGTGCTGCTCAGAATCTACGGGTTCCGGGGGTCGGCATTGTGAGTCTTATTGCCGCCTATTGAAGTTTCCCAGGTCTACAGCTAGACACGGCTAGGCACCGCTAAGTCAACCCTGGCGGACTTTGTCCGTATGGGGACTTGAGCCCGTAGCGCGTCGCGTAAAGAATCAGCTAAGGACATCAGAAGTAGTTGTGGAGGCAGGGTAAAATCTACACCCCCCTCGACGTGCTGCTCCAGCTAAGGCGCTATCATACACTGGCTCCAGGTTGCCCCGGGCTAAAGTGAAAAGTTTTTTGAGGTTGCCAAAGCGAGCATTTGTAAAGCACGACTAGGGAAGCCCTGCAAGTCCAAAGCATGATGGGAACCAAAAGCAAACCAGCAATCAATGCCCGTGGGAGCGATTCCATGCGTCCCAGTTAAACTGTAAGACCCTGAGTGGTCATAAGCCAAAGGCGCTGCACGGTCATTCTATACAAACTATACACTATACACCGCAGCCTGGGCTCTCCAAAAGGTGTGGGCGTTCTATTCACAAATTTTAACACCCTGCCTCGAAGTTCTTGTGCTGTACTTCCGAACAACGGTCTCCAACGGTCGGGCAAACCTCCTGCCCAATCGTTAGCTTTCAAGGCTTTGCCTCTCCAGCTCCTGGGTTGAAACAATCCATGCAACCCTCCTTTTAACTTCCCCCAATTCCGGGGGTTGTCAGACCGTACGTGTCCTGACATTGCACGTACAGTATCAAGACCTTCGTCCTAGTGAAACACTTTCGCTCTTTTCTTCACGAGCTGTTGTTGGTTCGTTCTTGGTGAAGCTTTTCTCTGCAGCCTACACTCACTTCTGCTTGCCATTGACGTTCTCGTCATAGTAGGGCGTACGGATTTCCTGTTCGACCATACTCACTGTCCTGAGCTTCTGTCCTGAGCTCGGTACTGTCAGGTGTTCCGGGCTCTGCTTCGTTAGCCTCGCTGGCTCTTTGTTCTGCCTGCTCGCAGAATTCCTCATAACTCTGCTGACATACTTCCGGCATTACCATGTTGCCCATTTCTTCCATGCTCATTTTCTTTCCTCGGAACTCGATCATATCCGCATCCTGTTCATCCTGTCCGGATACCACTCTGCTTCCAGTCCGGTAATCCTCTTCACTGATAATCGGCATTCGGACTCCACTTGCGTGCTGTTCCGGATCCTGATCCTGTTCCTCTGCGGCGTAGGTTGGTGTTCCAACTGTGGGCTTCTTCCGGTTCTGGTGCTTCAGGTGCTTCAGGACTTGTGTCATACATGTCCTTCCACTTACTCATTCCGTACTCTCTGATGCATCCTTCGCATGCGCACCACGTGTGATGGATCTTCTTGCGCACGCAAGCTTTGTCCTTGCACCAGTAGCATGTCTTCCGGCAACCAATACCGGATACTGACTCAATCTCCATGACTTCCCATTCGTCACTATCCTCGCTGCGGGATTCTCCACGTGACTTTCCTCGTCCTTTGTTACTTCCGGTTGTTGTCGGTCGAGTTTCCGGGAAACAGACATAACAGTGCCGGTACCCTTGAGCTAGTGCTTCCTCTTTGTCCTTCATTACGAGCCTTCCGTACTTTGCTTCACCTAGGACGTGATAGCAAGTAGGTGTGTGAAACACTTTGTTCCGGGAGGCCGCGTTGACCTTGACTTTTCCTAACCCATAGGCTAGGCTCGTCATCCTGATGATCTTCCTATACAGGCTCAACACATACGGGCTTGCTAGCAGCATGACGCATACTATCATTCCAACTTCGAGCATACTGAAGGTTTTCTCCTCCATTCTGCCCATGCTTCTTCCTTGATAGTCGTTGGCACTCTGATCTCCTTCGAGCCAAGCTGCGGTAGTCGGCTTCAGCAAATGGAAAATCTGCATTGCTCTGGTTAGATTCTTTATCTGATTGCTTCCGACATACTCTTTCAGCTTCTTTTCCTGTTCATGCTTTTCGTACTCTGTCTCTCCAGTATACTCAATATCTCCATCCTCAGTATATACTCCACTTGTGACAAGTGATACAGTAGGAATGACCTCCTTGAATACGATAGCTTCTTGGTGTTCAGATCTGCAACGCTCAATGCAGTCTTGACTGTTCCAAGCTTTACAAGGTTGTCACGTACCCAATCTTGCAACTGGCATAGCCTAACGTCCACATGCTTCAGTCGTCCAACTCGTCTTCGTTGGGTCCACTGTCTCGCTGACTTGAGTCACACCTGACTTCGACTTCGATTCTGACTGGGGCGTCAATCAAGAATTCGAATAGGCGTCCAACCAAGATAGCTTCTCCACATGTTCCACTCAATGCATACAATTCGGCTTCACAGCTTGAAGATGAGGTGGCTTTCTGTGTCCGTGAAAACGATAGTACTTGCACTCCATTCAGGGCAATGACACCTGATGAGGTACTCTTCCTTGGGGCTTTCTCTGGTGTCTTCAAACTAGCCCAATCACTATCCGAATAGGCTTCCACAACGTCTCCTGTGTCCTTGGCAATTTCTTCATCCTCTTTGCCGTTCAACTTGGTCACTCGGCTTCCAATCGTTGTATACGGTAACAGGGTAGCTCTGGTGGCTGTTCCACTCAGATACAAAATCAAGTGCTTCAAACACTTCAAATTCCCTCTGGAACAAACACATACTTCCGCTTGAGGTCTTCCTCTTGAGGTAACGCATCTCTTCTCCACTTCCAACTCCATTCATAGGATAGGGTCCTTCCTTCCCCACCTTGAAAATCTGTTCTAGTTCTTCCGCTAGCCAACTGGTTTCATGTCGTTCGCCTGCCAATAGCTCATCATCCACATGGGTAGAGATACACAGCTTCTTCGTGACGTGTCTTGCCAATGCGGGTACATGAACTGAGAAGATAAACCCTAACTTCTCAAGAATACATCGCAAATGTTCATACCATCGCGTTGCTGCACTCCTCTGTCCTGGTAGACAACGTTTCAGTCTCCAGACAATACCATCAGCAATGTTACATGCGCTTTTCATCCAGCTTGATATGATGACCAAGACTTCCTCCTGTTGAGGTACTTGCAAATACGCATCTTTGATGTCCAACACACCACGATCACTGATCACCCAATCTGGAACAATTAAGTGCAGTAAAAGAACCAATCTTGACGCTGCGCTCGATGCAGTTGGCGAAAAGGTCTCCGATGTAGAGCTTGCTCCGGCACGATATTCTCGTGCCACAATCCTACATCTGCGCTTCCATCTGCCGTCTCTGTGTCGCCAATCATACACCTCGCGTAAGTCCATCCTCTTCTCGTCTCCAGTGGCCTTTGACTCCATGAATTCCTCGATGACTCCGATTTTACTAAGTCGGTTCAATTCTTCCACTGCAGCTTCCTGATCCAGAACGTCAAGTTCTTCAGGGCTTAATTCTGGCGGGGTCTCTCCTTGATCATTCTTAGGAGTTTCTTCCATCTCTTCTTCCATGAGATCTTCATACTCGATGTCTTCTCCTTCTACAGCAGTAAGATCTTCATGGTCATCCCAATGAAAAGGATCTTCTTCCTGAGAAACCCTGCCTGCGAAAAATGGTGGATACATTCCTCTTGATGGTGATGAAGGTTCCGAAGGTTCTTCGGGTGACTTCTTCGGTGATGCTTCGACTGCTTGTCCGCCTTCGACTGGTCTCTTGCGAAACGCGTCCAACATCGTGTCGTCACCAATGCTTCTCCTCCTTGAGGTGCGTCTGCCATTCCAGAGCTTGAGCTTCTTGAGTGTGAGCTAGATGACTCAGTACTAGCCCTGCCTCAGCGTGAAGCCCTGCCTCTGCTTGAGGATACATTCGTGTCCAGCATATCTAGTAGTTCCTCAACTTGCTCTTCCTGGGATTGTCCTCTGCCTTCTGCTCGTACTACAGGTGCTTGAGCAGTTGCTTCTTCCGCTATACTACGTAGCTAAAGCTGGGGCTGGTAACTGTTGTTTGGTGTACGTTCCTTTCGGCTTCTTGGGATTCCAAGGGGTTACACTCAGCTTCAGGACTGGTTCCTTTCTTGAAAGTCGAAAACCGTCAACCAACGTCAAACTCAATCCCTTGTCAACACACGGCGCGGGCTCCCACTGTTTTCCCGCTACACTTGAGCCGTCGTATGACCTTCGGAGAAACGCAGTGAAACGTGCTGAATTGGGCATAGCTACTAAAGTGAAATGTTTGTTACGCCCTCATCGACTCCTGGTTGTATTGTACAACTTGGTTCGATCTTCAAACACTTTCTACCATCCACTGCACCATAGTCTCACGCTCACGAAGAGCCTTGACTGTCTTCTCATGCTCCATTGAGCATAATCTTCACTTTAGCCATCATTATTCATCCTCATCTTTCTTCTTTGTGGATGTCCTGAAAATTCATAAGTGAAACATACAATCCCAGGTCTGACATGTCCTGAAACTGCATTGGCAAACTACGCTTACTGGCAGTCGCGCTCATTTTCGGCAACGCTAGGTCGTCGAGGTCGTTGAAGTAACTTCAAAGAAACTCTGCCCTCAGTTTTGGTCTTAGACCATGCATCACTGTCCAGATGCTTGCGTTGAACGCATTTTCGGCTTTTAGCCTTCGTAGTGCTCGTTGTGCATATCGTGGGATTTGGAATCCTCTCTTTTCGCCCTCAGCCCCTTTTCTCGTTGCTTTCGCATTTGCTTTAGCATTCGTTCCGGCTATGGACCGTTGTTTACCCACCTGGTCTCGGTGCTTCTCCCTTTTCACACTTGTGAAACGTCCTAGGGTCCTAGGCCTTTGCTCTCAGCTGTCGCTCAGCTCAAATTTTCTTCATCGTCGTCCCTCTTCTCGGGGCTTTCCATCTTCTTTCCACCTTTCTTCTCTTTCTTCTGGTCTTTCTGCTTTTCATCTTTCTTCTCCTTCTTTCGATCGTCGTTCTTCTTCTTCTGCTCTTCCTTCTTCTTGGTGCTCTTCTGTTTTTCCTCTTTCTTCTTCTCATGATCCTTGCTCGATCCGGCACCTCCACTTTCGTCAGCACCTTTCTTTTCATCTTCTTTCTTTCCAGCATCCTTTTTATCCGCATCGTCATCAGCTTTGATCACTTCTCCTTCTGCAACTTTCTTCTTCTTTGCCACAGGGTCTTGGCCCCAACTCGGATTGGGCTGCCGCTTCTTCAGCTCATCAGCTTGCTTCTTCTCGAACTCCTTGACTTCACTTTCGTACCAACAAGTATCAGGGGAATGCGATCATGCTCGAACATAAGCAAAACCTGCCTACCGCGTACTGCTCTACCTGCCGAAGCTTCCGACTCCTTATAGTTGATGATCTGTCGGCCTACATCACCCCGGTCCCTAAGGCGCTCAATGTCTGCCTCCTTCGAGTATACCTCCTGAACCCATTTAAAGGCTTCATCAGGTTTGTCCGAAGCGGCCCTCACAGCTTCCCTAACCGTTATCTTCCAGCTCCTATAATTCTCCGGGTTTGGAAAGTCAGGGAGCTTCACGGACTCTGCCTCTTTCGCCTTTGGTTTGTCATCCTCAGCATTTTGGATTTCTGATTTCAGGGCCTCGGCAAGGATTATGCTGGGTTCTTTGGTATCCTTGGGGGTTGCCGGCTCCTTCAAATCACTCTGTTTAGCAGTTGACACCACTTACCGGGGGCCTGAGTATCTGTGGGCTCACCAATGTTGAACCTTTGACGCCTTCCCAAAATGCCCTGAAGAGAAGTTGGAATCTCCCTGGGGTTGGGCAAAGTGGGAGCCCACGGATTACTCGGACCCTGAACAACCGGTGCAGTGGCACCACCTTGCGGCGAGCTTGATTGTGCGACGGAGCTCTCACATTGGCCAACGTTCACCGGCATGGCTCCACCTTGCGGTGGGCTATTTTGCTCTGTCGTCAAGACAGTCCTTGGCGAGTTGACTTCAGCTATAAGCTCCGCGTTACGATCCTGAAGGTCGTCAATCAAGCTGTCACACTGCTGTTCCTCAGAGGTAAGACGATAGTGGCATTCTTTCTCTTCCCACTGAAGCTTTTCCTTAAAGTGGTAAGTCGAATAATCTATGAGTTGGGCTCGGTTCTCATCGAAGGATGTGCGCAGTTTGGCGAGGCTGTGTTCATGATGTCTGTGTTCAGACGTGAGCGTGCGTGCGGCTGCTTCCAGCTCCGAACGATGTGCATCAAGCTGTGTTGCACTTTGAACTTTCGTCACGACACTCCTGTTCTGTGCGTGCCAGCTGTGCCTGTAACTCTCGCGCCGTTCGAAGGTCTGAGTGGGCGATTTGCTCTAGGACGCACGTTTCATCGTGGAGTTGTCCTACCAAAACCATGGCGGATTCTCTCACAAAGGCGAGCTGTTGGCGATGATTTGCGTCGGCAGTAGCCTCCAGGTGAGCGATGTAGCTGTTCGCCTCCAAGTAGATGTTATCCAGATCCTCTCAGCCCTTAGCTCCAAAGCCTGTTGGATCCTGGGGTCGTTCACAAACACGTTCACCTGCCTGTTCTCTTGGAGAAGTTGCAAGAAGTATTGGTTTGCCGCCGCCTTATTCCTGTGATCATCATTATCACCCGATGCAGCATTGAAGGGCACAATATCCATGACAGGAGCGAACTACGGCTGATAACCTGAAGTTTCCCAGGTCTACAGCTAGACTCGCTAGACACGGCTAGGTACCGCTAAGCCAACCCTGGCGGACTTTTACCGTATGGGGACTTGAGCCCGTAGCGCGTCGCGTAAAGAATCAGCTAAGGACATCAAAAGTAGTTGTGGAGGCAGGGTAAAATCTACACCTATTGTAGCATGGAAACAACAGGCTGCCTTCTCCGTACTGAAATCAACTAGAAGACAATTGGCCCGAAAGCATCATCAGCGAAGATTGTGGGGCTATGTGATAGATCCAGTGTATAGGATCGTAAAGTCACAGAGTCAAGAGTCATAGAGTCCATGAGTCATGAGTCATAAAGTCATAGAGTTACAGTGAGATAGCGTCATAGAGTCATAGTGAGATAGAGTCACAGAGTCATGGAGTCGTCTATGTACCATGCACTTGACTCGATGTAGTTCACTCTATGCTCTATGTGTGGGAACGCTTAATCGAGATCCCCATAGCGTGAGGGCTCATAGCCTGACCTGGACCTCGAGATGCAGATACAGTCAAGAGTCATAGAGTCCATGAGTCATGAGTCATAAAGTCATAGAGTTACAGTGAGATAGCGTCATAGAGTCATAGTGAGATAGAGTCACAGAGTCATGGAGTCATCTATGTACCATGCACCAAAATGTGTAACTTCACCTCGCGCTCGAACACTCGACAACGCCAATCTGTGTGAAGGGTTGCAAAATTCATTTCAATGCTCATCAAAAAATGCAACTTTACCTCGCGTTCGAACACTCGACAACGCCAATCTGTGTGAAGGGTTGCAAAATTCATCTCAATGCTCATCAAAAAATGCAACTTTACCTCGCGTTCGAACACTCGACCACGCCAATCCCTGTGAGGGGTTGCAAAATTCATCTCAATGCTCATAAAAAATTGCAACTTTACCTCGCGTTCAAACACTCCACCACGCCAATCCCTGTGAAGGGTTGCAAAATTCATCTCAATGCACATCAAAAATTGCAACTTTACCTCGCGTTCGAACACTCGACCACGCCAATCCCTGTGAAGGGTTGCAAAATTCATCTCAATGCTCATAAAAAATTGCAACTTTACCTCGCGTTCAAACACTCCACCACGCCAATCCCTGTGAAGGGTTGCAAAATTCATCTCAATGCACATCAAAAATTGCAACTTTGCCTCGCGTTCGAACACTCGACCACGCCAATCCCTGTGAAGGGTTGCAAAATTCATTTCAATGCACATCAAAAAATGCAACTTTACCTAGCGTTCGTGCGTTCGACCATGCCAATCCCTGTGAAGGGTTGCAAAATGCCAATCCCTGTGAAGGGTTGCAAAATGCAGTTGAGCTGCGCCCAAACCCTGTGAAGGGTTGCGCGGCGCCCGCAAAATGTGTAACTTTACCTCGCGTTTGAACACCCGAGGAGGCGAATCCCTGTGAAGGGTTGCGCGGCGCGCGCAAAATGTGCAACTTTACCTCGCGTTTGAACGCCCGAGGAGGCGAATCCCTGTGAAGGGTTCACCCGGGCGCCGAAAATGTGTAACTTTACCTCGCGTTTGAACGCCCGAGAGTTCCAATCCCTGTGAAGGGTTGCGCGGGAACCGCAAAATGTGTAACTTTACCTCGCGTTTGAACGCCCGAGGAGGCGAATCCCTGTGAAGGGTTGCGCCGGGCGCCTAAAATGTGTAACTTTACCTCGCGTTTGAACGCCCGAGGAGGCGAATCCCTGTGAAGGGTTCACCCGCGCGCCTAAAATGTGTAACTTTACCTCGCGTTTGAACGCCCGAGAGTTCCAATCCCTGTGAAGGGTTGCGCGGGAACCGCAAAATGTGTCACTTTACCTAGCGTTTGAACGCCCGAGGCAGCGAATCCCTGTGAAGGGTTGCGCGGTGCGCCTAAAATGTGTCACTTTACCTAGCGTTTGAACGCCCGAGGCAGCGAATCCCTGGGAAGGGTTGCGCGGTGCGCCTAAAATGTGTAACTTTACCTCGCGTTTGAACGCCCGAGGAGGCGAATCCCTGGGAAGGGTTGCGCGGGAACCCTAAAATGTGTAACTTTACCTCGCGTTTGAACGCCCGAGGAGGCGAATCCCTGGGAAGGGTTGCATTCCCGATGGACGACAACGGTGCCACCCCTGGCTTTAGAAGAGAGAATTAGATACCGAGATGTAGAGAGTAAGTCAAAGTCATAGAGGCAGAGAGTCAAGCAAGTAAGTAAGTAAGTAAAAGTAAGTAAGTAAGTAAGTATAAGTAAGTATAGAGATAGCATAACATAGAGTCCAGTGTCAAGTGTCAAGTAAGTAAGTAAGTAGAGTGAAGTAAGTAAGTAAGTAAGTAAGTCGTAAGCAAGTATAGAGATAGCATAACATAGAGTCAAGTATCAAGTGTAGAGTCAAGTATCATAGAGTCAAGTGTCAAGTGTAGAGAGTCAGTCATAGAGGTCAAGTAAGTAAGTATCAAGTGTAGAGTCAAGTATCAAGTGTAGAGTAAAGTATGGAGTCAAGTAAGTTGATTCTATGTCTGTCATCTATGTACTCAGCTGCGGCGTTCCACACGGAAGAACCCTTCGCGATGCTTTCGGGAACAAACTCGCAATGAGGAGCAAGCTCGAAATGAAAGTACATCAGAAAATGCGCTTTCTTGAAGTGAGCCCTTATGCTTGCAAGCAATACTCAGTCTTGCCGATTTGACAGGCAACTTTATTGTCCCGCTCTAGAGTCTAGGGGGAGGCGGCCGGGGACTATTAATATCCAAGCGTTGCTGATTCGCTTTACCCATAGCAGCTGCAAATGCAAGCAAGAAACATCCAAGGATCGCAGCGACGGCAAAAGATTTTGCGAAGTATCGTTGACCTTCAGCACTTCTTTTCGCTCCGGTCCTGTGGGGAAGCCCACCTTGGCATCCTCGGTTCATACACAGTGCTCGGCAAGAAGCACGGCATCCAATCAGTGATGGCTACTCGCTTGGATGGTGAAGCGCCTGCTAGGTGAAGTTAATGTAAGCCGAGGAGTTGCTTCTCACATAGATCGCAGACATCTGCAACAGGCCCAACAAGAATCTATATCAACTATACATGTCCGCTCTACATCGCTCGTCCGCTCACAGCCGTCACAATGCGGTTTGGAACAAGCCCCCGCTACTGTCAGAAACTCCACAGTGGCTGACTCCAATTGTGGCAAGGTCTCCGACAACTTCAGAAAATGCAGCTGTTTGCAGCACCCTCGCCATCCTGCAAACAGTGTGCCTCCGACAGCGGTTCTGGATAGATCTGCTCTTGCAAGGGCAGGCCACCTTTTTATGGTTACCAGGTTGCCATGCACCGCCGTGTCAGCCAGCTCCAGGCGTGTCAGTCTCGTGTGATTGGACAATAATTCGATGTCACCTGTGACCTGTGACAGTGAGTAAGGGATCCTCTGAGTCAACATTCTATAGCTGTAGGTCCGGGGCCGTCACTATGACTACGATTTAGCAGGCTTCTGACAGCATGTGTTGCGAGCACCCTGAACTCCCTCCCAGGTATGTGTGGCGCGCCTGTGCCCTTTGCAAACACAACTTTCTCAGACGGGGCATGCCCTGGAAGTCGCCGAGATCACCCTTGACTTGATGGGCGCCAGGCAGGCTCAGAAACAGCAGTCTGGTGGACCGCTTCAAGTCGCTGATGTTTCCACGCACCGTGCCGGCCTGGTACACAGTTAGGTCCCTCAGCTGCCTGGCTACACGGAGCTCGGCGAGGTCTAAGCCAGTTCCAGAGAGGACAATTGTCTGCAGGCGGCCAACAGGCGCCTTCTCAAAGGTTCCACCATCCAGCCGGAGTTCCACCAAGCGCTTGCACCGGGCCAAAGCTGCCAGATTACCTTGAACCTGGAATCCTCGAAGGTCCAGCCGGCAAAGGTAGGGCAGCTGGCCAAGCTCTTCGGGAATTGAGCCTGTGCCCTGGATAATGCCAGACATTCGAAGTACCTCGACATCACAGAAACGGAATCGGCACTCAACACCTGGCCATCGGCAGGAACTTCCTGTCAGCGCTTCGTTCTGGATGCCCAGCTTGAGGAGCACGGCACGTAGTGCCGCTTCTTGTTTCGCACCGCCTCGGTTTCCAAAGATCTGCAATGCAAACTGTAGTGCACAACGGTTCAGCCTTTTTACTTCCCAAAGCCGAAAAATACTATACATGTTTGAGTACGGTCTGTCTTCAGGACCAATGAAGAACTGGGATGCTTTCGGTTTGGGGATTTCTTCCTGGCAAAATCCGTGCCACGTGGGCTGGAGAAGTTCAAAACAGTGCAGCCACAGATCTTGACCCTTGCCTGTATCTGGAGAAACTGCAAGACTGAGGGCAGCAAGCTGACAACATGGGACCAACGACATGGTGCTCATAAACTCGTGTTGCCTTGCTATCATGTCTTGCTTGTCGCTGGCTGTTGGCTTCGGTCCCAAGCGCAGCAGGCAGCCACTAGCCAGCTGCTCCATGGGCGGGAAATTTCGGTGCAGTCTGAAACCGCAACTGGCCGGGCCGCAAGGGCGCATTTTTCGCCGCCGTGCCGCTATAGGACGTGCTCCATCGCAGACCCGAAATAAAACTCGCATGAAGAGCAAGCGGTTTTGGGTAGCACCACGACAACACTTAAGTTGGGGAGTCTGGGGAGTGCCAGAAGTAACTGAGTCAGTATACCACAAATCTAGATTACTAATTACATCATATTTCACTGTGGGACAATCTGGGGGCAGAAGAGCCAGGTTACAAGGGTTCATTTAGCGTACGCCAGTTGCAGTCCGAGTCTATGGCACCTGGCATTCAACCCTGGCGGCAGCATCCCAACTGAAATAGCCCAGGTGCTGCATCTGCTGTGCATCGTTGTGTCTCCAAAGGCGCGAGGAAGTGGAACAGCCTGCCGGGTGGCTGCACCCTGCCTTATGGCACACGGTCAATTTCAGCACCATCTCTACAAGCCACATTCCACATCACTTCGCATCTTCAATCCGGCTGACGGCCTTGGGTTGGCTTGGGTGGAGTTCCGTGCCGGCATCATCCTCCACAGCCTCAACCAAGAAGGCAGTGTCGTGGCTACATGAAGCAGATTGTGGCTCCCCACATGGCTAGCAGGCGCTTTGTTTGACCTCGCTAAGCTTGCCTGATGCCATTTCTACCAAGCCGAACTGGGAATCATACAAGTGACTGCTGTTCCGCAGCCGTGACCGTGTTGTACGTGATGCATGATACGACTTAGTTCATTCTCGCAGGATGAAGCAAGTTTGGAGGCCGTGGTGTTCAAGTTCATGCCCGCAACTCTAGGCGATGCAACTCAGCAACATGGGTTCGCGGCTTGTCCACACTCGACTGTCGCACAACCTCCAAAACTTCAAACGAGCATCAACCATCAACCACTGCTGTCGGATGCCCGAACCCACACGAGCGGCCACAAATAACTACGATGAGCGGAAAGTTGGAAGAAAGGCACATGTAGCCAAAAGTCTTGTCCGCATGATCACGGCGCTCTGCGGCGGGCTTACGCAACCTATACCGTGCCAAAACGACTGTAGGACATAGTTTCACATCGGGCATTCTCTGCCGATTTCGCGGTAAGTTCCGAACAGCTCTCTTACTGTTGGGGCCACTTGCGGCGGGAACAAACACGCAAACGGATTCAACTTAGAAAGTGAAACGCATCTGCTCCTAAGCAGCCTTGTCACGCACGCCTCTTGCCAACCTCTGAACTTTGTGGACTCCGAAGGCACCATTCTACCAGCACTATTAGGTTCAACTTTAGCACTGCCGGGCTTGGCTTGATGTCGCCTGAAGAAGGCACATGGCATGATACACACTTTCTACGCTCCATGTTGACGCACCTTACCTTCCATGCTGGAGCTTGCTATTCGCGATTACCATCTTGGGCCAAACCAAAAGCCGGGGCCTGGTGCTCGAAATCAACAACCATGTACTGGGAAACCCTCGGTTACTCATGCCCTGTTTCGCTGTCGCTATGGAACTTGAGTGGGCATCCTGCGTCACCTTTCCAGAATCGCACTCGTGGCAAAAAGTTTCGGGTGCTGCATTGAATACTCTAAGACTCTAGGCTGCAGACTTACACATTCACTTTCCGAGTCATAAACTGTTTGTACAGCACATGTGTGTCGGTTAGAGGGATTCTGAAAATGAGCTTCACTTTGTGACAGCAACTCCCTCGCTGATATTGCTGGCCCACCCGGCATAATGCGCCTCCAGATCCTCAGCTCGCACAGGGGCAGTGGTAGGCTCGATCAGGCTCGACCAAGAACCCGAAATCGGCAGGTGAGTTTTTAAAGTTGTTTTTTCCTGCTGCAGGCAAGTACAGCTCTCCATCGAATCTTGCAGAATGCATCACGGAGCCCGAGTTAACTCCAAGCTGTCTGCATGCCATTTACACTAAACGCAATGTGTACCATGATTGCAGAAAAATCCATTTACGAACGCCTTCTGAAGACCCACGTGCTAATTATATCTGACTGAAGCCTAGGGTCAGTCTGGATCACCTGGCCAAGCCGTACCGCAGGCCGCTCCCCCGCACAGCAGAAACATGCATAGCACAGCCATACCAGCCTAGCTGGCAGTGGCATTGGCCACTCATGAATTTCGCATGCCTCGCCTAACTCAGGGCTGCTCGAGCCTGCAAGCCTGAAAGGTAGCTCAAACTGCGCGTCCAGCAACACTATGTGCTGCATAGGAGCGCGCAGGAGGAGAACAAGTTCATGGACCGTGGGTTTCCCAACCAATGCAATGTAGACTGAAACCCAAAATCAACTCGAGGCCAGATTTGTGGTAGATTGGGGCCATGCAGAAATGGATCTTTTGAGCAACAGTGGACTAACAACCCTAAAGTGAACCCCAGAAAGTTGGAACATGGCTTTAGGAGGATCTGCGCTAGGATCCCTTATACTTTGCCTTAAGGGCATGAGGATAGTGATGTTCCAACTTTCTGGCGTCTACTATATGTAGAAGCTGACAACCCGGACTCCGAACCCAAAACTGCAAATGCAACTACACCGTTGTCCGGCCTGGGGCTCAAAGCGGCAGCCAGAAACAGTTCGGCCGCGATTCGGGATTTCAGCGGAAGGTTCGATTCCTGTCGGGGTTTAGTTGGGGTCCAGAGGGATTCGGGTAGCTTTGCAGCTCTGCTTTCTGTTTTGGACGGAGGGATTGCGCAGTGTTGTCGGAGTTGACTGCAGAATGGCTCCGGCAGAACGGGAAACTATTCTAGAGATCACTCAAACGCCTTCTGCAACTGCAACTCGCACTGCTGTCACGGAGTTGCAAACTCAACCAAGACCGCGAAATGGCAAGACGAAGGTGCGAAGACTGTTTAACAACAGCATCCCCAGCCATTAAGTCAGGGATATGCTTGAAATCATTGTTCTGAAACTTCAAGCTCAATAACAGCTCGAGGTGTATTCCTTATGATTACAAAGGACATTGGCTCCCTGGTTCGACAGCGCAATACATGCGATGGCACTGCAGCGAGGCGCTCCTTTTCTCGCTGCACTCTAACCTGGCAATCTAGCACAAGCAGAGCGAAAGGATGCCCCCTTTCTGGTAATTTCCGAAAATAGGGGACCCTAGGAGTTCCTTCAAAGGGCTACTATCAGGGTAAAGGGCTACTATCAGGGTACTATAAGGGTTCCTTCAAAGGGCTCTATAAGGATTCATATTGGGAGTTTCCGAAAATAGGGACCCTAATATAGTACCCTAAATAGTAGGATCCTTCTTTCAAGGACCCCCAAGTAAGGTACCCCTAATTTCGGGAATTCCCTTCTTGACGAGGCCAGGTAGGCACAACATCACGCGACGACCGCACGCAACCCTCCCAAGTTACTGTTGAACCTTGAAGCGAGAATGTAAACAACCTCATGCTGAACCCTAGCCGGACAGGCATTGTGTCCGAATTCTTGGTGCATCTTCAGCATCTGCTGCAGCTTCTAGCCTGCGTGCCCCAACCTGTGGCGGCAGGACTTGAAACTGGCATAATATAGGGGATCTTACTAATTACTATAGGGTTATCGGGCTAATAAGGAACCTCCAAAATAGTATAGGAAATTCTTCAAGCCCCTTGACTAGAAATGTGGATCTCCAGGAGCTGAGTCCTGCACGTCTCTGGAACCAAAAGGCTATGTGTCTCAATATCAAGTCACGGGGATCCTGAACCCCAAACCCCAAACCCAGAAGAGCCCAATACCCCTTAATTAAGGAATATGCCTTAAATTATTGGGGACTTAATATTATGATTAAAGGTATATTCCTCAATTAAGGGGTATTGGGCTCTCTGGGAACTGCCTAAACTCTTGTGGAAAGGATACGAAATTTTGTGGATTGAAGTTCGTTCCACAGATTCGGGCATCGAGCAGCTTCTCTCGCTCCCCTCTTATTGTAGAGCATATGGCATGGGGGTTTAATAAGGAGAATGAGGTTTTGGGGCATGTCAATAGTATAATCATATGGGGAGCTGCCTGTCAGCAGCTGGCACACCGAATGCTTGCTGCCCGCTGGGGCGCTCCTTCCAGCTGCACTGCTCAGGCTTAGTGAGTCGGTGGGAGGGAAGGTTTGGTTTCCAGGTGTCAGGGTTGAAGGCTCCAACATCCATGCATCAAGCACGTATTAGCAGCACAAATCTCCGAGATCTGCTTTACATCTGAAGCCCGACGAGCCTAACCGTAGCGGGCTGTAATTGAAACATATTGAAATGTAACCGCGCGACTGAACATCTGTCAAGAAAGAGGGCTAAACAAATAACGAGAGCTGCAAATGCTGCCACGACCTATTACCATTCCGGAGTTGATGGTCCCTTCTTCAGCTCTGTTTGGCTGTGAGGTTTGGGGTTGCATCCCCGAGTTTGGAAGTTGCTGCTTGGATTACCCTGAAGCCAATGCCCTAGATGGTGTGCAGAACTACAACGTAACAAAAAGCCTTCGGCCAGCCTAATTAAACCCGAAACCCCTCAACCCTAAACCCCGAAACCTCCACTTTTAAACCCTAAACGAAGGCAGGAAAGGCCCAGTCTCCAGAACCATTGACTGAGTGCCATGCCCGGAGGCCTCAAAGGTGGGATGAAGGTAGGTGGGATATTCCCAAATGAGAGGGATCCTTGATCCTACCCACCCTCATCCCACCTTTTGAGGCCTCCGACATGGACAAATTAAAAGAACACTGCTGCCTAAAATCCTGAACTGCGTAGCTGCGAAAGAAAGAGTGAACAGACACCAAATCACAACAAAGCTCCGAGACACCATATCGGCACTTGAAACCCAAAGCCCCGGAACGCTAGCTGCTGGCTCCTTGCGGCGTCAGAGTGCGGACACGCCTGGCAAAGACTTTGAGAGCACGGGGGCCTCAAGAAGTAGGCTGAAGTTAGGTAGGATTCAGGATCCCATAAAATCAGCACCCTGGTTTGGGACTACCCTACCCACCTTCATACCACCCTTGGAGCCCTCTGAAGGTTCTCGAGGTGCGGAAATGTGTCCAGCATGGGTCGGCACTTCGTATGATGTTGTTCTCTGCAAACACTAAACCCTGCGACGCTAAGGCCTAAAACCTGAAAGAACGCTTAGGTTGAAGAGCTTGCTCAGCTGGTCGAGAATGTCGGGTGTAGACATACACATCCACCGCTGTCGACGCCAACAAACCCTCAAACCCTAAACCGTAGGCCTTGAAGCCCGAAGATGAACCCTGAAACTCTAGGGGCCAATGCTGCGAACCGAAGGCTAACCGATCACCTTTTACCAGGTGTCGACTTTACCAATCCCCAAACTTGTTTATGACTAGGGCTCTATATTCACCTCTAAGGGAAACGAAACGTTATCCCAAATCGATACCTAGTTTACCCGAAGAGCCCAGACCCTAACCCCAAGCCATCGTAGACTCCAGAAGGCCCCAGTGCAAAAGGAAGCAGGGCCTTAGATCCGAAAGCCTCGAAGCCTCCAAGCCCCTGCTGGCGAGCCTTAACCCTGACCCCCGTCCCCATACAGAATTCTTACAGGAACCCTTAAAGGAACCCCGAAAAGGAACCCTAGAAGGAACCCTAAAAGGAACCCTTACAGGAACCCTAGAAGGAACCCTGAAAGGCACCCTAGAAGGAACCCTTAACAGGAGCCCTAAAAGGAATCCTTAAAGGAGCATCAAAAGACCCCAAGCCCTGCAAAGGCACCAGTAGGCGGTGTGGAAGCTCTGCATTTGCAACTCCCAGAGGCCTAGCCTGGCAAAGAGGCTCGGAAGCTCGAGGAAAGGGACTTTGAGTTTGGGCTTAAGGGTTTGGGAGTCAGGGCTTAAAAGATTTAGCGGTGCGGGGTTCAAGGTTTAGGACTTAGGGCTTCGAGTTTGGGTTTAAGGGATTTGAGGGCTTGGGGGTCAGGTTTTAGGGTGCAGGGCTTGAAGTTAGGGCTTGAAGGTATTAGAGGTTGCGAGGTTTAGAGATTAGGGAGTTCGAGGATTTCAGGTTTAGAGCTTCTGGATGTCGGATGTACAACCGGGAAATTTCAGAGCATCGGCATACTCGGAGGCTCATGGTTAGTATAAGTGTGGTTATAAGCAGGAGCACAAAAGTTATAATAATAACCCAAGTGGACTTATGACCCTATTCGTAGGTACCCCTGAACCTGCAAGTAGAGTACTTGGAGACCAGTGGGGCGTGGGACTGCGGGGCTTGAGGACTCCAAGCTACTGCGAAGCTAGGTTGTAGATTAGGGTTTGGGGTTTAGGGAGAGCGTGGATCTCAAATGTTGTCGGCTTTTGTGTCATTTGGCAAGCCCAAACCCTGAAGCTTTTGAGGATCCCTTACAGAACCCTTCAAAGGAATCCTTAAACCCCAAACATTTTCCTTCTTCCACAACCCTAAACCCTAACCCTTCTTTAAAAAATCCCAATCAACGGGGGGGCGGTGCCGTCCCCGCGGGTGGGCGGCGTAGATGGAGGAGGCCCGAGACCCGGCGGAGGCCTCGACTGGGGCTGTTTTCATGAGGTGTACTACTTGGAGGATCATGGGACTTAGTAAGTAGGTTATAACTGGGGTAAAAAAAGTCCCCTAAGTGGGGTTATCCCAATTATAACCTACTTATAACCTTACTTACTAAGTCCCATGAGCCTTCAAGTATAGGGGCCTTAATGATTAGAATAGGGTTCCGTTTAGCAGGGGTCTATACGGGATCTTGAGTAGGGTCCCACAGTAGGGTTCTATGAAAAAGAATAGGGTTCCCTTAAAGGGTCCTTCAAAAGGGGGTCTGCAAGGGATCTATAGTAGGGTCCTATGATGTTTTCATGGGGCATTTATGTGGGATAAGGCTTCTTGGTTTAGGGATTGGGGGTTTAAGGCTTAAGGCTTAAAGTTTTGGGGGTTTAGGGGTTAGGGTTTAGGGGCTTAGGGGTTTAAGGGTTTAGGGGTTTAAGGGTTTAGGGGTTGAGGGGTTTGGGGTTGGGGATTTAGGGTTTAAGGGCTTAGGGTTGTTTAGGAGTTGAGGGTTTAGGGCCGAAGCCTCGGCTCGGGCTGTCTTCATAGGGTTCCCACAGACTCCAGTATCCCTGACTTGAGGAAGAGCTAAGGTTCGTTTAAGGGAACTATGAGGGATCTATAGGGTTTAGGGTTCAGGGGACTTCAAAATCCCTTACTTAAGGAGTATGCCATGAATTTTGGTTCTTATAGTAGGATGCCTACTCTAATGAAAGGATTCCTTTATTAAGGGATATTGGAGACTCTGGGTTTAGGGTTCCTCTTACGGGTTCCGTCATGGGGTGTAGGGGGTAGGGTTTGGGTTCCTGTACAAAGTAGCCACAGTCCTCCGGTCGGCGTCCAGCTTCGACTCGATGCTATGCAGTCGCTGGAAGAAAGCTCCTGGGACGCAATCGTGTTTCTCCACCAATGGTCCGAAAGCCCGTATGGTCCTCCTTGCACGAGCATTATTGGCATCACCCTTGGGGTTTCTGGACAATGGACCATTGCGATCTGCTGCTGCGAACACCTCCATGAACAGCTGCGTCTTGCTAAGCTTCCTCAGCCACTCGGCTTCGTCTTGACGCGATGCCTGGTGAAGTGTCGGTTTTTCTTTCTTTTGACACAGGAGGTGATCTGTTGGACCTGCATTGTGCACCTCCTTGCCATACCAGGCGATGGAGCCAAAGTCGACCATCGTGAGAACGCCACGAACCGATTTGCCCGTAAAGCTTAAGCTTCCTTTTATGGGTTCGTGAGCTGAGGTTTCTGAGTGGAGGCTTTAAAGCTTTGTGAGTTTAGGCTTTAGAGTTGCATATGTCTTTTGGGGATGCTTGAGGATCTTGGCAGATTCGGGGGGGGAAGGGTTGAGAGGCGGCATGTCCATGATGCTTAGCTGGTACAGGCTCGAATTGGGGGCCTGGCGGCAACATATGGGCGTTGCCTGCGAGAAGCTTCGGCGAAGGCCTGAGCTAACCCCTCGACCCAAATAACACTATAAATTATATACTTGGTGGAACAATCCAAAAAGTCCCTCGGAAGCCAACAACCCTACACTCGAAACCTTAAGCCCTAAAACCCCAAAACGCTAAGATCCTAAAACCCTAAAACCCCAAAATGGCCCCAAAACAGGGGCGCCCACCACCTCGCTGCCATCGACCTCCAGCTGAAGTTCCTGAGCACAGCTGCAGGAGGGTCGGCTCTGCAGCAGAGCGCTATAGACCTTTTGGGTTGAGGGTTTAAGGTTTACGGTTTGGAGGTGTTAGGGTTTAGAGTTCAGGGTTCATGATGTGACACCATGTGGAATATGGCGATCCACAGTACATGTGTGCGCCAAACGTATACACGGCTTTTTCGATATACTACACAACACACAGTTATACACATGTGCTGATGCATGTACGCATCCATGTGAGTATGTCTAGCTTGGGTGATCCTATGGGTCGAGAAACCAGAACGAGGATGGTTGCTTTGGAGCCCATACGCAGCCAGGCTGCATGGACTCGCTGGGTAACAAAGGAGATTCTCTTCTTTGCATCATCTGTATTATGGTCTATTGCTATAGGTTATATTACATTACGTAGATTGTATCATATTACATTCATTGCATTATATTGTATTGAATCAAAGGCATTTTTACTGCTTTCACTACTGTACTATGCTATATTGTATAATGGCTGACAGCCTTGCGGCTTGGACAATGACCAGAAAATCACGAGAAACGCCGGATCCTCCAACGCGAAACCCCGAAAGTCCACAAACCCGAGACCTCTGAACGAAAACAGTCAAATCCTACACCCATATAAGACCCCAAAAAACCATGATCCCTAAGCCCGAAACCCCTAAACCCTGAAACCTAAACGGACCTAAAGCCTCTCAAACCCTTCGATCCCAGACGCCTCGGCGACGGCGGGGTTGGATTCCACGACCGCCTGATACTCCTCCGGCACACTCTAGGGTTTCGGGTCTACGGCTTAAGTGGGTGCTCGGGTCTTGCAGTTCATGGCATGAGGCTGCGTGCAAAGTAAGGCTTCATGGCAACCCGAACTCTTAGAAGTCCCGGGCAGCAGCACGATCTCTGCCATCACCACTATTACCATCATCACCGCCGCCGCACTATGATCCTGACAATCATGACCCTTGTTCAAGTCACCAGCACCGATTTGCTGCTAGAATCACCTAGATTCGACCACAATCAGCGTTGCTGCACCGTTCACAGAAAGCTTCAGAGAAGCGGAAGCTTGTTCAGTTCTGGCCTGCATTCCTTGCTGGGGTCGCCATAGCCGAACAAACGCTAGCCCCAAGAGAGAGACATAGAGAAACAAAGAGAGAGAGAGAGAGAACAAAAAAAAAACACGGTTGAGACAGAGACGGAGACAGATTAAATAGACCCATAAATCCCATAAGCCCCAATCCAAAACCCAATGCAATGCAAAGAATTTACAGCGAGCGAATCGAACCCAAAACGGACACACCAATAAACATAAACACAACGGGTGAAGAGCAGTTGTGGTTTAATTGTAACTCATTTGGTCCTTTGCAACAGCCCAGTTCAATGAAGTAATCTGTATGAAACACACGCTTGCTTCACTCGCTTGGTTTAACTAATTTGCTATGTCTGCTGGTTCGCGCTTTCCTCACTCACCGGGCTATTGCTGTATGACAAAATGACATGAGCGAAGCAAATGAACGCAAGAAAGGAATATGGGACACAATTGAATGGCAATGAAGCGTGAATTCGCCTCGGCCCCGGCCGCAAGGCCCCCCCCCTCCCCTCCCCCCCCTCCCCCCTTGGTGCGAGCTTTCTGGAGTTTTGGACGCCACGAAACTGCAAAGTACACATCTTTATGTGTTGGGGCTCGCCTTTAAGGCTGCTGCAGTACCAAGCGAGTTTCAAACCTGAATTCCTAACCTTACACCCTAACCCCAGCCTGAAAAATTGGGGCTCGCCTGTAAGGCTGCAGTACCAAGGGAGTTTAGGGTTTAGGGATGGCTTTGCGTCTCAGGCTTGTTTTAGATGCTTTTTTGTTGGGATAGGCGGAGTAACGTGGTTGAAAAGGCTGTGATGCTTCCCTAATCCAAGACGCCCACGAAATCCACAGCCTCAACGGCCCATACTTAAGGCATCCCGCCGCTTGCGAGAGTCTTGGTATCCAGTGTTTCGGAATGACGACACCAAAATTCGTACTGATACTACCACTACTAATATACTACTCACAATCATCCTGCTTCGTGTTGCTATGAACATTACTTTTACTATAAGTGCGATTTCAACTGTTACTTTTTTTCCTACAAGAGCTTGCTGCAGATAGTAGCCACTCGCCGCATGCGCGTACAGCCGGGCCGAGGCGGACGACGCGCAGCGTTTCAAATTAAGTTGTGCTTTGGCTTCATTTCGTTCCACGAGCCCCAAATGTAAGCTAATTAAACCGTGCTGCGGCTTGCGCTACATTACGCTTAAACAGAATTGATTAGGACTTTATCCTACTAGGATGTGAGGAACGAGCGCTTTTTCGTTTGACCGTCTTACTAGTGACGTGAAACGATCCGAAATCCGTGACACCACAGCTGTCCCCCTCCACATTCGAGGGCTCGCTGTAGTCGTCATCGCCGTCGCCTCTTCGCACACCGCAGATCTTAAGGCAACATCCGCTTCAGGATGCCGAGTCTGTACGAAGTCCAAACAAGGGAAAGAGCAGTACAGAAGTTCATGTCTGTCTTCACTGAAGTTGAGGGAGCACTGTCAGTTTCTCAATGTGTTCGAAGGCGCACTGCGCGCCTGCGTTGGGAGGAAAGCTGTTTGGAGTCAAGTAGACTACGGTACTATAGAGGCCTAAATAATTACGATTACTGCGTTGGAGGTTCCTTATGGGAGCCCTGACAATCGAAAGAGTACGAGTCTTCGGGTGGCAGAGCCGGCAGAGCCTGTGTTCGGGCCATCACGGCCACGGTCAATATTCCGTTGTGGCTTGTTGTGGTATGCCTGCTTGTCCTCTCTAGCTTCACGTGCCAGGGCTGAGGGCGCAAGCCTTTCCAAGAATAACACCAAGGCAGGCAAAAGGATATCCTGGAATCATTGAATCATCCACACTACACGAACATCGGGTTTAGGGTTTAGGGTTCACGATTTAGGGTTTAGGGTGTAGGGTTTTTGGAAGCTAAGAACCAGAAACATGAACGGAATAAGACTCTTCAGGGTTTACGGTTTAGGGTTGAACATAATTTACAGTTTAGGGTTGAACATAATTTAACAGAGCATGAATGCATTTAACCCTAAACCCTCAACCCTAATCCGACTCTTTCGATTTAGGGTTTAGGGTTTTTTCGGAAGAACCAGAAACATGAACGGAATAAGACTCTTTTGGGTTTTAGGGCTTAGCGTTGAACACCACCAGACTTTTTCGAACTTTGGGCCAATGATTTGATGGGAGGCCAAAAGACGCGGTTTAAGATTCTTTGGGTAGGGATTCCTTAATATGAACCCTTGTATGGGAACCCTAATCCCTACTAAACCCCCATAGGCTAAAACCCCTTTTGGCCTCCTATGATCAATGGTTCAGCGGGGCCTGGCCGCAGCTTTCGCCGACTCTGTAGGACGCTGGTGTTCCTGCTCGGGGCACTCGGCGGCTGACTGCTCAGACCTTATAACCCTAAACTCTAAACCCTTTATAAACTTAGAGAGAGAGAGAGAGAGAGAGAGAGAGAGAGAGAGAGAGAGAGAGAGAGAGAGAGAGAGAGAGAGCGAGAGAGAGATACATATATATACATATAATATCATATATATATATATCTTTATAAGTCAAAAGTATCCCAAATAGATACCTAGCTACTTATGACCCAAAAGACCCTAAACGCCAAGTACAGCACAGCAACGGTATGCTTGAAGGAACGACAGCGGATTACTGCCCGTGATTTCTCATGCGGCTGTTCCTTGCAAGCCCTCAACAAGGGAGGGTACTTAAAGGATCATGGGACTTAGTAACTGGGGTCATTGATAGGGTAACTATATTTACAACTACTTACAACCCCAAATAGGGTACTTATAGCCCTACTTACCAAGTCCCATGATCCTACAAGTAGCGTCTGCCTGGCGGGATTGAACCCGACATCCGTGCCATAACATAACGAGCGCGGACTACCAATCGAAACCGATTGTAGAATAAGCTAAGTACGTTCCTTGTCTGAGTTCCAAGAGGAAGAACACAGAAACCCAGAGGCCCCAAAGTAGCTCCTTTTTGGGATTACCTAAGAGGATTCTAAATATGAACCCCAAAACGGAACTACTTTAGGGCCTTAGGGTAGTTATCTTATAAACTAATATACGGGCCTAAATTTAAATAGTTAATTATACTATTGCAATTAAACAAGGGCACCGACCCCGAAGCTCCTGGAACGTTAAAATCGGTAAACCGGTGTGCCAAAGCCTCGCCAGCTGGCGGCGGAGCTCCGCGGATTGGCACTGGAGCCGGGTCTGCAGCAGGAACGTCGGACATTTGAGGCTCAGGATCTTGGGTTGCAGGGTTTTGAAGCTTGGGGGCTTGAGGTTTTAATGGCTTTTCATTAGATTTAGGCTGAGGCTGCTTTCAGGTACATGGCCTCTTGTCTAGGCCCGGCTTTATAGCAAATTTTTGGTATTCAACGAGTCTGCTTCGCTATAAGGTGTATAGGGGGTTTAGAGTTCAGGGTTTAGGGTTGAGTTCTGGTGCTTAGGAATGACTACCCCCCCCTAGAACCACAATAAAACTACTACTTTCAATATTCTCTTGGGTTTTATATGAACAGAAATGAAAAAATGAAATATAAAAAAAAAGGAGAGACTATAGATTAAGGGCTTGGGGCTCAGACTCTGAGTTTCAGCCCAGCCCTTCGCACCGAACAGTGAGGGCAGCCCTCCCTCCATTTCAAACTCATGATCCAACACTTCGGTACATTCGAGATACGCTGGCGTAACACCTTCTAAATCCGAACAGGTACTTCTCACCCCTCACCTCTTAACCCTTAAGCCTGAAGTTCAATTAAACTGTAAACATTAATCATTAGACCCAACGGCTGCAAATGCCGACAGCAGTGCAGTCTCATTGCCTCGAGCTCTGCTTGGCGCTCGGCAAATTCGGCACAGAGTCGGCGCTGGACCTCGTAGGGACGTTTGGGGCTTGGGGGTTTAGAGCCTTCGGGTTTAGGGCGTCGGGTTTTGAGCTTTGGACTGAAAGGTTAAGGACGTTATTGGTTTGGAGTTTCGGGCTTACTCCTGCATGAGCCCATGACACTTATGCTTGTAGTAAGTTAACGGCAGCAGCAGTCAAAAGCAAGGGCATTGGTGCCGGCATTAGCGAAAGACGCCTGACGACATGATACAATTCTACTCTAACACGCACCCTAGAACAACACAGCCAAGAGAAAGCGCATCCACACACGTTGACATCATGGAACCCCAACGCCGCATGTCGACAGGGACGGCCAAGCACAGTTGTTTTCTAACCCGAAGCCAGAAGCCGAAAAGTCTCTAATCAACCTAAACCCTGAACCCGCGCCCAAACAATGAATGAACAATCAAAGCAGCAACGACGCAAAATAATCATTACAATACTATACTCATATTAACAACATTGACAATCATAACAACAGCACTACTTTAGCTTGGAGTACTCATGATAGGCAGAAGAAAAGGAAGAGGAAGACCAGCAAAAGTATCTCCTTTCCTAGCAGCTTGGTATCTTACGTTAAACTAATCATGATAAGAAGGTGAAGAAGAAGCTCTTTCCTAGCAGCTTGCTGGCACCTAAACCCTAAACCCTAAAGCCTACACCCTAATTAAACCCTAACTAAACCCTACACCCTAAACTCTAAACCCTGAACGCTCCGCCCTAAACCCTAAACCCTACACCCCAAACCCCATACACCCTAAACCCCTGAACCTTAGGCCCGAAACCGCAGTTTGCCCGGACCTCCTCCGTCTCCGCCTGCACCGCTGCAGCCTCCTCGCCGGCCGCGGCGAGCGCGGCGTCGCGCTTGCAAAGCTCGGCCTGGCCGGGATGTACTTAAAGGATCATGGGACTTAGTAACTGGGGTTAGTATTAGGGTAACTATACTTATAACCCCAATTAGGGTACTTGTAACCTTACTTACTAAGTCCCATGATCCTCCAAGTAGGGTTCAGGGTGTAGAGTCTTATTGACAAAGCTTATGGGAAAACCCTAAGCCCTAAACCCTAACGGTTTAGGGTTTAGGGCTTACTCAATTCGGTGGTCCGACACAGGCAGGGTTTCTGGGCTACTTGGAGGATCGTTGGACTTAGTAAGTAAGATTACAAGTACCCTAATTGGGGTGGTAAGTACAGTTAACCTAAGAATAACCCTAGTTACTAAGCCCCATGATCCTTTAAGTAGGGAGGGATCCTATAAGGGTCCTTTAACGGCTCCTTAGCAGGATCTACAGGGATTTAGGGTTTAGAGTTTCGGATTAAGGTTTCAAGGTTTAGGGTTTAGGGTTATGGTTCAGGATCTTTGGTTTAGAGCTTGGGCTCAGAGAGTTTAGGGTTAAGGGTTTAGGATTTGGGGTTTGGGGTTCGGGGTTTTGGGGTTTACGGTTTGGGGGTTTAGGGATTAGATGCGTTACGGTGATTTTGAGGCCTCTGGGGGTTTATGATTTGACACGGGTTCCATGTGGGATTTGTAAGAGCTCCATAACAGTCACTTAGGCTTTCTGGCTATTTAGTTTAGTAGGGTTCAGGGTGGGGATCTACTTACCCCCTTACTTACAGCCCTTTCAACTCACGATTATATACCACAAAATGCAGAGCCCGTCAAATTGCCCCTAAAACCCTAAAACCCTAAAACCCTAAAACCTAAACCCTCAAAACCTTATAGACCTTAAAGGATCCCGAAAAGGATCCTTTAAGGAGCCCTAAGCCCCCAAAAAGAACAGCCTAAAACCCTTAAACCCTACAGATCCCTTTGAGGAACTCTTAGAGGATCCCTAAACCGAACGGGCCTCGAGCTCCGCCACCCGAAGCTTCGCTGCGATCAGCTCCTTCTCGCGGAGGTCCAGCTCGATCTGCAGCGGTAGCGCTTTTCTGGGTTCTTGTTAGGGGATTTTTATTTCAAGTGCCACAGTTAAGGGCTCCTTTAAGGGATCTATATGGGTTCAATATATATATATATACATATACATATACATATACATATACATATACATATACATATACATATATACATATATATATATAACTCTATCTGCAGAGGATATTTTTTGTTTTTTTTGCTTGCTTGTGGCTTTTTGGGTCTGCTGGGATCGAATTTGAGCCACCATCATTTAAGGGTTCCTGTAAGGGATCGATAAGGGCTCGATGCTTGAGCATTTTGTTCTTTCGTGCGTGGTTGTGTGGAGTTTTTTATGAGGGCTTCTAAGGGTTCAGGGTTTAGGAATCAGGGTCTTAGGGCGTAGGGTTTACGGAGTAGGGTTGAGGGTTTCAGGTCTAGGGTTGCTTTTGCTGATTGTTGGGTTCGGTGTTTTACTGAACGGTGCGCCAGGCTTTCCCTCAGGACTATACTGAACTTAGAACCCTAGCAAAAATTATAATCTTAGCTGTGTCTTAAGGGTTATAATAACCAAAAAATTAAAGATAATTTCTAAGTACCCCTAAGAAAAAGGTAGGTACCTTGGGGTTAAGGAAGCACAAGACACGGCCACTCATTGAGGTTCGAGGGTCTACAGTTCAGGCTTTAAGGTTTCGGGTTCGCGGCTTTTGGATCCGTGGGGGGGGGGGGGGTTTAGAGTTTAGGGTTTAGGGTTTAGGGTTTAGGGTTTAGGGGGGGGGGGGTTCTTCAAGGGTTTCTTTGTTGAGCTCCAGAACAGATTCTTTTCAGCAACCTATGAGTAGCTTAGGGATACGGCACTTTGGGGTTTAGATTGGGAGTTAAGACTTTGGGGTTTAGGGATGTGAGGTTTAGGGCTCTAGGCCTGTAAAGTTTAACGTGCAGGGGTTTGGAGTTTGAGATCTGGGGTTTAAGGGGGTTCCTGAGGTTTTGCCGTTGATGTCGGTTCACGAAGCTTGTTATGGTCTGATGCAGGGCTTGCAGGGTTCAGGGTGTAGAGTCTTATTGACAAAGCTTATGGAAAACCCTAAACCCTAACGGTTTTTTTTAAAGTTAGGTTGACGGCCTTCTTTGTGCGCCTGCCCGAGTCGGCTCCTAACTAGGCCTCTGTCACTGCATATGTTAGGGTTAGGGTTAAGGGTTTACTCAATTCGGTGGTCCGACACAGGCAGGGTCTCTGGGCTTCCTGGAGGATCGTGGGACTTAGTAAGTAAGATTTCAAGTACCTTAATTGGGGTGGTAAGTATAGTTACCCTAACAATAACCCCAGTTACTAAGCCCCATGATCCTTTAAGTGGGAGGGATCCTACAAGGGTCCTTTAAGGGCTCCTTAGCAGGATCTACAGGGATTTAGGAACCCTAGTTACTAAGCCCCATGATCTCTTAAGTATGGAAAGTTTAAAGGCTCTCAGGATCCCCCTTCATGGCTTCGCCCACAGAGCCCCATAGGCTTCATTTCACCCTAAACCCGAAATCCGAAGCCCTTAACCCTGCACCCCAAGCCCTAAACCCTGAGCCCCAAGCCCTAAACCCTAAGCCCCAAACCCTCTGCCCTGGACCTTAGTAAGGGCTGGCTTCTGGGAGCCTCTGTATTGGAGCCAGTCCCAGGCTCAATGATCGGTTCTGAAATGGTTTAGGGTTTAGGGTTTAGGGGTTTAGGGTTTATGGTTTAGGTTTAGGGTTTAGGGTCAGAGTCTAAGAGGGTTTGCCACCGGCTTGGCTCTGGGAAGCAGGTAGTATAGGGGCTTCAATAAGTGAAATCGGGTCTTGGGGCGCATTATAAAAATCGCATCGGCAACCCTTGGGAATAATGTTGGTAATGGCACGCGGCTGTCCATGCAATACAGAGCAGAAATCACACCTTGAGCTTTGCAGTAGGTAATAAAACTCAGAAGACCAGAATCACCATCATCAGCACCATAACCATCACTACGTTCGCCATCAACTTCTTCATCAACAAAAAAGACGAAGAATAATTAGGATAACTGCAAGAAGAACGACAACGGCAAGTACCACCACAACAATATTTAGCATGATCTGGAAGACACGATCGTGGCAATCACAACAACTACTGGGTTCTTGTTAAGGGTTTTATAATTTAGTTACCATTATATGGAAACCATAGTATTTACCGTAGATCCCTATTATGGTATCTTAAACTAACTTCCTTAACCCCTAAACCCCTTATAGAACCCTTACAGGAACCGTAAATTATGGCTCAAATAAACCCCTAACGAGAACCCAGACTACGTTCTGGTCGTCCGACGCGCACTAGAGTACACTTCCGAAAATCCGTGGACCCTAAACCCCGAACCCTTAAACCGTAAACCCTAAACTCCGAAACCCTCGAACCCTGAAGCCTAAATCCCTGAACCCCTAAACCTGTCCCCGAAATCCTATAGACCCAAAGACTCAAGAAGCTCCCTGTCTCACTTTGCCCATCGCTGCCTCCGCCTGCGCCGTGCATTTCGCCACCGCTGCCCGCACTCGCTCTCCTGCAAAAACCCTGAACCTTCGGCCACAAACCCAAAGCCTTAATAGAACACCAAGCCCTGCCTATAGTCTCCATTGTAGGTCGTTTTTGGGGGTTACTTTACAGGATCCTACATATTACATTGGGTAAACAAAACAAGGGAACTACAATGGAGACTTTACCACTATGGGCTATTAGGCCCTAAAGATCCCTATTAGGACCCTATTAAGGGTAGATTAAGGTACCCATAAGGTCTAATAGCCCATAGTGGTAGGTGGTCTCTAAACCCAGGTGTGGAGCTTGGGGTTTGAGAGTCGGGGCTTCGGCTTCCTAGTGTTAACGGCCTCGCAATGTTTCAAGGGTGGGATTAGGTCTTGAAGGCATCCACTACTTGGAGTAAGGTAATGTTATAAGTACCATAATTGGGGTTATAAGTATAGTTACCCTAGCAATAACCCTAGTTACTAAGTCCCATGATCCTTGAAGTAGGGTTTTTGGGGATTTGGGGTCTAGGGCACGTAGGCATTCAGGGTTCAGTACCGGTTTTTTTTTCTCAGGATCCCACGGGAACAAAACCCTCAACCCCAAACTCCAACAAACCTCCATTCCCCACCCCTAAACCCTAAACCCCTCTGATTTCAGCATCGTTCCATGCGTTTTGAGTTCAGAGCTTCAGGGTGTGGAGCCACCCCATAAAGATCCACGCGGCGGTATGTATGAGGGATTCTTGTTATCGGGGAGGCTGTTTCGGTAAACCTGAAGCGAAGGCCGATAAACCCGAAACCCTACACCCTAAAACCCTATACCCTAAACCCTAAAACCCTGAACCCTAAAACCCTAAAACCCTAAAACCCTGACCCAAAACCCTAAAACCTAAAACCCTCAAGCCTCAACCAGAAAGCCCTGCCATCCGAAGGGCACACGATTGGGGTTTACAGGTGGCCCAAAAGACCTACCTTTTTAAGGAACTATATTTAGAAACCCCCTAAAACCCCCATCTCAATGCCATACCTCCCCCCGGTCTTTCCCAAAAACCAATAAGACCTAAACCCCTAAACCCTAAACCCGCGCATCGGATCCTAAACCCTAAACCCTTCACACAGCCTACACCTTTTGGTTCCTGGCTCTTGTATTTGGGTGGTTGTCAAAATTAGGGTCCCTTTTTGGGTACCCTAAATACAAGGTGCCGTATTATACTAAGGACCCAAAAAGGGACCGTAATTTTGACAACCACCCATTTGGCTACAGTCTTCTCTTCGGCTACAGCTCCATCCGATGGCGCAGAGACGAGCCACACAACCGAGAATGGGGCTTGGGATGAGGGTTTAGGGATTTAGTTTATGGTTTTACGATTTGGGGGTTGAGTGTTTTCTGGAATACGGATTAGGGACTAGGGATGAACGTTTTATCTTGTGGCTGTATGCTTTAGTACTTGGAGGGTCATGGGACTTAGTAAGTAAGGTTATAAGTACACTAATTAGTTACTAAGTCCCATGATCCTTTAAGGAGGGGGTTGGGGTTTAAGGTTTGAGGGTTTTCGGAATTGTTTGGAGTTTCCAGATACCCGAGATCCCCAAATTCACGAAGTATATAAGCCCCCTCCTGGTGCTCGGCGACGACACGACTTACGGACATGGGACGTCGCTGCTTAGATGTCCAAGACTTGAAAGTATCCTGAGACCTCCCTAAACCGGACCCTGGAGATATCGGGGCTCCTCTACAGGGCTCCCTTTATGGCATCCTATAAGGGTACGATAAGGGTTTAGTCTAGGGTTATAGGGGCCTTTTTAATTACCTATACTGATTATTTTTTGGGGGGTCCTTATTATAGTTATAGTACACTGGACCCCAAAGCCCCAATCGAATTATTAAGGCCCCTATATGCGAGTACCCTAACATAGATCCCTTATGGTACCCCTTATAGACCCCCGTTTAGAGGGAACCCCATTCTAATTATTAAGGCCCCTATATTACCCTCGCAGCTTCAACTCCTTCTCTTCCATCCAGCCAGGCTCTAGACCAGCAGACCTTTCTTGATATAGACCTAAGAGTAACCTAGGAATTACAAAAGATTGCCTTTTTGGCATAAAGGGGGTTACAAGAGAACCTAAATCCCTAACAAAAAGCTGCTCTGGGTCCTAGTGATTCTCTTCCTGACACCCTCAACCCTAGCAGCCTCAAAACTGCGCAAGACTCTGATCCCTAAACTTCGAGCTACAAAGACTCCAAGAGGGCCCTCTGGCCTCAACACCATCGATCGCGGGACAAGCAGAAATTGGAGGCGGGCTCCAGTTTCGGATGGCTGTGGGGTAGGGCTCCTGAGACCTTTTAGGGGCTCCTCGGTTGGGGTTTAGGGGTTTAGGGGTTTAGGGGCTTAGGGGTTTAGGGGCTTAGGGGTTTAGGGGCTTAGGGGCTTAGGGGCTTAGGGGCTTAGGGGCTTAGGGTTTAAGGGTTTAGGGGTTTAGGGGCTTAGGGGTGTAGGGTTTAGGGTTTAGCGGTTTAGGGTGGAGGGGTGGAGTTGGGACTGTGGGGCTAGTCCTCTGCGACTGTTTAACACTGAAATACCTAAAATATAAGGAGGCTTTAACTTTACCTACTTGGAACAGGTTTGGGGGGGTGCGTTATACAGTTGTCATACAAACATTATCACGGAATACTATGGCGAGAAACTCAGACCCCTGAGGCATCGCCTCTTGTACTCTATCGACGTGGTCCTGTGATTTGTGCGCTACTTTCGCTTGGGGCCTAGGGTATGCGCACTGGTCTATCAGGTGTTGCACGTCTCTTTTCTGACTTTTCCGACGTGCTGAGATGACTAAATAAGCCTGCCATCTCAAAGGGCTTTACCCAAAAACAGCATAACCCACAGCTTTGACCTAGGACCGTACGATACGCTCCAGAAAAATGGCCTGAGGGCTCTGATTTTTGACTAAGACCTCGGATGATGACGGTTAGGACATGATGAACAGAACGGCCATCATGCCGCTACCGCCGAGTCCGGTCGTCATGAGCATGACGAGGGCGATGACAAAACCTCTAACGTCTAAACCCTAAGTGAGAAAGCAATGCAACGTAACAACAAAGGTTCAAGAGATACCCAGAGACTCTGCATAGGGTTTAGGGTTTAGGGCTTAGGGTTTAGGGTTTAGGGATTAGGGTTTAAGGATATACCTTCAACTATAGCATTAAGTCCCCTATAGCGGCAGGTCTGTTCCTTCTGATGCAGCAACAAATTACTGCTCGGAAGCTGGTTCTGAGGGGAGGAAATCGCGAATGGAGCCCCCTACAGAAACTTATCTTCGCAGGTCTGGAAAGCGGAGAGGCGGGCAGCTTCACATCGCTGAGGGTTTCGAGTTGACGCGGAGGGTCATGGGACTTAGTAAGTAAGGTTATAAGTATCCTAATTGGAGTTATAAGTATAATTACCCTAATAATAACCTGGTTGTTAAATCCCATGATCCTTTAAGGAGGGTAGCCCCGCCATAAAAGCGAAAGAATAAATGCGGCGAAAGTATTTGCAATCATGCCAGGGAGTGTCATTCCGGTGGCGCGAGAAGTCCACGGCCAGAGGCCTGTCCGAAGAAACCCTGAAGCATGCATTAATTAAAACTGGCTGTAGCAAAGCCAGGGCTAAGCGAGTACGCCTTGAAGGCTCCAGTACAACCAGTAGCCTCAAAGCCCTATTCAAAATCGGAAGACTGTACAGGAAGGTGTCTGGCTCAAGTAACCTCAGGCCCCATTGGCCGAGGTAGCGGTTGAGCGACCTTCATAACTAACTCACTTAGCTCAGTTGGCGGCCAAGAAGAAAGGAGACCGTGCAGCTGCAAACCAAAGTAGCTGCAAAACAGGTGTGTCAAGCAGGTTTACACTGTTGCAGTGCAAACAGAGGGATGGGCAGCAGGGTACACACCTGCACACACTGCACACTCTTGCACGGAAGGCCCCCCCCCCCCCTGTTGACTACACGTACCCTGTACTGGCCCTGCACAAGCTTCAAGAGTACGAGCCTCAGCCCAGCTGGCGAGGCGTGGTCAGAAAACGGGGCTCCTGGGCACCGCAAGCCTCAGCCCAGCTGGCGAGGCGTGGTCCTGTACGAAACAGCGAAGCGGCAAAAGCTTTCGTGTTCCTGCTGTCAGATCTCCTGCTCCTTAAAGACACACCTGAAGAGATTGATCACCTGCCAACTAGCTCTCAAAGCAAAGGCTCAAAGCAAAGGCTGGACACTCGGGCTGACCGGACCGAGGATCCTGCAGAAAACGGGGCTCCTGGGCACCGCAAGCCTGCCAGAGCACGGAGAAGCGGAAGCAGGCAGGCTACGAAGCAAAGGCGATGCTGAAGTACAGTGCTTGAAAACCATTTTGCAGAGCAACAAGGCTGTCACGGCCTGCTGCGGGACCTTTGGTCCAGGTCAGTGCCCAGGCTGAGCTGCACCCTTCCACAGCCTCGGGCCCTCAGCCCTAAGGCGAGGGCCCAGGAGGCAGTGAAAAGCAAAAGTTCAGGCGGCCTTCCACTCGACGGCCAGGGCAGCTTGACTCACCTAGTAGGCTAGTCACCAAGGAAAACTCCCTGCTGTAGCAGGCACCACTTGTAGTGCTGCGTAAGGAGTGGTCGTAGCCGTTGCAGCACCTCCTCAGGCGAGGCGTTGCTGACAAGCTGGAGTAGCTCCTGAAAGTGGTCTGGAACACTCCTCTTGACCGCGCTCCAGAAAGCCGAGGCACGCTGTCTGTTCGGCCAGTGTGCCCTTTGACCCTCCCATGGAAGCCAGTCTGCGGTGTCCCACATCATAATGAAGCCACGGGCATCAACACCAAAGTTGAAAAAGCCAAGATCCTTGAGATTGTAGAAACGGGAGGCCTCCGCAGTCAGTGCCATCATGTAGCGGACCATATCAAGGTCCGGCGGAGCTGGCCTCCACACCGAAAGTGGAGTGAGCCTAGACTGCCTCAAAACATGCGTGGAGATGATATCATAGCAGCTCTTCCAAGAAAGCGTGAGCAGGTGAATACCCGCATCCAAAGTGCACGGCACTATATGAGGGAGCAGTCTCCAAGCTTCCGGTTCTGGCCCGTGACCTTGTGGAGGCGCCAACTTCAGAACGTGTTCCGAGGAGCCAGGGTCAACGTAAACTGTCCGGGACTTTCCGAACCCCAGCCGTCTCGCTCGAGCAGCTTTTGTTCGCCCACCAGTGACAAAGTCATGGTAAACTTCAAGGCTTTCCGGAAGGCACTGGTAGTGGTTCACCGGATGCTTCACCTGGGGCGCAGCTGCACATAAGAAAGTGATTAGGCCATCCTCATGAAGAAGAGGGCCAAAGTCACTTGGGCGATCTTTCAGCGCGACTGCAGGCTGTGGTGTCTCACTGCTGTCAGATTGAAGACAGTTGCTGGAGTCGTCCTGGTCCACCGGTGGCTCTTCAGCTTCTGGAAGTCGTTGCAAAGGTAAGCCTTGGCTGCTGGATGCAGCAGCAGTAGGGGGTGGAGCCCTCAGCCCTAAAGGCGAGGGCTCCTCCCGTGCTGGGCCCTGGCTGCTGGAAGCAGCCGCAGTGGAGGGAGCCCTCAGCCCTGAAGGCGAGGGCTCCTCCAAGTCGTACGGCAGCTCTTCAGCTTCACGATGTCTCGCCTCCGCACGAGGTCCTGGTGGAGGTGGTGGGGGCGGCCAAGCCTCCTCAGTTCTCCTGCCAGCGTGCTCATATTGTTCGCGGCGCTTCTTCTGTTTGCGGGCTTTCTTACGTCCCCGCTGTCGGTCAATCGTCGCCGCTGATTTCCATGATAGTCCCCGCTCCTCACGGCGGAGTTGCGTGGATATGTGCCGCCCTTCTTGCTTGGGCGCCATGCTTAGCAGGCCTTGGGCCTAAAAACGAAGGGTGCGCTGTGTTGGGTCAGCCTTCGGTTTTGTTTTGGGTTTGGATCTAGCTGGGGCCTTGGGCTTCACTGGCGGAACAGCTGCTGGCATGCCTAACTGAGATCGCAAACCTACAGAAACGGACTGACCAACTGCTCCTTGCACTCCTGTGGACTGAGTGACCTCGCCTTGGCACTCCGGCAACCTTGGGGCAGCCGCTGCAGAGGAGGCGACGGGCCCAGCTGGAGGGTTGACCTGGGCAGCGCTCAAAAGGCCAAGCTTAGGAACTGCAGAAACACGCTCTGGCATAGGGCCGGCACCGAAGGTGCTGGCAGATTGAAAAGCACTGGCAATAGATCGGGTGGAGACTCCACCAACCTGTGCCAAGGCGCAAGCCTTGGTGCCACTGTTTACTTTACGCCCTAAGCCTTTACATGCAGACTGAAGAAGGGACGAGGGCGAGACCGCGCCAAGTTTTATGCAGGCCAAACACTTGGCACACAAAAAGTGAGATCCTCGATTATGCATGTCATGGCTGGGGTGTATTTTCCAACTGGGCGGCACAGCTGCAGCAACACCACGGCACGGGTGTGTAATTTTGCGATTGAAAACATCAAGCGAATGACATTGTTCAATATATAAATTGCATTTTTCGCAATAAACCGAGAAGTTGTTGGCGGCCTTAGTCTCGCGGGCTTTCCAATCATGACCAAGTGCTGGATCAGGGGAGTCCAGCAACTGCTTCAGGCGCTGTTTTTTGTTAGGCGGCGGAACTTTAGTGCTTGCAGACACAGCTGCAGCTTGCGACCGAGGCTTGTCAAACTGGCTTAAGGAATCTCTAGCGGAGCGGGGAACAAAACCCTGGGCTTTTTCCTTGATCAGCTTCTCAGCCCTGGAGGCGAGAAAACAGTTGAGTTCCCGGGTTACCAGGTCGAGTTCCTTTACTTTGCGTACAAAATGCGGGGTGCATGCAGCAGCAGCTCGGCTCCCTGCGAGAGTGTCTGCTTTGGCATTGAGCTCGCGGCGCCAAAGCTGACCAGGGAATTCAGCCTCAAAGGCCTCAGCCGTGCAGTGGCTCCTAACCCAGTGCGGTTGAGCCCTTGCTCGCTCCTGCCAGACTGGACCCCATTCAGGGATATGTTTTTTGTTGAGAGCTCTGGCAGCCAGGGCTTTGAGAGCCGGCTTGCAATCACCTGTGAGGTCAAAGCTGCCAGTGGTGGCCTTGAGGGCTTCAATGATTGCAAGGGACTCCCCCTGAGGCACCGTGCTGCCCGGCGGAAGAAGGCCTGAGATGGTCCCGTGCTCAATAAGGCCATCAGCGCGGAGTTCGCAAAGCACGACCGACCACCCTACAGCCCTAAGGCGATCAGTACCTATGAGGAGCCCAGTGACATCAACAGGGAGTGTCAACACCCCCTCTTGGGGCCAAACCGAAAGCGTAGAGAGCTCAAAGACCCGTAGGGAAAGAGTAAACCTGAAATTATGATATTCAGCCCGCTTCATAACTTAGCAGATGGTCCGAAGCGCCCTTACGCCTGGCATGATTCGGAACGCTTTTGCAGCATCAAATTTAGGGTTTAGGGTTTAGGGTTTCAAACGCTCAGCCACATAGAACTTAAGACCTTCAGCAGAGAACAGGGAACCCTAAACCGTGAACTTTAGACCCTGATACCCGCCCGTTATGCTCGGCAATAAAATCCGAACCCAAAACCTTAAACCCTACCTGGGGTTGGACTCTTCTGTTTGGGCTTGGCAGGGACGACGCCAAGCCGTCCACCTCATGTCATTGCTGGTGGAAGAAAGAATTTCAATACATGGGCCACCTTTCAATAACGGGCTCCTTCACGACATGAATGCTCGGTCCCCTAAACCCAAATTCGATAGATTTTGAAACCCAGACACCAAGCCCCCTCCATCCTAAAAACCCTAAACCCTAAAAATCGAGACCCTAAGATTCCTACGATCTAAGCCCCGAGCCAGCTCTGGGAGACTGAATGGCCGCTACAGCGTGTAGGGCTTTGGAGTTTTCGGGCTTAGGGGCTTCAGTGGGTTCAGGGGCCTAGAATTTGGAGGTACTTGGGCTTCAGGGTCGAGGGACATACTGAAGATATGATCTGCGGCTCCCCCCACAAAGTGCATCCAAGCTCACTGCCCCGTAAACCTAGACCACCTAGACCCGCAATGGTGAGGTCTGAAGTGCCTGACTGAAAGGGGCCCCCGTCTTTTAACGATGCCTTGGCCGGAGCAGGAAAGGGCAGAAAGTCCGCCCCGGGTCAGCACAGCGCTTCTCAGATACACCAAAAGCCACAGAATCCTTCAGCGGTCGAAACACGAGCCCTAATACCGCTAAGCCCGGTAGACCCCAAGCCTTAACCCTATGAACCCTAAACTGGGAGTTAGGATTAGGGGGACCCTTGGGGAAATAGACCCTCTCAATAAGGCCCCTTTTAAGAGAGCCCGAAGTATAGGGTTCAGAAGGGGTACCCGTTAAGGGGTCTCCCTAATAATACTACTTAAACCCTAAACCCTGAGCCTCAAAGCCTCAACGCTTTTCTGAGCTCTCACGATCAGTGCATCGTGGAAGGTTTCAAGGGGCTCCGGGGTTTGAAACTTGGGGCCTCCGGTTCGACGGCCTTCTCCCGGCTGTGACATCACACTTTTAGAATTTAGGGCTTAAGACGGTTAGGGTTTAGGGTTTAGGGTTTTGGGTTTTGGGTTTAGGGTTTAGGGTTTAGGGTTTCCGAAACACCCGATACCTTGATTTCGCAGGATTGGTCAGACATCGGCAATGGGTTTGCTTGCTCAGAAAGCGCAATGATCAGTGCAGAGGATAGGGTCTCCCTAATAATACTACTTAAACCCTAAACCCTGAGCCTCAAAGCCTCAACGCTTTTCTGAGCTTTCACGATCAGTGCATCGTGAAGGTTTCAAGGGGCTCCTGGGTTTGAAACTTGGGGCCTCCGGTTCGACGGCCTTCTCCCGGCTGTGACATCACACTTTTAGAATTTAGGGCTTAAGACGGTTAGGGTTTAGGGTTTAGGGTTTTGGGTTTTGGGTTTAGGGTTTAGGGTTTAGGGTTTCCGAAACACCCGATACCTTGATTTCGCAGGATTGGTCAGACATCGGCAATGGGTTTGCTTGCTCAGAAAGCGCAATGATCAGTGCAGAGGATAAGCACTGCGAGCAATCCTACTGTTACCTATTGTCCAAAAAACCCTTAAAAAAACCCTAAACCCTAAACCCTTAACCAAAGGAACCCCATACTCTGCGAACGCTGTGCTGGCAGGCTCCGAGCAATGATTCGCGGAAGTCACAAGAAGACGAGAAGCCGCCGGTCAAGCCGGCGACTTTAAATCACAGGCCGCTGCCCAGAAGGAGGGGAGGTCCCTGAAAAGATGACTCTGAACCCCAGCTTTGAATTCAGGGCGGGTGAAGGTTCGGGGTCGAATTTCGTAGGGTTTAGGTTTAGGAATTCTGGTTTCAGGAACCTACAGAGAATTACCACCCCATAGTGAGATCTGCGTGCTCCAGCCACAACTCCTTCATTCTTCCCAAAACCGGCGCAATGTAGGGGCCGTATACGCTAGTACTGCTGATGGACAAAATCCTGCATGACCCTAAGGACTCTAAACTATGGGAACTATGGTATATTCCTTATAACGGGTCATGCAGGATTTTGTCCATCAGCAGTATCACTACATTGCTCTGCTAGGGAAGCCTCAGGATGACTACTACTAAAATCTCAGGCTGGGGTCCCTGCCGGGGACTCCTGACGAAGTTCCCTTGGAACATACTTCGGAAACAGCGCGAAAATGATGTATCCAGAGACTCCACTATCCCTTAACCTCAGGAATTGAGGAATAATGGAGTCTGTGGGGAGTCTAACCGGACCCGGACCGAGCCTGCAAACCGCCACAACTGCGGGTGGAAGCCGTGTTTCGGGGTCCGTACAAGTTCTACTTTTCAGGACCGACATTGCTTAAAGGATCATGGGACTTAGTAACCGGGGTGATTCTTAGGGTAATTATACTTATAACCCCAATTAAGGTACTTATGACCTTACTTACTATGTCCCATGATCCTCCAAGTGGGGGCCTGTTTTCAACGTACTCCCTGGAAAGGCTAGGGGTTTCGTAAGCCCCAAGGTATCAGCAAAACACCAAAAGCCAAAAACCCCCCTAGCCCCAAACCCTACGCCGAACCCGCAACCCTAAGATCCAAACTCCACGACTCTACACCCTACCTAGACCCCCCAACTACCCTCCAATATACCTCAAGTACCCACCATTAAGGACCATGAGGGCTCTATAAAGGGGGTGCTCGGGCGGTTCTGGTAAAAGCTGAAGCTTTCGCCTCCGTTCGGCTTCCAGGCTTTCAATCCGGCAGACCGACCGTCCGGAGTGAGGCGAGGAGTTTACCCTCTGCGGCTGTTTTGAGCAACAGGGTTTACGATAAAGGGCTTAGGGAAGCTCTTAGAGACAGCTGCGAGGCAAGATCACTCGCTCGTTCCGGTGGTAAGAATGGGACGAGCAGGTCTGGTGCCAAAAGGCGGAATGTTCGTTCAGCTTCTGCCCATGATTTAACCCGAATCCTGATACATAAACCTGACTAAGAAACCCTGGGTCTCCCTATATGAATCCTACTATGTTGGGTTCTAGGACCAGGGTTTCTTGATCCGGTTCCTACATTGCTTTGGTACCCTTATAGACCCCTTATAGTAACCCTTATAGACCCCTTTAAAGGAACCCTAAACCCCAAAATCAGAATCCAAATTCACAGGGTCCATGGAAGCTGGCACCTTCACTCCCTTCCCAGCCCCCCCTGGGAGGATCTAGAAAGTAGATCCCCTAATTTGGGGCCCTATACTACTAAGGGTACTGTATAGGAACCCCCATTAAGGGATCTACTTTTTGGATCCTCCCGGGGGTCTGGGTTTGAGGGCTTTGACATGCCTGGGGCTGGAACAAGAAAACAGATCTCGCGCAAGCAGGACAGATTACCCGACAAAACCCCTCTAAATCTTCTTACCTGAAATTCTTGCTGCTGTGCCCCTGCTGATGAAAGGCGCCAATCCCGACGCTGGAAACTCAAGTTCTGAGATTCTGGACTCTAGAACTGCAGAAGCTAAACCCTAAACCCTAAACTCTCGAAACTGAACCCTACAGAAACTGTTAAACACCCAACCCTCGAAACTCGACCCGGAGGTCTGGAAACTCAATCCTAAACTCTGGAACCCAGGCCATGCTTAATTGCAGGATCCTAACAATAAAAAGGTTGCCGAAAGCACACTCAAATTCAGGGGCTAGCTGGAGCTTAGATACGAAGGGGAAAAGGAGGGACCCCTAATAAGGACCCCTAGGTATATACCCATAATATTGCCATTATATAGCCCATTATAGGGCAGGGGTCCCCATTAAGGGTCCCTCCCTTTCCCCTTTGATAGATACAACCTAGACCCTGGTGTCCGGAACCTGGCACAGTACACTAAGGTCACATTGATACTGATTTATACTCGATGTACCAGGGTTTAGGGTTTAGGGTTCAAGGTTTAGGGTTATACAACAGAAAGACTAAAGTCTAGAAGCTAATCTTCAAGACTGCCCCGGCGCAGACCTAAGCCTTAAGACACAGCTCTCATGTTGCAGCCGCGGGAGACTGGGCTGACTTCCCCTCGTACTTACAGCGTCTTGGTTAAGTGCTCTTTTCCATCTGCCTCAACTTGAACCCTAATTCCCAAACCTTAAACCCTAACCCCTAATTCCGAGGTCGGAGGATGTAAAGCTTTAGGGTTGAGGGTTTCCGGGGGTTCGGGTCTGTGCCTTTTGGGGCTTCAGAATGGGGTTTATCGTCCAGGGCCGGGCCTTGCAGATGGTTTAGGGGTTTAGGGTTTAGGGTTTGAGGGTTTGGGGTTTAGGGGTTTAGGGTTTCCGAAGATGACGGGGTTCTTTTAAAGAGCTCTATAAGGGTTCCTACAAGGGATCTATAGGGTTTAGGGTTTAAGAGTTTCCGACAAGTCGGGGTACCTTAATATGGAGTGCTCATGCCAGGGATTCTGCTATTTGGCTACTAGATTAGGGTCCCCTGTTTTCGGAAGTCCCAGATGTAAAAACCAAGCTGCAGAGTCAAGAAGACTCAAACTCATGATCATGATACTGGCGACGGTGGCAACGACTAACCACCAACATGATCATCAAAAACAACGACGACGACGACGACGACGACGACGACGACGACGACGACGACGACGACGACGACGACAACAACAACAACAACAACAACAACAACAACAACAACAACAACAACAACAACAACAACAACAACAACAACAACAACAACAACAACAGCAGCAACAAGAACAACAACAACAGCAGCCACCACAGCCACGACCGCAAGCACAAGCACAACACTGTAAACTACATCCACGCACACACAAAACCGTGCCCACATAGAGCAGTAATGACGTTGAACGTAAGCAGCAGCAGCAGCAGCAACAGTAGCGAACTAACAGCAGCTTCACATCACAACATGACGAGAAGCAGCCAAAAGCAACTCGAGTGGGCAGAGGCAGAGCAAGCTCAAGAGCAAGCATGAACGCAACTGGAGCTCTAGCTTTGTACTTGTCAGAAAATCTAGCAATGGCGTTCCTACCAGCAACTAGAGCACTTGCACACAAGTTCATGGCACCAGTAGTCGGTGAGTAGTCATAGCTATCTTTGCCACGGTTTGAACAGCACAAAGTAGAAATCGGAGCTCACTTGGAGGATCATGGGACTTAGTCAGCGAGCTTATAAGTACCCTAATTAGGGTTGTAAGTATAGTTACCCTAATAATAACCCTAGTTACTAAGTTTTATGGTTTTTTAAGTAGCGCGACTGCCAACCCCCGCCCCTAAATCCTAAGCACAGGCAAGCCAAGAGTCTTTGGGGACGGTCGAGGGTTTAGAGCGTGGGCTTAGAGGGTTTAGGGCGTAAGGGTTTCGGGTATGGGGTTTTGGGGTTTGGGCTTAGGGTATGGCTGTCGGGTCCAAGGTGATTTTTTGGAGGTTCGGGCTTTGGGGTTTGGGCGTATGGTGTTTAGGCACTGACTTATGCTGTGGTTGCGATTCTACGCCTTCGGTCTGCCATCCCCGACAGCCCTGAAGCGAGCCACGTTTAAGATTTAGGAAGTACTATGGGGGGGGGGGGGGGGGGCTTGATGGCTAGACCAGGACTTCGGGGGCATGTCATCATTTAGCTATCTATGGACTACATATGTGGGGACATGACTACTAGTTACTAGTTACTAAGTATGTTTCCTACCACTTGTCTATGGGTTTGAAATGGATCGTGGTTGTCGATCCGACAGTGGAAATCTCAAACCGGGAGTTCTAGCTCGTGTAGCGCTGCAGCCTCCCACCACCGAATTCAAACACAGAACCCAGAGACTCCAATGTCCCGTAACTAAGGAATAGAAATTAAATTATAGTAGGATCCCTAATATGACTTAAGGTATACTCCTCAATTAAGGCATATTGGAGTCCATGGGAAAGTGGACAGCTGGCATGATGCCGATCGCAGTTTCAAGAGTAATCGCGAGGTTAAGGGCCTCAGCTTCCGCTTGGCTGGCGTGGATCAGACTTCGGGGGGGCGTCGACTTCGAGCGTTGGGGTCAACCTGCAGATCGACATCTGTGCAAACCGCTGACATGCTGTCCAGCACAACAACCATGCACACAGCCATGCACTCCATGCGCGGCCTGCCTCTAAGGCACGGGCCGACTGAAGGCAAGACGGGTTTCAGCCCGATGCTTCAGCCGAGCCCCAAGCCCGAGAGGCCTAAACACAAAGCTGTACAGCCAAGAACAGAGCCCGTCAAAGAACTCTACGTGGGTAGTTGTCAAAATTAAGGTCCCTTTTCGTGTACCCTAAATAATAGGTGGCGTATTATAATAGGTACGCAAAAAGGGATCCTAATTTTGACAACCACCCATGTTGAACCCTTGAAGGAACCCTAGGAGCAACAGCTTCGCCGCACGCCCGGGATGGTCTTCCCGCCACGGCCCGGCTTTCAGATGGTACGCCCATCACGGACCCTAGGCTAAAACTGTTAGGGTTTGGGGCTGAGGGATGAGGAAATTCAGGGTTTCGCATTCGGGGTTTCCCCTACACCCTAAACCCTAAACCCTACACCCTAAACCCTAAACCGTTGAGGGTCTCGGGTTCAGGGTTTACGGTTCATTGTTGGGGCTCAAGGCTTTTTAACCGTCGGGTCCAAGGCTTCCGGCTCACATGCGGCTATGGGGTTTAAGGCTTAGGGTATACGTTAGGATTTAGCGGTTTAGGGTTTAGGGTTTAGGGTATAGATTAGGATTTAGGGTTTTGATTACAGTGCAATGACCCTTTCTCCAAAGCGCGCCTACCCAAACGAGGGCATACACGGATTTAGGGTTTAGTGGTTTGGTACGAGAGCCCAGCTACCTTCGTGGCAGCCTTCGTGACGGGGCACATCTAAGCTCGAACCCACCCAGAGCCTCCAAAACCCCTTAATTAAGGAATATACCTTAAAATCATATTAGGGATCCTATTATACTTTAAGCTATATTCCTTAATTAAGGGGTTTTGGAGGCTCTGGGCATGAGAGAACCCAATGGCATGGTCGACGCTCGGCGATTTCGACCACCTCCTGAGCAGACAGCTCGCTTTGGGGTTTGGGGTTCCGGGTTTAGGGTTTTGGGGTTTAGGCCAGCGGTCTCTAAACCTCAAACCCCAAACCCACCCTAAACCCTAATCCCTAAACCCCAAGCTTAGGCTATGAGCCTTGATAGGCCTTCACGTGAGAGGCAGCTCCTGCCTGCGGCTACTGCTTCCATGGACCGCGTCGGTCCTGTCCACACTGGGAGGGGTGAGACATTTATAGGGCTCCTGTTATGGATTCCTTTAGGAGGTTCCTTTAAGGGCTATTTGTAAGGGTCACCGGCAGGATTTAATTTAGGGGCTTGAGTAATTTGGATAAGTTTGCTACAGGCTTCATACAGCTTCAGAAGGGTGGAAAAAGGGGGGACTCCCTTCCTAACCACAATGGGGCTCTTAGAGGGCTTTGCGGGTTAAAGTAAAAGCCAGAAAGTTGGAATATGACTATCCTAAACCCTTTATGGTAAATTACAAGGTATACTACCCTGAAACCATACTCCAACTTTCTGGAGTTCCCTTTATAGTTATAGAAGCACTCACTGGGATGACGTCGGCTCTTTGGTTCTAGAGGATGCCACCATGTTTGGGCGAGCGCATGAAGGCAAATACCAAAGTTCTTAGGGTTTTGGGTTAAGGGTTTAGGGTTTAGGGGTTTAGGGTTGAGGGGTTTAGGGTTTAGGGGTTTAGGGTTTTAGGGGTTTAGGGCTTTGGGTTTAGGGTTTCGGGGTTGGGGTTTAGGGTACGACATACTTCCTGTCAGAATACAACCCACTGCACTGTTCTCAGCGGTGCTCCTGAGCTTGCCCACGACAAGATACCGCGTTGCTGATCGGAAGAGGTCGAATTCCCTCCTTTATTCATGATCGCTGCGCATGATCTGCCAAGTTTGATCTCCGCACCTACGAAATTTAATCCAAGGATTTTGCAAGCAGACGGCCGTCTGGGTGAAGCCAACAACCCTAAAGCTGAAGCTGAATTTGGGGCTCAGGGTTCATGTCCCAGAGCCCAAAACCCTTGAGCTTTAGGCCCAAAAGCATCACCGTCACAACTCCTCCATAGGGGCTGAGTACCCTGGCCTAAAAGCAGGCTAGCCTTTGCAACTATGGTAGGATTATATTGGGCGGTTGTCAACATTAGGCTTCCTTTTCAGGTACCTTAAATATTGGGTGCCGTATTTGAACAAGGACCCGAAAAGGGATCCCAATATTGACAACCACCCATATAAAACCCAAAAGGTTAAAAGATACATACTCAGTACTTGGAGGATCATGGGACTTAGTAAGTAAGGTTATAAGTACCCTAATTGGGGTTATAAGTAGAGTTACCCTAATAGTAACTCTACTTACTAAGTCCCATGATCCTTTAAGTAACCAAGCCTCGAGGATCTCTGTGAACGTCTCCGGGTCAATCTCAACGGCTGCTCGGAAGACGTTGAACTCGCCTTCAGCACACCCGTGACGATTTCTGCCGTAATGGGGGCCTTAATAATTTCAACAGGGTGTTGGGGTATATCATACTATAGGCTATAATAAGAAACCCCAGAATAGTATGGCTAGCCATATAGGCCCGTATAGTATCTTGATAGCTTTATGTTCGTAACGGCTTCGTAGGGTGAGCGAGAGTCGACCTTTGCCAACAGGACGGGCACCCATGTTTCTCCACTCCGCGAAAGGTTGATCATAGGGGGGTATGGGGCCGTAATGCCCATAACAAGGACATGATAAGGTCGATTTAAGGAAGTATACTTAAAGGATCATGGGACTTAGTAACTAGGGTTATTATTCGGGTAGTTAACTAAGTCCCATGATCCTCCGAGCAGTCCCCTACCCCCCTCCCCTTTACCCCCCCCAAGGGTCCGTATGACCCGTATGAGTTGAACGGCTCCGAAAACATCATCCGGAAGCCTCAACTCAGACACCGCACGGTCTTGAACCCTAAGTTATCCTAATGCCCTGAAGCCCCAAACCCTAAAGCCCCAAACCAGAAAGCCCCAAACCTCATAGAGTAACCCTCACAGGCTCCCAAAGCAAAGGCGGGTGTCCCTTAAACTCGCCCTTACAAACACCACAAAACACTAATATCAAAATACGCGAAACCCTAAACCCTAAAAACCCTTGAAACCCAAAAAAGACGCTAAAACCCGAAAGCCCCTTACAGTAACCCTCGCAGTCGGGACGCGAATGTGGCACTCGTGGGAAGCACGGTTCGGCTCCCGCGGGATGCCTGCGGCATCGCTGGAGCTCAGCTTTTAGGATCCTTTTAGGGTTTAGGGTTTTAGGAGTTTTTTGAAAGTACACTTCTAAGGGTTGAGGGCTTAGGGCCTTTAGGGTTTAGGGTTGAGGCCTTGTTAAAGATCTTGGTGATTTTAAGCATGGTACATACATACGTACGTAGGTACAGACATATAATTAGCATACATACACACGCACCTGTATGTACGTATGCATGCATGTATGTACGTACGTATGTACGTACGTATGTACGTACATATGTACTTCTGTCTCTGTCTGTCTCCGTCTGTCTCTGTCTGTCTCTGTCTGTCTCTGTCTGTCTCAGTCTGTCTCTGTCTGTCTCCGTCTGTCTCTGCCTGTCTCCGTCTGTCTGCGTCTGTCTGCGTCTGTCTCTGTCTGTCCGTGTCTGCCTCTGTCTGTCTGTGTCTGTCTGTGTCTGTCTGTTGTCTGTGTCTGTCTGTGTCTGTCTCTGTCTGTGTCTGTCTGTGTCTGTCTGTGTCTGTCTGTCTGTTGTCTGTGTCTGTCTGTGTCTGTTGTCTCTGTCTGTCTCTGTCCGTCTCTGTCTGTCTCTGTCTGTCTCTGTCTGTCTGTCTCTCTGTCTCTGTCTGTCTCTGTCTGTCTCTGTCTGTCTCTGTCTGTCTCTGTCTGTCTCTGTCTGTCTGTCTGCCTGCCTGCCTGGCTGCCTGTCTGCCTGTCTGCCTGTCTGCCTGTCTGCCTGTCTGCCTGTCTGCCTGTCTGCCTGTCCGTCTGTCTGTCTGTCCGTCTGTCTGTCTGTTATGTATGTGTGCATGTATGTATTTACGTGTTTACGTATTTACGTATTTACGTATTTACGTATTTACGTATGTATGTATGCTTATGAGAGTATGCTTGTGTGCATGTTTGCATGTTTGCATGCACGTCTGTACATACGCGTAGCGTTGGCACACAGCGTTCTATTGTGGACTTGTTGGGGCTCAGGCTTTGGAGTTTGTCGTCTAGGGAGCTGGCATAACGCAATGCCTAAACTTCGGCATAGCTCCAAAAACAAGCCCGCAACCTCACAGCTTAGGCTCAGCATCTAGGCAGGATCCGACGAGCTCTGCAGATGTCCTCATCACGATCATGTTAACATTCTGAAAACCTTAGAGGCCTACGTGCTTCGGTGTTTAAAGTCGCCTTTATTAAAGCCCCTCGACCCTATAGCCTAAAACTCCTACGACTTGAATCGGGTTTTGGTGCATGCTGTACTGAAATAGGTTTTGTGGTATACCTTACTACCATACTCGTATGAGATAAGCCTAACGGGGATAGTCAGGCATGGTATTTGTAACTCTTCCGATCCCGATTGTAAACCGTAAGCCCAAAAGCAAGAAGCTCGTGACGTTGAACAGAAGTGCCCAAACCTGTTGATCTACACCCTAAACCCTAACCCCTAAACCCTAAACCCTAACCCTAAACCCTGTATTGAGCCCTTACCAGGGCTCGTGCAAAGACAGCTAAACTCCGAAGCCCTGGACCTTAGACTCCTCAATCCGAATCTCGGAACCCCAAACCGCCTGCGAAGAATCCGACACCCCTGAGCCCCAAACTGTAAACCCCTAAATCCATAAACCCTAAACCCTTAAAAATCCTTAGCCCCAAATCCCTGAACACTAAACCCTTAAAGAAAAAACACCCATAAACCCCTAAACCCTAAACCCTTAAAAAAAAAAGGAAAAACAGCCCCCTAAACCCCTAAACTCTTGGGCCTTGCTGGGATTCGGAGGTTTCCGACTCCCATGACCTGGGATGCTCTTCAGAACTTGCAGTAGAAGCTAGAAAGTTTAGGGTTGAGGGTCTAGGGTTTAGGGTTCAGGGTTGAAGGTTCAGGGTTTAGGGCCTAAGGCAATCCAGGCACTAATCATCCTAAATCCACGTTCCAACTCTCTGGTGTGCATCATAGTTTCGGTTAGCATAAGGTTATATACCATAGTGTTACCATAGTTCAAGGTTCCTTCCTGATATCTTAGAGTTCCTTTCAGGGTTTAGGGTGGCTGCCATAGTTCAGAGGTTCCTTTGAGAGTTCCTTTGAGGGTTTAGGGCTGCTGACATAATTCAGGGTTCCTTTGAGGGTTCCTTGAAGGCTTCCTTTAAGGGTTTAGGGTTGTTACAATAATTCAGGCTTCCGTTTAATCTAATAACAGCAATCCAGTGACCGTCGGCTGCACTCGATGCTCGGCCCCGCAAACGAAGCCGCATCTTGGCGCAGCGCAGCTTCGATTTTTTCGGGGGGGGGGGGGGGGAAGTCAGGCTTCAGGGTGTACGAATAAGGCGTACGTGGTTCAGTTCAGACTTACGCTAGACCCTAAACCGTTTCTGGCTTAAAAGCTTAGGCTTAGGGAGATTTAGGCTTTAGGGTGCAGGCTAAAAGCTTCAAAGTCTCGTGGCTCGTGGGTTCAGAAACTCCCAAAGACCTCAACACCTGCAGGAATCAACCCTACTTTAAGCTACCAAAACCAACTTTCTTGTAGGGTCCCCCATAAACTCCATATTAGGGTTTATAATAAGAGCCGACAAAAGAGTAGGGTTTGGTATTTTGAGGTAGACGCCAAACCCAAAACCCGAAACCCGTGAGCTTTGGATTTTGAAGCCGGAGCTCCCAAAACCCTTGATGGGAGGCCAAAAGGGGGGTTTGAGATTCTTTGGGTAGGGATTCCTTAATATGAACCCTATTATGGGAACCCTACAGTAATCCCTACTAAACCCCCATAGGCTAAAAGCCCTTTTGGCCTCCTATGAACCCTTGCACATGGCTCCAAAAATTAATGTACCCGGCTTTACGGTGCAGGGTTGCCGTGTGGCTTTAAGGTTCTAGCCAACAGGTTTAGAAGCCCCGCTTGGGTCTTTTCGGTTTTGGGCTGAGGGCTGTAGCTAGGGTAATACAGAAAATGTTGTGGAAGCCTGGTATCAGGAAACCCCTTCATTTGGGAACTTTGATGTTTCGCTGCCGTGCCGGCAGATGCCTTTGGGACCTGGGTGATTCCGCGAAACTTGTACTAGGTGTCACTTTTCAAGGCTCCCCAAACTTATGTGTATAATTAAGGCTCTATATTATAGCAATTAAGGACCTCAGAAATTATCACAAATCGATACCTAGTGTAGGGTTTAGGCTGCTACCCCTGATTGTAGATGAGGGTTCCCTTTGTTTCGGGAGAGCTTGCTATGACTACTCACCCAAGCGCCTTTGCAGTCACTGTTTAGGGTTTAGGGCTTGGGGTTTAGGGTTTAGGGCTTAGGGTTTAGGGTTTAGAGTTTAAGGTTTAGGCTTGGGGATGCTGTTCAACATGCCGCTTAGAGGCCTAAACCCTCGAAAGGATTGAGGGGGCATGTATTACAAAACATCAAACCTTGTAAGCCCTAAACCCCAAGTCCTCTCCCCCAAACCCCCAGTCCTCTCCCCCAAACCCTAAACCCTTTACCCCAAGTCCTGAACCCTATACCCTCTACCCCAAGTCCTCTCCCCCCTCCTCCCCCACCCCTCCCGTCTTACACCGAACATTTTTCATGCAGGCGCCTGGGAGTCTGTGGCGCGCAGGCTCTGAGGGGTCAACTCCTCTGCGGGTGCCATTACTTTGACGTTCATCGGTGGTTATAAGTGGGGTTATACGTCAGATAAGTATAGTATATAATAACCCATGTTAGGAGAGTTATAACCCTACTTATAACTACCATGAACCTCCAAGGACTAGGTGTCTATTTCAACAGTCCCCAACATTATTTGTAGTTAGGCCTCTATTTTAAACAAGCGAACTTATTTATGGCTAGGGCTCTATGGGAGACAAGGGGGATTTAAAAAATATCCCAAATCGATGCCTGGATTAGGGTTTCGGGCTTTAGTGGGCCAGATGCTGAAAGGGACTTCGGCCGAACACCACCCTAGAGAGCCGAACATCGCTTTAGGGTTTAGGGGCTTTAAGCCTTAGGGTTTGGGGTTTAGGGTTCAGGATTTCAGGAAAGCTTATGAAGTTCGGGTTCAGCATTGAGGCTTATCAGGAATACACCTTGCACCAGACATCAGAATGTCAAGCCCCAACTCATAGAAGGAAATCTTCTTCCTTTAACCCTAAACCCTGAACCCGTCTCTGAAAAGGTAGATGCTTCCCTAGACCCTGACTCATAGAAGGTATACTCTTTTGTCACAGCGTCGTGGAGGCTTTCTGGGCCCACAACAGAAACCGATCCAGGCACTCCCCGAACACCCCGAAACCCCAAAAGCAGGGAAACTTCATATCCTAAATCCCCAAGCACGATAGCCGTAGCTCTTATACACTGACCTCCATGTCTGCAAACCTCCGCTTCATACGTATAATAACAACCTACACACGACTAGATGCAAGATGTTTGACACTTACAGGTTTAAAGTCTAGGCTTCCGGCTTGAGGCTGAGGGTTTGGGTTGCGAGGCTGCCGGGTTTACGGCTTTGACCTAAACGCTTAACCTTTGCAGTCTAACTTACCCGAAACCCTTAAACCCTGAAGTTCTAAACCTTTAAACCCTAAGGCCTAAAACCGTAAACCCAAAACCCTCTTTAAAGCTGGATCTCCATCATGGCGTTCCACAGCTTTGTGGCCTAAAGAATTAGAAAAGGACTCTGGGGTAGTTACATAATACTGCTGACAGACAAAATCCTGCATGACCCTAAGGACCCTAAACTATGGGAACTATGGTATATTCCTTATAATGGGTCATGCAGGATTTTGTCCATCAACAGTAGTGTAAGCAGTTGTTCAGGCCCTTTGTTAATGTAGGAACCTAATTAAGAAACCTTGGGCCTTTACTAGGGCTCCTTCTAAGAATCCTACTAGTTTGGGGTTATAGGCTATAGGCCCAGGATTTCTTAGTCAGGTTCCTAGATTACCCATCTTTCGACGAGTCGCCCCGCATTGTGCTGCTGCAGACGACGTTGAGCTCCGAAGGTTCGTCCGTAGGGGCCTGGAAAGTAGCCCCAACGCCCCAAGGACACTGATCCATGCATGCGCCGATTGCTAATCCTTCCCTAATCCCTGACCCCCTAAATCCTGAACCCTAAACCCTAAATACTAAACCCTAAACGTGCATCTGTACATGCGAAGGCATCTGTGTCTGTGTGTCTGTGCATCTGTGTGTCTGCCTGTGCATCTGTCTGTGTGTCTGTGCGTCTGTGTGTCTGTGTGTCTGTTCGTCTAGGTGTCTTTGTGTCCATTTGTCTGTGTGTGTGTGTGTGTATGTGTCTGCGCGTCTGTGTGTCTGTGTGTCTATGCGTCTGTGCGTCTGTGTGTTTGTTTGTCTATGTGCCTGTCTGTCCGCGTGTCCATGTGTCTGTGCGTCTGTTTGTGTAAGTGTAACTGTAAGTGTAAGTGCAAGTGTAAGTGTAAGTGTAAGTATGTCTCTGTGTGTGTGTGTGTGTGTCTGTGTGTCTGTGTGTGCGTGCGTGCGTGGGTGCGTGCGTTCGTGCGTGCGTGCGTGCATGCGTGCGTGAGTGCGTGAGTGCGTGCGTGCGTGGGCTGTCTGTGTGTGTGTGTATGTGCTCTGTACATATACATATACATATTTACATAAAGATATATAGACATATAAACATATATACATAGGTACATATATACATATACACACATGTACACAAATACATATATACATATATACATATATACATATATACATATATACATATATACATATATACATATATACATATATGCATATATACATATATACATATATACATATATACATATATACATATATACATATATACATATATACATAAATACACATATACATATATACATATACACACATATACATATATACATATATGCATATATACATATGTGCATATATGTACATATATACGTATGTAAATATGTATATATGTACATATATATATATATATGAAAAATTTAGGTACATTAATACATAAATACATACATACATATATATATATATATATACATAAACACGTATATACATATATATGTATATACATATAAACATATAGACATATAAACATATACACATATACACATATACACATAATATGCACATGTACACAGATACACACTTGTACATATTATACGTGTTATACGTATTATGCATAATATATTCATTATACAGATTATACGTATTGTACATTTTATACGTTACATATTATACATATTTTACGTATCGTACATATTACACAGATTAAGAACATACAAGTATTTCACATAGTATAGATATTATACATATTATACACATTAACCATACTATACAAACTATACATATTATGCATACTACACATAATATACCTGTTATACACAATAGACATAATTGTTATATATATATATATATATATATATATATATATATATATATATATTTTACATGCTTTACAAATTTTACATACTATACGAAATATAAGTATTATACATGCTTCACATGTTCTTAATAGTATACATATCATACATAATCCACAGATTGTACATGGTATACATATTATACATATGTATATAATGTTCACTATATGTGTATATCTATATCTTTACATGTGTGTTGTATGTGTGCTCATGTATCTATCTATTTATCGACTTCCTTATTTCTGTACTCAGTGAGCTGGCTGGGTAGCTTGCTCGCTCGCTGGGTAGTTCGTCGCACACGCACACATACCTATCTCCTACATACATACATACATGCAGAAAGACATGCAGACATTCAAAGATACCGAGATATGTACATACATGCATACATACATACATACGTACCTACATACATGCATACATACATAGATACATACATGAGCACGTCCAGACAGACAGACACGCAGACCGACATGCATCCATGCATGCACACATGCATGGATGCACACATGCGTGCAAAATTGCTTACATACATAAAACCTACATACATGCATACGTGTGTACCTACATACATGCATGCATACATGCATACATGCATCTCACTTGATTACGCAATCTTACTTGTTTACTTGCTCATGTTTGCACGTGCAACGACTACATCCATCCATCTATCCATACAGCCATCCATCCATCCATACATCCATACGTCCATCCGTCCATCCGTCCATCCATCCATTCACTCATACATCCATACATCCATACATCCGTACATCCATACATCCATGCATCCATGCAGCATCCATGCATCCATCTATCCATATATCCATACATCCACACATCCATGCATGCCTCCAGACATACATGCATACATGCTTACATGCTCACATACTTACACACTCACATACTTACATATCTACATACATGCAGGCAGACAGACAGACAGGGAGACAACACACACAGAGACAAAGTGGTGTGCAATGCGTTCTGGCCCTTCCCTCTTGCCACCCCAACCCTTCCACAGACGGAGGGAACTAAACCGGAAGCATTGCAGAAAGAGGGACCGGAGCGAAACCTTTATATGTATGTATGTGTCTATATCTGTATAATACATAAATATAATGTGTATATATATATATATACATGATTTGTCGCAGGTATGTACATACATATATTGCCGGAGTCTGAGAAACACGAGCACGCGGATGAAGGAAACGAAAGAAAGCTGAAACCCTAAACCCTAAACCCTAAACCCTAAACCCAAAACCCAAAACCCTAAACCCTAAACCCTAAACCCTAAAAGGCCTCCAACCCGATCGGCGTTGGTTTCATCTTCTCGACCTCAGCCTCAGGTGAGCGTCCCAGACCCCCGGGAGGATCTAAAAAGTAGATCCCTAAAGGGTTTAGGGTTTAGGGTTTAGGGAGGATCTAAAAAGTAGATCCCTAAATGGGGGGCTTGTTTGGGGGTTCCTTTAAGGGCCCCTTGACGGGATTTATAGGGTTTTTGGGGGGATTAGGGTTTAGGGTTTAGGGTAGATCCCTTAATGGGGGTTCCTATAAAGTACCCTTAGTAGTATAGGGCCCCAAATTAAGGGATCTACTTTCTAGATCCTCCCGCGGGTCTGGGGTATGGCTACGATCCAGGTCCAAGAGGCGGGCTTTGACAATTAGAGTTGGGCTTTGGGGTAGATTAGAGTATCCTTATACCATTATGCCTAAAAAAATCGGAATTCTAGGAAAAACATTGGTAGTTATTCCGACCCCTAACGTTAAACTTTCGAGCTCAATCAACTCAAAACGAGACGTAAACTCAGAGTGGGTTCTCTTTGGGTCCTTTGTTTGACTCGTCCTCAGAAACTCCAACATGCCTTGATTAAGGAATATATCTTAAATCATATTAGGGATGCTACTATAAGTTAAGGTATATTCCTTAATTAAGGAATATATCTTAAATCATATTAGGGCCATAAGTTAAGGTATATTCCTTACTTAAGGGATATTGGAATCTCTGGGTCGATGTAGCATCTACGCAACCCATCAAGCACTCAAAGTGCTCAGCTCCCCCGTGTCGAGCGCCTGAGACAGCGCACATCCACCCAGAGCCTCCAATATCCCTTAACTAAGGAGTATACCTTAAGTCATTTGCGGATCCTACTACATTTTCAGGTATATTCATTAACTAAGGGATACTGGTGTCTTTGGGCAGACCACACGCATCATAGTTTGAAGCCGTGAGGTTGGGAAAAGGACAGGGGAAGGAAACACAGGCCCCCGAGCAAGCATACAGCATGAATTCCAAGACCACTAGTTCGGCCAGGCCAGCATGTGTCACACGGAGGAGGTTTTCTGGACGGGTGCCTACTCGCTTTTAGTCGCGGGTGAGCAGCATGAATTCCAAGACCGCTAGTTCGGCCAGGCCAGCATGTGTCACACGGAGGAGGTTTCTTGGACGGGTGCCTACTCGCTTTTAGTCGCGGGCGAGCAGCATAAAATCCAAGACCGCTAGTTCGGCCAGGCCAGCATGTGTCACACAGAGGAGGTTTTTTGGACGGGTGCCTACTCGTTTTTAGTCGCGGGTGAACATCAGCAGGATGAAAGTTTTGTCACACTAAGATGTCTTTGCTTGGCGGAGGACTCGGAGTACGAAGAAGTGCATTTTACGTGGCCTGGCTAGCGGAGGAATTTCCATGCCAAAATGAACATACACGGTTTTTGTGTTCCGACGGAGGAATTCGTGACGTCCTTGCCTGACATCGCGACTTCGTGAAGGAGTCTACGGGGGAAAGGGGTTTGCAAGTATGTGTTAGCAGACCTACCGGATGCGACGAACTTTCGTCCTGGCGCAGTAGGGCTTAGGGTTTAGCACTACACCCGGAGTATGCACTACACCCGTAGTATGCCACTACACTCTCGGGTTTGGGGTTTAGAGATGAGGGGTTCTAGAGGTTAGACTGGGAATCCTAGTGCAGGGGCGACTGGTTTTATAATATATGCTTTACTCTACCTATATAGAGCTACCAGAAAGTACTAGTATTTGCTAAAGGTTAGTCTAACCCTGACATAATTACTCTAGGAAAACTATCTTCGGTGCCTTCACCGGCGCTGGCGCCGGCAAAGTCACCGCCGCCGCGCAGCCCATGACGCTCGTGCTTGGGCGATGGAGCAAAGGGGTTCTTTCAAGTCTACGGATTATAGGATTTCCGGTTTAGGATTAAGTTTTTAATTTTTGGTGTCTACAGGGATATACTATCAACTCCTCGCAAGAAACCGCTGGATCCAGGTCTCACGATTTCACCCAAAACCGAACCTCAAAACAACCAAACGGCGGAGCTCGACCCTCCCTCATAATCGGTGTGGCTCCGGGGATAAAACACACACTAAACCTGAACCCTAAACCCGTTAGACCTCAACGCGAAACTCCCTTAACCCTGAGACCCGCAAGGAAGAGCCCCCATAGATTCCCACTTAAAGGATCATGGGACTTAGTAACTAGGGTTATTATTAGGGTAACTATACTTATAACCCCAATTATGGTACTTATAACCTTACTTACTAAGTCCCATGATCCTCCTTATAGAGCTCCTTTATCGAAACCCTATAGATCCCTTTAAGGAACCCTTTAAGGAACCTTACTTACTAAGCCCCATAGCTCCACATATGAACCCTTGAGCCGCTAAGGCTGTCAGCAGCGGGGCCTTTCTCGGATGCTTTCGATTCGGGGTTCCCAGAGCCTCCAAAACCCCTTAATTAAGGAATATACCTGAAATTATGATAGGATCCCTAATATGATTTTTAACGTATATTGCTTAATTAAGGGGTTTTGGAGGCTCTGGGTTTAGGGTTAGGGCTCAGGGGTTCTCTATTCGAGTTTTTCGGAGTTCGGGTGTAGCTTTTAGGTGTTGAAGAGGGTTTGGGGGTTCGGGGTTTACGGCAGGGTTCCAGGTCCCAGCGACTCCAATCGCCCTCAACTAGGATTTCTATTGTGGTTTAGGGTATATTCCTAATTAAGGGATACTGAGGTATATTCCTTAATTTAAGGATTCTAAGGTATATGATATACCGTAGATCCCTGAATTAAGGGATATTGGCATTGGAGGCCCTGGCTCTTGGGGTTTGGGCCAGACGGGGAGTCCCACGGTTGATGATATAAATCCTGCATTACCTTAAGGACCCTAGACTATGGGAATTATGGTAAATTCCTTGTTACGGGTAATGCAGGATTTATATATATATATATGTATATATATGTATTTATTTATTTGTTTATTTATATCATCAACCGCAGTACAGGAATTTGAAGTCTTGTGGAAGTCGCAGGTCAAGCGTCCCGGACGTTGGACCGGGTCAGGGCTTCACAACTCAACAACCTGCGCCCTAAAGAACAAAAACTTGTGCCCCTGTGATACAAGTAAGAGAAGCTTGACCGTAGAACTTTTAGAACTCTTACAAGAAGCTCTTATGTGCCAAATCCTGCAAAACCTAACTGTACGCCCACAACACCGCCTTTTATCCGCGGCCTAACTTCAAGACAGCCCTGCAAAAGCTGAACAAGAGTGAAAACGCACAATAGGGAAATCACTAAAACAGGGTCCACTGTACTATAATTATGATACGGAACCTCCAAAATAGTACAGGTAATTATGTAATTATGAAGGCCCCTACATTGGACCTGAACCATGCAAACTACACACCGAGTCCTTGCTTCTCCATGTGCTGCCAGAAGCATCCTAAACAGGGACAACTCGGATTTTTCCCGTCTAAGGTGCCTTAATGATTAGAATAGGGTTTTGGGGCCCAGCATACTATAACTATAATCAGGAACCCCCAAAATCGCATTGGTATTTATGCAGGCCACTATAGTAGCCTAAGGTGCCTTTTCCTACTGAGTTACTGCCGCAGGTTTGAGAGGGCTTCCGGTTTAGGGCGTGAGGCCTCGGTCCTGTTTCAAAGTATCGGGGTCACCCTAAACCGTAGGCTACACCACAAACCCTCAAGCCCCTAAACCCTAAAACCCTAAACTTGCACTGCTCTCCTGCTGGAAATCTGGAATTTCGGGGCTTGTGTCTCGCCTACGGCTCGGCGCTCTGGGGCATTGAGGTAGGGGCTCAAGGCCGTCACCACTATATTCCAAGGGTAAAAGGAGGGACCCTTAATAAGGACCCCTAGGTATATACCCTTGATATAGCTATTATATACCCATTATATAGCCCTTTATAGGGTAGGGGTCCCCATTAAGGGTCCCTCCTTTTCCCCTTTGATATATGGGTGGTTGTCAAAATCATGGCCCCTTTTTGGGTCCTTAATATCATACGGCACCTAATATTTAGGGTACCCAAAAAGGGTCCCTAATTTTTGAGAACTACCCATATAGGTTCAGACTTTAGGATGGCTTAAGATGGAGGATCTTTTGGAGTTATGGATTGATGGACAAAATCCTTTAAAGGGATCTATAAGGGTACCTTTAAAGGGCTCCTTTAAGGGATCTATTTAGGGTTTAGGGTTTAGGGGTTGATGATATAAATCCTGCATGACCCTAAGGACTCTAAACTATGGGAGCCTATGGTATATTCCTTATTTTGGTAATGCAGGATTTTGTCCATCAGCAGTATGGTTTGGGGGTTAGGATTTGCGGCTTGGGGTTCTGGGGTTTAGGGTGCGGGTAACGGGTCTGGGGGTTGTTTCTCAAGCAGATCGGCACAGACCCTAGGCAGAGTTGCAATAGCTTTGGTGGGTTCGGCGTCTGAGATCCTGAAGACGAACTGGTTAGATGCGCACAGGGAAGATTCTTGCATCCTCTTCGGCACTCCTTTTCCCTGGCCATCGGTGGACAGGCTCGTTCGGGGGTCCTGGCGTTTGTTGGTTAAGGGGTTCTGGGTTTGGGTGGAGCTTGCCCAGAGCCTCCAAAACCCCTTAATTAAGGAATATACCTTAAATCATATAAGGGATCCTAATATAATTTAAGGTATATTCCTTAATTAAGGGGTTTTGGAGGCTGTGGGTGTGCTTGCGGCTCTCCTGCAGGTGCGCCACTTGCGCCTCACTGCGGCCCCTGTCTTCTGCCGGATTTGGGAGTCTCCGAAAATAAGGGACCCTAATATAGTAGCCTAAATAATAGGATCCTTATTGTAGGGACCCCAAATAAGGTGCCCCCCAATTTTCGGAAACTCTAAACCCTAAACCCTTTATAGAACCCTTAAAGATCCCTTTAAGGAACCCTTATAGATCCCTTTTAAGGTGCCCCCTAATTTTCGGAAACCCCCTCATTTTGCTTCCACCACGAACCCTCGATCTGGCGTGGTCCCTAGAGCCTCCACAACCCTTTAATTAAGGAATATATAGCTTAAAGTATAGTAGGATCCCTAATATGATTTAAGGTATGTTCCTTAATTCGGGGGGTTTGGAGGCTCTGGGTCTATGAAATGCGGAAGAATGTATCGCCCGCCGTTGCGACGCGGATTAATCCAGGATCCTGTCAGACTAGCACGATTTAGAGTGTAGCGGTTTAGGGTTTAGGGTTTAAGATTGAGTGTTTGTTTCACTGGAAGCCTTTCGTGCCCAGCCGTCCCAGGGAGCCGAGGCCACAGCGTACTGTCACGGCCGCAATTGTAGAACGCGCGCTGGCAAGGAGCCCCAAGGCACAGTAGTACTAATTACCCCAAGGGTCCAAGTACTTAATAATCATATACTCCCCAAAATGCTAACCTACATAACTACTATCCTGAAACCGAGTACCTAACTATTGGGTCCTTTGGACCCTTGGGGTTAGGGTTCTGGGGTGTGTTATGATGTTGCCAGAATAAGGAAGGGCATTTCTTTCCTAGTCAGAACCCTATAAGCCCTAAACCCTCGACGGTGGCTCTGCAGTACCTTTACCGAGAGAGCCCCATATCCCTAAATTAAGGAGTGTATTTACCTTAAACTGCAGGGACTTAAAACGGGAGTTTCCGAAAATGGGGGAACCTTATACAGTACCCTAATTAGTAGGATCCTTATTATAAGGACCCCAAAATTAGGTACCCTTGATTTTCGGAAATGCCCATATTGTGATTTAAAGTATATTCCTTTATGAAGGGGTACTGGGCTCGCTAGGCAGTAACGACTCTGAGCTGCGAGCCTCACAACCCAAGAAAACTCCGGTGTTCCGCAAGCCCCGAAGTCGAATCTGCCCACATGTGGGTGCTTCTTGTTTAGGGTTTGGGCTGGGAAAGGGTTTATATAGGGTTTAGGTTTTAGGGTTTTGGTTTAGGATTTAAGGTTTAGGGCCCATGGGTGCATAGAGTTGTGACGCCACTTGCAAGCTACTTCTATATTTCCTTGGAAATCATTTAATTAATTCCGATAAAAAAGCGAAAACCAATCCGACCGAAAAAGCGATGGAGCAGAAAAAGCCGAAAAAAAAAACGACAGAAAAGCGACCGAAAAGCGACAGAAAAAGCGACAGAAAAAGCGACAGAAAAGCGACAGAAACACCGACAGAAAAAAGCGACAGAAAAAAAGCGACAGAAATGCAACAGGAAAGCGACAGAAAAAGCACACAAAAAAACTACCAAAAAGCTTGTGTCCTTTTCGGTTCCTTTTTCCGTTCCTTTTGGTTCCTTTTTGGTCCCTTTTTGGTCCTTTTTCGTCCCTTTTTCGTCCCTTTTTAGTCCCTTTTTCGTCCCTTTTTCGTCACTTTTTCATCGCTTTTTCGTTCCTTTTTTTTCCTTTTTGGTTCTGTCTTTTTGCCAGGGAAAATGCAACTTTTGCTTTCCAGTGTGGCCTGGAGCCAGGGCTCCGAAAAAGGAAATAAATGCATTTTGGTCGCTTTTTGGATACCTTTTTGGTCCTTTCTTTTGCTTGTTTTTCGCTCTTTTGAAGCTGTGTCCCATTTTGGTCGCTTTTTTTAGTACCTTGTTGGTCCCTTTTTTTTTCGCTTTTTCTTCGCTTTTTGGGGCTGTGTCCCATTTTTGTCGCTTTTTTGGTGCCTTTTTGGTCCCTTTTTTTTCGCTTTCCATTTGTTTTTTCGAAATGGCGTGATTCGGAATTTTAACGGAAAATAAATGATTTCGAGAAAAAATAGAAGTAGCTTGGAGCCGCCTCACAAGCATAGAGTGCTTTTTGAACCTCAGAACCCCTGCATCAAAGCTCCTGCTTCTTACCACTTAGCACCCCCATGGATCCACACTGGGATCCCATTAAACCCCAAACTCTACTGTCTGAAAACCGGGAAACCTTAAGCTCTAACTACCTTACACCCTAAACCATCCTAAACCCTAATACCCGAACTACCGTAATTGCTACCTCTTTCGAACCCTTACAATGCCCCTGCAGCTCCTGAAAAGAAGCCCTAAAGGGATAGTATCCCCGTAGATCCCCTAAAACAAGCCTCAAAAGGAACCCGTATAGCACCCTACTCGATCCCACCCTGAACCCCAAACCCTAAACAATTTTCAAAAAAAGTATAAAAGAATCTATAAACGATAAAAAAACCTGGTTTCACCCCCCCCCCTTAACCGCCTGCCAAGACCAGGAGCAGAGTTAAGACGACGCAGATCGCGTTGCCGTACTTGTCGACCTGGCACGGCCACCCCAAAAGGGCTGGGGGGTCCCTTGTTTTGGGGTCCTTATAATAAGGATCCTACTATGTACGGGTACTATATTAGGGTCCCCTATCTTCGAGGGTTTAGGATTTAAGGTTAGAGGCTTAGAGTTTAGGGTTTAGGGCGAAGGCTTGAGGGTTTAAGGTTTAGGGTTAAGGATTTGAGGTGGAGGGTCAAAGGTTCAGGATTTAGGGTGTAAGGTTTACGGCTCTGGCTTTAGGACAAATTCGGGTCGTCGGTTCAAGGCAGGTGGGGCTTGCGGGCAATTAGACTGTCAGGAAACTGGGCTTTAAGGTATTTCGGATAGTTCGGGGTTGCAGTGCTAAGATCTTCTGATTCTTGGTCTTATGGCTGCGCCTCGGCTTCCGCTACCCATCTGCTACAGCTGATCAACAAAAGCCCTACCGGCACGACGGCAAGTCTGCTATATTCCTGGTTGCGGACGCAAAGAAGGATCGCGTCCATCAGCAGTACCCCTATATGCATTCCTAACTTAACCCTAAACCCCCAAACCCAGTGGTGCTGGTGTACCGCAAGAATCACCGCAGACTCTCTCACGTTGAACACAAATGTCCTAAACCTTACACCCTAAACTCTCAAGCCTAGACCCTAATTAATCCCCCAGCTACCAACTCGATAAGCCCCAAGCAGCGAATAGCGCCGCGGATACCTCCATGTCAGCGCCGACAGCAGTGTAGCTCGAGCGTCAGAAGCGCGATCCGTCTGCCCGCACTCTGAAAAAGGCTCCCCTGGTATTACCAAGGCCTAAAGCTGCAAATTCGTCAAAGTACTAGCAGCATGCTTCATGGCAGCTAGTCTCTACCTTATCATAAGACTAGTGACTAAGGTATGTGTCTCTGAGGCAGTGCCCTGTCTTCACTACTTCCATGACTTGCCGGCTTCATATGACAACGTCCCCGGGGTTGGGCTTGCCGCTGGGAGTTAAAGGCCCTGGCCTCGGGACCTTTAAGCTGGAAAAGCACAGCCGCTGATGTTGTCATTGCACTCGGTGCTCTCCTCATGGTGCTGAATTTCGGTGTTACCGAGGATGCGCCCTTGTTCTTGGCATGTATCATGAAGGAGGCGCGCGCCGGCCTAAACTATAGAGCCAGCGGCGAAAGCATCCAGGGTCAGCGATTGAAGTTCAGCGGCTTGTGTGTATTTTGTGTGTGTAGATATATATATATATATATTGAATATATGATTGGGTTTAGGATTTAGGATTCATGCTTTAGAGTTGGGGCTTTAGTGTTTTGGGTTTAGGACAGACGTTTTATATGTACACACATGTTGTGTGTAGAGCCTAGCAGGCCTAGCATTCAGCATATGGGGTTTTGAGGTGCATGCAGAGACGGTTGATGATACAAATCCTGCATCACCAATAATAAGGAATAGACAATAATTCCCGTAGTTTAGGTCCCTTAAGGTAATGCAGGATTTATATCATCAACCGGAGGGGCCCCAGAGTTCGTGCGTTGGCTTCTGAAGCGTTCGGCTGCTGCACGCCTGTGGGAGCTTGGGGCTGCGGTTTAGGTTTAGGGGTTTAGGGGTTTAGGGGTTTAGGGTTTAGGGGTTCAGGGGTTTAGGGTTTAGGGTTTAGGGTTTTGGGTTTAGGGGTTTAGCGGTTAGGGTTTAGGGTTTAGGGTTTAGCGGTTTAGGGTTCAAGGTTTAGGGTTTGCTGCATCCCTGGACACTGGATTAGATGCCATGACACAAACCTATACCGATTGTACTTCCTCACAACACTTTTCTCTAAGGTTGCTGCCACGTGTTTGCTTGTCTAGGCTTCCAAGCAGTTTTCTTATTGATCCCACTCTGTCGCCTGATTGTGATCCTTTGCGTGGTGTGTTGGCACTGCATATTTCTTCACCCAGGGGGAGGGAATGAGCTGTACTTCCTGAGGATGTTGGGGTGCGCGAGAACCGGGCCTGTTGCCAAAAACTCTGAGCTCGACGTGAGGTCAGAGCCCAATCCCCCTTCACCCTGAACTGTCGGACTGAGTCACTGTCACACTCACATACTATACTATACCATACTAGACTATGCTGTACGACACTATGCTATCCGACACTAACCCGAGATTCTTGAAGTCTGCAGCCAGGACTTCGAACTATGAGACCCTACATTTCGACATGCCGTGCCTTAGAACGGAAAAAGCCAAAGTCATCGAGCCAACACCTCAACCCACTCCCCCAAACCCTAAACATCCCCGAAGCCTAAACCCCCCAACCGAAAACCAAATCTTTCAATAATAGCCCAAAGCCCAAACCCCACTATAGGAGCATTAATAACCGATCATGGCATTCTCTTGGAGTATATTTATATGTGTGTATATATATATATGTGATTTATATATACACATATATATATATATATATATGTATACAAAGACATGCATATATCATATACAGATGTGTCTGTGTGTGTTTGCGTATACGTATATACGATGGTAGACCCCAAAACCACATTCCAATTCTTAAGGTCGCTAGATGAAACAGCCCTTTAAAGCCGTGCAAAAGCCTATGAGCACCCATTCATGCTTCTTTTCCTTCTACATAAACGGATGAAAACCAGCTTTATAAAGGCATCCTAAACCCTAAACCCTGAATTATACTACGTCTTCACCACGCTTTCTCGCTCGGCGCATGTCAAAGGCTGATCGCTGCACTGGTCGCAAGTTGCCCAGGGGAAGCCCCATTCGAATGTCAGGGGGCTCAGGGTTTAGGGTTTAGGGGTTTAGGGTTTAGGGTTTAATGGCTCAGAAGATTAGAGACGATTTTTTTAGTATGCTTTAGAGTAGCAGTCTGATAGGAGCTTTGATGAACCTAGTAAGGGTTTTAACTGTTCATTATAGTGGCCTTTACAATTAGAATAAGGCTTTGGGCCATGCTAAATTTGAACAATTGTATGAGACGGCAAGGAAATGGTACTTTTGAGTATTCACGCCGCTACATTGGTGTCGGGCCTACAACCGGGGTCGTATATAGATACCTGAAGTGACCATACCCTAAACCCTAAACGGGATAAGCTTTCCAACTGATAACCCCTGGCCCCTGAATCCACTATCGCGATCCCACATCAAGCCTGTTTAGGGTTTAGGGCTTTGGGAACAAAGAACGCTGTCCACTTGTGTATCCTGAGCTGTATGTCCCCCCCGAAAACAATTCCAACCCTACACCTTCAAGTCTATGCCCCAAGCCATAAGCCTCGAGTCCTGAACCCGAATCCCAAGCCTAACACCCTCCACCAACCACAAAGCTGCGGCTATCGGGAGTGCACGAGTGCAATCCTCGGGTGGAATGTGGCGGGGGTAGGGCGTGCAGCATAAGACCTCAAGTGGCGGGTGTGCCGAAATCAGCGAACTGTTTAACTACACTTTAAGCAGACAGCATCTATAGCGCCGTATGAAGCTTATGAAGCCTTGTGAATCACAGCAACGACCCAAACCTAAACCCTAAACCCTGAGCCCTGAACCCCAGCCTTGAAACCCTAAACCCTAAACCCCCTATGGTGAACCCCAGAAAGTTGGAACATAGATTTAGGATGATTCATGCCTGGGATTCCCTATCCTTTACTCTGAGGGCATGAGGCTAATGATGTTTCAACTTTCTTGCCTCTAACCTGAACCCTAAAGCCTAAACCCTGAACCCTAAACCCTAAAGCCTAAAACCTGAACTCTAAACTCTAAACCCTAAAACGTATGTATTGCTAAACCTCAACGCCTTCACCCCTAAGCTCTCGTCGGCAGGAGCTGCCCCCCTGGCTGGAATGCTCGGGTGAGGCAGCCGAGATTCGGCCGCCCCGGGTTTGGAGCAGTGACCAAACGACCCACCTACCTCCTTTCACTATACCCCCCTTAGAACCATAGAAAAAATGGTATGTTTACTGGTCTCTTGCATGTTATATGAACAAAAATCGAAAGTAATTCCTCAGGAGACTATAGTTAAGGGTTCCTTTGGGGATGTAAAAGTTCTACAGCGGCTTCGGGTTCTACAGGAATTCGAGCTTCTAGGGTGGAGGCTTATGGCTTAGGGTCGAGGGTCTGGGGTTTAAGGCTTTGGCTTTAGGGCTCAGCCCTTCGAGTCTCGGGTTTAGGGCTTTTGTTTCAGGGTTAGGGCCAAGCTCAGGGTTGAGTCTCTGCGTACCTCTGGCATCATGCTTGGGGTTATCAGGTTTGGAATAGTTGAGGGGTTTAGGGCCTTTTTTAAGTAAGGTTTAGGGTTTGGGGTTTGGTTCTTTGGATCCTCCAAAGAATATACTTTGAAGCCGGGAAGTTGGGGGGTGTGAGCCAAACATTAAGACGAGGCGCGACCTAGGACTGGCCGACCAAAATGCATGTCGAGATACTAACATCAGTGGAACCTCGACACCCCAAACCCTTCATTCGTAATTTAAAATTGCATAAAAGATATGGCCTAGTGTTATAATATTGTAACAAATTTTAGTTAAGCATAGTGTCATGTATCATCATAAGGTACTATAATGTGATATGGGTGGTTCTCTAAATTAGGGTCCCGTTAAGTAACGGGTGCCATACTATATTGGGGACCCAAAAAGGGACCCTAAATTTTATAAGCGGTTGTCACAATTATGGTCCCTTGTTGGGTCCCTAATATAATACGGCACCTACTATTAGGGTGCCCAAAAAAGGGGACCCTAATTTAGACCACCACCCAAAGGCGAGTTTCCGAAAAGGGGACCCTAATATAGCAGCCTGAATAGTAGGATCCCTATTATAAGGACCTAATTTTCGGAAACTCTAAACCCTAAACCCTTTATAGAACCCTTAGAGATCCCTTTAAGGAACCCTTATAGATCCCTTTTAAGGTACCCCCTGATTTTCGGAAACTCTCATGTAGATGCTGAGGCCACTATTGCGAGGAGTCGTTTGGGTGAGTCGGCGTCGAGGACGGAGAAGGCGAAGACCGGCGAAGTTCTCTTGCGGAGCTTGGGCTTAGGGCTTTTTTGGGGGGCGACGGGGGGGCTTAGGGTGTTGGCTTTAGAGTTTAGAGTTTAGGGTTCAGGGTTTGGGCTCTAGGGTTCAGAGTTATTTTTTGGTTCAGAGTTTAGGGTTTAGGCTTTAGGGTTCAGGGTTTAGGGTTTAGGCTTTAAGGTTCAGGGTTCAGGGGTTAGAGTTCAGGTTTTAGGGTTCAGGGTTTAGGAGTAGGATTCAGGGTTTAGGCTTTAGGGTTCAGGCTTCAGGGTTTATTGGCGAGCGCATTGAAGGTTTCGGGGTTTGAGGGTTTCGGGCGCACGGCTTCGGCTTTGGAGGCTAGGATTCAGGGTGGTTGTTTGGGTGGCTGCGGGTTGCAAGCGTCGAGCTTGGGTGTCTTCGGATTGATGGCTGCAAATTCGGTGTCTTACAGTTTAGGGTAAAGCATACACGAATCTTTGTATTGTCGGGGCAGTGGGTGTGGAAACCAATCAGTGGTACGACTGACTACGTCAACGCCTCTCCAGGAATCAGCAAGGGTAAGGAAATATCAACTGCGTGCAGGAGTGGCGCAGAGTTACACATCCTGAACCACCGACACATCTTAACCTCTAAGCCGGAAATACTATACTCCAAACTCCAAAACCCTGGTGCATAAACTCTAAACTCTGAACCCTAAACAATATAAGCCCCAAACTCTAAACCCTAAGCCCTAAACCAAAAGATCTAAACTCTATACACTGAACCTTAAACACTAAACCCTAAACCCTAAGCCCTCAACTCGAACCTGAAAGCCCTAAACCCTAAAACCCTAAACCCCAAAACCCTAAAGCCCTAAAACTCTACACCCTCAGCCCCAGACCCCTCAAAGCCGGCTCCCTAAACCCTAAACCCTAAACTCTAAAGCCTAAACTCCAGAATTTATGGTAAACTGTAGGGTATCCTACCCTGAAGCCATACTCCAACTTTCTGGAGTTCCCTGTAGACCCTTAACTCTAAAGCCTGAGGGCCCCTCTTCTTCAGGGCCACACCTGGTCGGCAGCCGAATGCGAGTAATACCAGCAAGAAAGCGGCAGATCCACTCGTCTGTCCATCGCCCATATGCGTTTAGGGTTTACGGTTTAAGGGGGTGGTTTGATACAAGGAGGAATACAATTGGATGGCATTGTTCGGGGTATTTGCACAGTATGAGGTAGTATTTGCACTCAAAGCCACTGACCAGTTGAAATCTGATTCTGGTGCAGGTTCCCAAAACCTGCTGCCGCAAACCCTAAACCCCTGAAGCGCAGGGGTTTTTCATGTCCGGCCCCGTGCTCCCTACTGTTGATGATACAAATGCTGCATTACCTTAAGGACCCTGAACTATGAGAATTGTGGTATATTCCTTATTATGGGTCATGCAGGATTTATATCCGTATAAACCCTAAACCCTAAAACCCCTATAGATCCTTTAAAGGAGCCCCTTAAAGGTACCCTTGTAGATCCCTTTAAAGGACATGCAAGATTTCTATCATCAACCGTAATCAAGCGCTTGCATCTTCAACTCCGGTTAAAGTTGTGCCGAGAGCTTGAGCTTTGGCGACAAGAAAGTCGAACCCTGGACCCTAAACCCTACCTGGACCCTAAAGAACCTACCTTTTTAGGGTTCCTAATTATCACTTCCTTATAGAAGTCCTTAAAAAGGTAGGTTATTCGGGGTTAAGGTAGGCCTTTAAACCCTAAAGCGTTGGCTCAGGGAGTGAACCCAAAACCCCAAAACCTTCCCAGGAGGCCGCGTCGCGCGTAGTCGCAACTAGCACGGCTCAGGATCAAACGCAAATCGATTGGAGCCGTCAAGTGGGAGCTAGCTAGCAGTGTGTAGTTGGGATGAAGGGCCACCCTGAACCCTAAACCACTGAAGATAATTAGGGTCAGGGCGTTTAGAGTTTCGGGTTGTTGACGATTGGGTCAACAGCCATGCAATACCTTATGAAAGACCACGGAGGCAGTTTTCGCCAAGTCACGGGTTACTTGGTTTACGGTTTAGAATTTAGGCCAATTTAAGCTTTAGTGTGAATCTGGGTGGTGGGGTACAAGTGGAGCCACAGCTCCCGCCGCGGGCGTGCGCAGCTTGTTGCCGCACGCGCCAGCGAATTAAATGCATTGGCATCGGCCGGGTGGAAGCGAGGGCAGGTAAGTTCCCTGAGCTGCCTAATGTCGGGGCCTTAATAAGTAGAATGGGGTCGGGGTTTCATGAAAAAAGGGACCCCCGAAACCCTGTTCTAATTACTAAGGCCCCTATATTAGGGCCTAGAACTCAGCCCGGAACTGCCCCGAATGCTCCAAACTTCTCGATCTGGACCAGATCGTTCTCAAAACTTTCCGGCTCTCAGCTCAATGTTATAGGGGCCGTAATAATTGGAATAGAGTTTTGGGGCCCATTCTACTATAAATATGATAAGGAGCCCCCCAATTTAGTACAGGTAACTACGGCTGATGATAGAAATCCTGCATGACCCATAATAAGGAATATACCATAATTCTCCTAGTTCAGGGTCCTTAAGGTAATGCAGGATGTAAATCATCAACAGTATTGAGGCCCCTATCATACCATGTTTGGACTTCTCTAAGAACTTCAGTGCTGCAACGCGGCGCTCTCCCTGCTGCTACCCGGCACCTTCCGTCTCTCGGAGGATGCAGCACACGCGAGCTCTCTACTTGGGATGCCATCCAAGGCTTCTTTCAGACCTTTTGAAAGTTGCTTGGACATTTGTTTCCCGCTTTGATGCTAAACCGAAGTCTCTAAATCTTCAGTTCTCGCAAGTTGTGGAGGAAGCCTTTATGAACTTCATGTAGGGCTCATCTGGCATGATTCGGCTCATGCGATTCATCTTTGCTGTTGGCGATCCTGGAGATTCGGAACTGAGGCTTAATGCATGGAAGGTTTTGAGCTTCTGGTTCAGGTCCTGTTCAGGAACTGCGACATAGAGTTTGGGTGGTTCAATCACGGCCCAGAGCATTCCTACCACAACTGCACAAACTTACACCGGAAGCCCTCAACCCCAAAACCCTAAACCCCCCCAAACCTGGACCCCCCAAACCCCAAACCCCAACTGCCAACCCTTCACCTGGGCATAAAGGGAACCCAAGGGGGTCCTGCTAGGAAGCTGGAGCCGTCTGCTCCTTCATGGACAGGGCGAGCTGCAGCGGCCTGTTGGTTAAAGGTTTGGTCAAAGGGGAAAAGGAGGGACCCTTAATGGGGACCCCTAGCCCATAATGGGCTATATAATGGGTATATAATGGCTATATTATGGGTATATACCTAGGGGTCCTTATTAGGGGTCCCTCCTTTTCCCCTTTGATTTGGGGTTTAGGGTAAACCCTGAAACACCTAAACCCTACATGCAGAACCTGGAGAAACCTGCCCGAAACCCTAAACCCTAACATCCTAAACCCGAAACAGTACGTGGGCCCTGACCCAAACCCCTAGGAACTCTTACAGTAGCCCTCAAAACAATCCTGATAGTAACCCATAAAAGCATCTTTAAGAATTCAGTTCCCGTAAAACCTGAACCCTAAACCCTAAGCCCTAAACCCTAAGCCCTTAACCCTAAACCTTAACCGTCAGTTGAGGCCTCACCTCCCGACCGAGGCCCCGAGAGCCAAAAAGCGACTAGGGCCCTGGCTGCTGCTGGCGACGCTCCACGACTTCCTTCCTGAAGGGGTTTAGGGTTTAGGGTGTTTGTGGGGATAGACTTCCTTCCTGAGGGCCAGTGAGGGTGTTTGACGGTTTCGAAAATATGAGGGTAGACTTCCTTCCTGGGCTCGTGGACAGTTTAGGGGTGCAGGGTTTAAGGTTTGGGGTTTAGGGGTGTGGGGTTTAAAGCTTTTTTTTTGGTTGAGGGTTTATTAGTGGTGTGGGGTTTAAGGTTTGGGGGTTGAGGGTGACGGATTTGGGGTTTAGGCTTTGGGAATACGGGCTCAGGGTGTGCTGGGCTTTATGCAGGCTCAGGCTCCGAGGGCTCACTGCTCAGGGCTCTATGTTTGTGGGCTGGAGATGGAGCGGCGTTAACCGGCGCCGGGGTGTGGGATGCGGGGTTGAAGTAGACCTGAACTTACGTGAAAACCAGCACTTAAGTTCACCTTTGTTTTCGAAACCTTAAAACGACTAAACCCAACAATTACAAGTTAAAACAACGAGAACCTGTGTGCTAAAGTTAAAACCTAGACAGGCTGTGCGGATCCTTCTCATCAGAATCCTACGATCTGGATTCGATGATTTAAACAGCGTTTTCTGAAACTCCAGCTAGCTTTCCGTGCCACTGCCTCGCGAACCCTTCGCCAGCATGAGAAAGTGTCCTCTTCCCTAGGAACCCAACACAGACACTGCATGCACTCACCAACCTTACTAAGGAGCTCTGCATACATTTACAAAAACCCTTCATGTAGATCCTGGTTCCTGTAAACCTACGAAACTTTCACCAAGCCCCCTACAGGCAGAGCAGAGTCCCCACAACCCTAAACCCTATAATATAGGGGCCTAATAATTAGAGACGCGGGTGTTGGGGCCCTCTGTACTATAACAATAATGAGGAACCCCCGAAACAGTATAGGTAATTATTAAGGCCCGTAGATTACCTCTCCCAGAAACTGAAACAGCCCCAGATGACGTGCAACTACAAGATTCCAGAGCTCACGCTCGTGCTTCACGCGCTCAAGCTGGGACTCAATGTGCCTCAGCTATTGGGCTCGAAGGCTCGGCACTATTGTAGATGGGGGTGGCTCTTACAGCTCCTCTTCACTGAATCTTACTGTTAGGGTTTAGGGTTTAGGGATTTAAGGGTTTAGAGGTTTAGGGGTTTAGGGGTTTAGGGATTTAGGGTTTAGGGGTTTAGGGTTTATGGTTTTTTGAGCTTTGCTCGGCATGTCGCAGCTGCCTCAACCAGGCCTGGGCCCTGAACCCTCAGGTTCCCTAAAGCCTATATGGGAGTTTCCGGAAATTAGGGGTACCTTAGGGTTCCTTTAAAGGGTACTATAGCGGTTCCTATCAAGGGCTCTATAAGGGTTTAGAGTTTCCGGAGATTAGCGGTACCTTCTTTTGGGGGCCTTATAATAAGCATCCTACCATTTAGGGCACTATATCTGTAAACCCTGAAGCCTGAACCTAAAACCCTGCACCCTAAACCCCTTAACCCCCAAACCCGACACCTTAAACCTGAATCCGTGACATGATTTGTCCCTTGAACCTCCGGCCTTTATCCCAACCCGCGCTCTTTCTCCGAAAACCCAAACTTTGAGACTTTAACACCTGTTTGACTGTTGATGTTACAAATCCTGCATTGCCTTCAGGACCCTGAACTATGGGAATTATGGTATAATCCTTATTATGGGTCATGCAGGATTTATATCATCAACATAACACCTGTTTGATCAACGGTCCGAACTTCGACTAAAGGGCATGTAGGATCTAGATGTTGGGGGTTCGGGGTTCAAGTCTACTGCTTGGTGTTTCGGGCTTTGGGGTTTATGGCATTCGGGTCAAGAAGACAGATTGCTCAGATACCTGGGATGTGAGAATTTATTCTTGAAAGGTTTTCGGACTTCGGCTTTCGGATAAGTCTGCAGCTGTGCGGCTGCTGAGAGATCTGGAGCAGGCGGAGCACGCTGTGATCCGCCTGTGTCGGCTTACGGTTAGGGCTGACCGCTACACCCACAAAGCACTAAACCCATAAACCCCCTTTAAGCCCTAAACCCCAAAACTCTTGACCCCCAAATCCCTAAACCCTAAAACCCTCCAAACCCCAAAGTCTGAATTGGGTCAGAGCTGTCGTGCCCCCCTGAAGCCCAACACCTGTAAAGTCTAAATCAATAAAATACTAAGGCCCTACTTCGAGGATCATGGGGCGTAGTAAGTAAGCTTATAAGTACCCTAAGTGGCCAAAACCCTAACCCCGAAACCCGTAAGAACCCGAAACCCTCAGGCCCGGAATGGAATCCCCTCAGTTCTTTGCGGCTGTAGAGATGCTGTGTTCTTTGGCTGGAGCCAGCTAAAAATGGTTTAGGGTTTAGGGTTTTGGAGAGCACCTTCTTTGCCACCATGTCCAGGACGTTGCGGAAGCGCTGGGAGCAGCGCTGGCGCCAGGCCTCTCCCAGAAATTGAACATGAAGTTGGGGTTTGGAGTTTCGCTTAGGGCCACGGGCTTTCGAGATGTACCGGCATGCTTCGGGTTTTAGGGTTTCGGATGAAAGAGTTTCATGATATGGGATCTAGAGATACGGCGTTTAGGGCTTAGGAATCTAGCTGTTTTACGTCTTACTTAGGTAGTTGTCAAAACAAAAGTCCCAATTTTTGGGGCACCCTAAATATTAGGTGCCGTATTAAAATAGGGACCCCAAAAAGGGACCCTACTGTTGATGATATAAATCCTGCATGACCTTAAGGCCCCTAAACTATGGGAATTATGGCATATTCCTTATTGTGGGTCATGCAGGATTTGTATCCCTATAAACCCTAAACCCTAAAACCCCTATAGATCCCTTAAAGCAGCTCCTTAAAGGTACCCTTACAACCACCCACTTGGCGTTGAGGGCTCGAGGTTTGCGACGTCCAAGGCTTCGGGTCTCAGGGCGCTGCATCTTGGATTTACAAGCCTCGGTATCAGAGCAAGGAGCATCATGGGCTTAGGGTTTTAGGGTTTTAAGGTTTAGGGTTTATTTAGGGCTTAGGGTTTTAGGGTTTTAAGGTTTAGGGTTTATTTAGGGTTTAGGGTTTTAGGGTTTTAAGGTTTAGGGTTTATTTAGGGTTTAGGGTTTTAGGGTTTTAAGGTTTAGGGTTTATTTAGGGTTTAGGGTTTTAAGGTTTAGGGTTTATTTAGGGTTCAGGGTTTTAGGGTTTTAAGGTTTAGGGCTTATTTAGGGTTTAGGGGTTTAGGGGTTTAGCAACATTAGCGAACTGGATGTCCTGTTCCATCGCGTTTGTTCAATCGCTGCAGTGCAAGGGCCTGGAAGAAGGCTAATCTTTCCTGACTTGACTGGACATTGCTGGGAACTCTGCACTGCAAGCTTCAAATTGATGTGGGTAGTTGTGAAAACTTGAGTCCCTTTTTGGGTACCCTAAATAATAGGTGCCGGTTTATATTAGGGACCCGGAAAGGGACCATAATTTTGACAACCACCCATGTGATGTTGATGTGACAAAAAGAAAGCTGATCTCTCGACTTTAGACTCTTAGACACACTGTAGACCCCAAGCCCTACGCTGCGAAGCCTCAAATCCTGAAACCTCCCAACAAACCTTCGACCCTGCATGGTGTAATCCTCGAAACCCCGAAACCCTGACCTCTCAGACACTAAGATACCCCGAAATCTGAAATCCTCAGGTCCTCAGCTAATCCTAAAGCCCTAAAACCTTAAACTCCTAGATCTCCAACCCCTAAACTCCAAAGACCCTTAACCCCTGGAGCGCTCAACTCCTAAAACCCTGAAACCCCAAACCCGAATAGGGTTTAGGGTTTGGGGTTTAGGGTTTAGGGTTTAGGGGTTTAGGGTTTAGGGGTTTAGGGTTTAGGGTTTAGGGGTTTAGGGGTTTAGAGTTTAGGGTTTAGGGTTTAGGGCTAAACCCGAACATCCGACTGAGACTGCCGGTGTGGTCCAGCTTTGCCTTGTCCACACGGAAGGACATGTTCTCAGCACACTCCTGCAAGGAAAGGATGCTTGAAGCATCATGGAACTTAGTAACCAGGGTTATTATTAGGGTACTTATACTTATAACTTATAACCCCACATAGGGTCCGGCCATCGCTACGGGTCAAGCCACTCCCTCTATGCGTAGGGTTCTCCTCCATCTCAAGGGCTCCGAAATCATCTGGCTCATCCTCTTCTGATCCCCACAGTCGAATGCCGAAGTGCCGATGAGGTTGGCGGCCATGTGGAGGCTCAGAAGATGTCCCAACGAGCCCGTGCGAATGTACTCACAGAGGCTGTGCTTCAAACCAAGGGGCATATCTCCCTCTACATCCACATCATCACTCAGCGTCACCTCGTGAATGAGGGTTGTGAACTGAGCTGTAGCCTTTGCCACCGATGCTGGATCTGGAGCAACTGCAGCAGACAGCAAAGCTTTGGCACTGGGGTATGCGAATCCGCCGAGCAGCATAGCTACCAACAGCCTAGGGTTTAGGGTCCCGCGCGCAACGGATGGGGGTTTGAGGGGTTCTAAGTTTGGAGACTAAGACTAGAATTTAGGTTTTGGTACCGTAGAGTTGGTGGTCAGGCTTCGGGTTCGGGGATCAGGACTACGCAGGGTTTAGGGCTTAGGGGGATTTTGCCGTTCGTTGTAGTGTACTTCGAGGATCATGGGACTTAGTAAGTAAGGTTATAAGTACCCTAATTAGGGTTATAAGTATGGTTACCCTAATAATAACCCTAGTTACTAAGTCCCATGATCCTTTAAGTAAAATTCAGATGCTTAGAGCAAAAGTCCCAAAGCCACGACGTCTAAACTCCAAGCGATACATCTCAAGACCAAGAGCCCTAAACCCTAAAACCCTAAACCGTCCAAGGGCGAGAGCCTGATCTCACAACTTCTTCAGAAATTCCAGTAAACAACACCATTAAGCACTTTTTCCTACCTAAACCCCTCAACCGTCTCATGGCTCCGGTTTCTTCGGTTGGGTCTAAAACCCACGGAGGTTTGGGGATTGAAGTTTAGGTCCCTAAAAACCCTAAACTCCATCATCGGAGGCTGCGCCAGTTGATCTGGAACCCTCGCCTCCACACCCTCAGCCCATCATCCTCCACCCCGCAAGCCCTGAAAACCAATCCCAAAAACGCGAACTCTAAGAACCTGAAGCTTCAAGCTCTAAACATAAAACCCTCGACCCCCCGAGATGCAAAGCGCCAAACTGTAACCCCCCACACAAACCCTAAACCCTAAACAACAAGCTGCAACCCATCATCCCCAAAGCTACTGTTTAATGTATAGATTCTGCATTACCCATTATAAGCCATATACCCTAATTCCTATAGTTTAGGGTCCTTAAGGTAATGCAGGATTTATAGCATCAACCGTAGTCTAAAACCTAACACTCTCTAGATCCCTTACAAGGAACCCCTTGAAGGTACCCTTATAGATCCCTTTAACGGCACCCATCAACCGTAGTACTGAGCCGCAGTCCCTTTATATCATCCACCGTACTTGGAGGATCATGGGACTTAATAAGTAAGGTTATAAGTATCCTAATTGGGGTTATAAGTGGTTATAAGTATCATTACCCTAATAATAACCCTAGTTACCAAGTCCCATGATCCTCTAACCCTAAACCTAAACCCTCAACCCTAAGCCCTAAACCCTAAAGCCTCAACCCTAAACCCTCAACCCTAAGCCCTAAACCCTGAACCCTAAACCCTAAGCCCTAAACCCTCAACCCTCAACCCTAAGCCCTAAACCCTAAACCCTCAACCCTAAAACCTAAACCCTCAACCCTAAACCCTAAAGCCTCAACCCTAAGCCCTAAACCCTAAACCCTAAACCCTAAACCCTCAACCCTAAGCCCTAAACCCTAAACCCTCAACCCTAAGCCCTAAACCCTAAGCCCTAAACCCTAAAGTCTTCGCTGAGGGCTCGACAACCGCCACCGCGGAGCCCGAAGCGGCCCGAGCTTCGCGAGCGGCAGAAAACGCGTACGCGGAGCCTAGGTAAAGCTAGGCGACTGGCACCATGCATGCCGGCCCCTCGGGCACCTCCCACGGAGTGGTATAAAGGAGAAACCCTAAACCCGAGGGTTTTTGCTGGCACTTCCTTTCGACACGGGTTTGACCCCCCAACCCTTCATGAACGGCAAACGGACAAGGGTTGGACCCCCCAACCCTTTAGGAACGGCAAATGGACAAGGGTTTGACCCCCCAACCCTTCATGAACGGCAAATGGACAAGGGTTTGACCCCCCAACCCTTCATGAACGGCAAATGGACAAGGGTTTGACCCCCCAACCCTTCATGAACGGCAAATGGACAAGGGTTTGACCCCCCAACCCTTCATGAACGGCAAATGGACAAGGGTTTGACCCCCCAACCCTTCATGAACGGCAAATGGACAAGGGTTTGACCCCCCAACCCTTCATGAACGGCTCCCAAATGGACAAGGGTTTGACCCCCCAACCCTTCACGAACGGCGAATGGACAAGGGTTTGACCGCCCAACCCTTCACGACTTGGCGGGTGTTCCTTTCCAGGAAGTTGACAGCTGAATTTCTGTTACCAAATTCTGCTTATAAAATGTGCCATTTCATTAGGCTGTCGGCCGATCTCTGGGTTCCTCCTTTTTGGCCAGTTCCCAAATGGACAAGGGTTTGACCCCCCAACCCTTCATGAACGGCTCCCAAATGGACAAGGGTTTGACCCCCCAACCCTTCACGAACGGCAAATGGACAAGGGTTTGACCCCCCAACCCTTCATGAACGGCAAATGGACAGGGGTTTGACCCCCCCAACCCTTCATGAACGGCAAATGGACAAGGGTTTGACCCCCCAACCCTTCATGAACGGCTACCAAATGGACAAGGGTTTGACCCCCCAACCCTTCACGAACGGCAAATGGACAAGGGTTGGACCCACATGAGAACCCGCCAACACAGCCTCACAGAAAGCCCACATGAGAACCCGCCAACCCAGCCTCACAGAAAGCCCAATCCAGACAGAGACAGACTCACAGAAAGCCCGCATGCAGTGCTGCTTGTTTCTGCTCAGTTCCCACTTCACAACAAGCCCAGTGCTTCTTCCGGCATTCGCCAGCACAGCCTCACAGAAAGCCCATTGCTTCTTCTGGCACCTGCCAGGACAGCCTCACAGAAAGCCCACATGAGAACCCGCCAACACAGCCTCGCAGAAAGCCCAATCCAGACAGGGACAGACTCACAGAAAGCCCACATGAGAACCCGCCAACACAGCCTCACAGAAAGCCCACGCCAGACAGGGACAGCCTCACAGAAAGCCGTCATGCAGTGCTGCCTGTTTCTGCACAGTTCCCACTTCACAGAAAGCCCACTGCTTCACTTCCGGCACCCGCCATGGCAGCCTCACAGAAAGCCCACATGAGAACCCGCCAACACAGCCTCACAGAAAGCCCACGCCAGACAGGGACAGACTCCCAGAAAGCCGACATGCAGTGCTGCTTGTTTCTGCACAATTCCCGTCACTATAGCCTCACAGAAAGTCCACTGCATTTTCCGGCACCTGCCATGACAGCCTTACAGAACGTCTGCATAACAATCCAACCGCGCAGCCTCACCGAAAGCTTAATCCAAAGAAGGGGGCAGCCTCACAGGAAGCCCACAGGCTGTGCTGCTTTCGATCGTGCCTGGGCCCCACTGAGAGTAACGGCTTCCGTCGGTGATGTCCAAGCCCCCGCTGGGATGCCTAGAAGACTTTAGAACTAAACCCTAAAATGCTTGAACTCAGGGTGGTCTTGGGGTGGGCTGTCTGCTACGCACAAGTGCGAGCGGCCTGGGTGTGCACACACCAGCGAGCACCCATGACGTTACCACACCCTAAGCCCTAAACCCTAAACCCTCAACCCTAAAACCTAAACCCTCAACCCTAAACCCTAAAGCCTCAACCCTAAGCCCTAAACCCTAAACCCTAAACCCTAAACCCTCAACCCTAAGCCCTAAACCCTAAACCCTCAACCCTAAGCCCTAAACCCTAAGCCCTAAACCCTAAACTTAGCGAGGGCTCGATAGCGCGCATGAAGCAGAGCCCGAGCGGTGTCTGCTGAGGCCAGGCAGAGCCCGAGCAGCTGTGCTGCGAGCGGCCTTACGACTTGCTTTGCAAATTGCCTCCTGCTGCTGGAGGGTTAAGCCTCCAGCTGGGCCTGGAACAGACGCTTTCCAATAGGGCCTTGGCCATACCACCAAGTGAGGTAAGCTGCTTATATAGTGTGCCCGGCAAGCACACCTCTATTAAAAGCTAATAATGCTAATACCCTTAAGCCCAGACCATTTGCCAGCGAGCCGCGGTAACGGGTTTGTTTGGTGGTCGGGGGGGTACCCCCAGGCGCCTAAGCCCAGCACAGCGCCGTGTCCCGGCCATCAGCCGCCAGTGCCGGAGCCATTGCTGTGACGGCCCGCGTGGTTCCCCACAAGGGAGAGGATCTGCGGCCATTTGTGGTTCCCCACAAGTCGGGAGCACCCCCGCCAGAGCACCCAGCACCCACCAGAGCAGTCTTTGAAGGCCCCACCAAAGCCCCTCACAGCACGTTGCGCTGGCAGGGAGCCACGACCGCCGCAGTCAGTGCTGTGATGGGCCCGGGCCCCTCTGCATAAGGGCGCTTCGTCGTCCTTCTCAGTGAAGGACCAACCGGCCCAGGTGATGTGCCTGGGCCATGAAAGGGACCCCACTGTCCGTATGCACGGCCGGTTCGGGCTGCCCCCACTGCCCGTCCGAACGACACTCCCCTATCTTTGCCTTCTTAATGAAGGAGGACCCAACTCTCCGTACGGACGGCCGGTTCGGGCGGCCCCCTGACGGCGCTACCTACTTTGCCTTCTTAATGAAAAGGACCCCGCTGTCCGTACGGACGGCCGGTTCGGGCGGCCCCCTGCCCGTGCAGACGGCGCTCCCTTATCTTTGCCTTCTTAATGAAGGTGACCACCACTGCCCGTACGGACGGCCGGTTCGGGTGCCCCCCACTGCCCGTACGGACGGCGCCGTGCGGACGGCGCTCTCCTATCTTTGCTTTCTTAATGAAGGAGGCGCTCCCTTGTCTTTGCCTTCTTAATGAAGGAGGACCTCACTGTCCGTGTGGAAAGTTCGGGCGCCTCCCTGCCCGTACGGACGGCGCTCCCTTCTCTTTGCCTTCTTAATGAAGGAGACGGCGGTTCGGGCGGTTCCCACTGCCCGTACGGACGGCGGCGCTCCCCTATCTTTGCCTTCTTAATGAAGGGAACCCCACTCTCCGTACGGACGGCCGGTTCGGGCGGTCCCCTGACGGCGCTACCTACTTTGCCTTCTTAATGAAAAGGACCCCGCTGTCCGTACGGACGGCCGGTTCGGGCGGCCCCCTGCCCGTACGGACGGCGCTCCCTTATCTTTGCCTTCTTAATGAAGGTGACCACCACTGCCCGTACGGACGGCCGGTTCGGGCGCCCCCCACTGCCCGTACGGACGGCGCCGTGCGGACGGCGCTCTCCTATCTTTGCTTTCTTAATGAAGGAGGCGCTCCCTTGTCTTTGCCTTCTTAATGAAGGAGGACCTCACTGTCCGTGTGGAAAGTTCGGGCGCCTCCCTGCCCGTACGGACGGCGCTCCCTTCTCTTTGCCTTCTTAATGAAGGAGACCACCACTGCCCGTACGGACGGCGGTTCGGGCGGTTCCCACTGCCCGTACGGACGGCGGCGCTCCCCTATCTTTGCCTTCCTGGAGCGCCAAAGTTGCAAAAATAACCAGCAACTTTCAAAAAACCAGCGCCTTTAGGCCAGTGGCAGAAAATAATGCAACCACAGCGAAAAACTGCAACTTTCAACAAATACAAGAATTCAACAACTTTTGGCTAGCTTTGCACGGTTTGATCGACTATCCTAGGCTTGTGTATCGAGTACGAAAAGAAAAAACCTAAATCACCCCTAATTTCGTCTTCACTCTGCTCCCTAGTAGGAGTATCGCATATATGAGACACCCCATATAGTAGTTCGTATATGAGTGAGACTCTAAATCTTATATATAAGCTCCCAATAAATCCGGGTATGGCAAGGCTCGGCGACTTCTCGTCTTCGACGAATCAGTTCAGAACACTATAAAGCCTATAGGGGACATATACCATGGGCCTTCATCTGATTACCTAACTATAGGACCCGCTTGAAGCTCCAAACCCTGAGCCTTCGATCGAAAACCTGAAGCCCAAAGGCCCGATACTTTTGATTGTGCACTTGTATCAAATCTTGCTAGAATGAATGGTCCTCGAACGGTTCCTGTATAGAAGCCAGATCCAAGAATAGGATGCCCCAAATAGTACTAAAACCCTAAACCCTAGCCAAAAAATCCCTTATTCCTACAAATCGAAGCCCATTTCACCAAGATCCAACAAGCCAGCCCCACGAACTTCACTTGATCGAAATCAGGATTCGTCCTAACCCTGTCGGAGTCTCCCAAGGCTTAGTTGAAACCCTTCAATTCCTGGATTTGTCAATCTATATATATATATGTGTGTTTAAATTTAAACCAATATATATATATATATATATAGATTGACAAATCCAGGAATTGAAGGGTTTCACTTAAGGCTTGAAGGTTCTAAGGTAGAACCTATCTTGGAAATATTAGCACATCTCGTGAGGTTTGCTTTTTCGCATCGCAGCGGCCGAGCAGTGCTGCAGCCACGCAGGGCAGTCGACAAATCGAGAAGTGTACTCGATCTCTTTAGACATAATAGCTGAGCTCGTAGATAATTACACTATTCGATAAAGTTGAAGCAAATCCAGGCCTTGCTTGGTATAATTGCATATAATAGATTTATAGGGTTTTGGTTTAGGCTCCCGGCCGGGGTCTTTTGTGGGTTTTGATTTTGAGAGTGTGCAAATCGTAATCGTCGTCACGGAGTTAGATAGGTCAAGGCGGCCTCAAATCATGGTTTTGTATATGACTTAGAAGCTGCCTCCACCCTGTAATAGTGGTATAATAGGAATATTAGGGCCCTAATTATGATCCTCTGTAATCCTTATATAGTCACTCTTACAGGGTGGGGGCATCTTCTAATCTATGACTAGCTTAATTTAAAGCGATCCTTAACTTCACCATAGAGGTTTTGTTCTAGCTGCCAGTTTGATTCTTGTATGTCGAAGCCTGCGATTAGGGTTTCAAGGTTTGGGGCTTTGGGGTTGAAACTATATCTAGGGCCCGGGTTCATATCTATCTAGATAGGGAGATTTCTCTCAGCTGGTCCGCATGGGCGGCATCCTCGCCTCGGCTGGTGCATAGCTGTTGGAGGACTGATAGTCGTCTAGCTAGCATGGACATTGCACCCTAAGCTTTCTAGAACCCGCTTCGTAGGACTTGGAACGGTGGCTTCGTGGGATGGTCTCACTCGAGATGGTCGTGAGGCCAGCAAGTGTGATTGAAATGGCTTGACCTGTTAGCTACCCGAGATTAAGCAGTTGCTGGAGTTGATAGAATAGGAATTGGGTAATCTCGTGATCCGCACAGGTTTTGCAGAGGCTCCGCAGCATCGACATTGATAGCGATGATCGAAGGCAGAGCTGGCAGGATTATTACAGAATTGGGACATGCACATGCAGTGAATGCATTCATTGCTGCACTCTGCAGTTGCTTTCGTTTCGAGTGCTTGCCAAAAGGGATTGTCCTAGCTAGGATGACTGATTTGAAGCTCGCATGCCGATGGGAAGAGCTTTCGGTGGTCCGGAAGCGCTTTCGGTTGGGGAGCCCTTGGCTCCACGCCCCCACTGGTGCTGACGGGGCAGAGTGTTTGTGTTGCACCCGTGGTGTGCAAGCAAACTACAAGATCCTGAATGTTATCGTCCAGGCGGCTGAGCTAGCAAAGGTCAACCTAAAGACTTTCCAAGACGAAGCCACTTGATGATTATGTGATCAGATATTGTGTATAACTTTCGAGGCTTCCTGTGAAGATCGGGGTTTGATCTTTGGTGTATCTTTGGTTTTGAGGCCTTAACTTATATAGGGTGGGTCGATTACAAACAATTCCCTTTCCCAGGTTCTGGCACTGTACAGCAAGGTTGGCTATGTGCCCAAGGAGCCCAATGAGGATTATGTGACTGCATGGGCTTTGAAGAATCTATACGGTTATGCCTGGAGAAGGTATGCAGATAGCATTCGCCGGGTGCAAACCCCTAGAGAGCCCTGGCCACCACTTAATCTTAAGCAATCATCCTACAGACTATGGATAAATATTGTATAGATTACATAGGTATGTCGTTAAGCACAGGCATGATATCATACGCATAATCAGTAAACAGCATATATGCATATCGAAGCAATTAAGTTACATCTAGGAATGTGTATATATATATATATAAACACACCTGAAATCGAATATTTACAGATACTGTATGGATGCATTCGATATGTATACCTATATATATATACCCACATACAGAGATCTGGGGAGAGATCGAGAGAGAGCGAGAGAGAGAGAGAGAGAGAGAGAGAGAGAGAGAGAGAGAGAGATAGAGAGAGAGAGGATGTCGGGGTATCGATCGGTAATTATATCTGAATTGTGCGAATGCTTTATTGACTGAGGATATCGAAGTCCGAGCAGTATTCCGTGAAATGGCTCGTGTGAGTGGTCACGATTACCCGGATGAGCCAGCATGCGAGGAGGATGGCGAAGATGATGAGGGAGAGTATGTGGAGGAAGGAGAGGAGGAAGAGGTTCTTGAGGACGATGAAGTCATCGAAATCCCTAAGCCTGCCCTAAGCCCTTCCCCCAATCCGCGAAGCTCAACGAAAAGTCCGGCCGAGCTGCACGATGAAATCCGACCCAGCCCGACAGCTTCGCCTTCAGGGTCAGGTGTCATCCGTGACAGTATACAAAGCAAGCTGCAGATGATCAAGGCATTGGAGCTTGAGCTGGGCTTGCTGTACTTCGGCATACTCATCAGTGCTATATTATGCCATGGTTGAACTTCAAACCTTTAGTCCCTAACCTAATTTCCAAACCCTGAACCCGACAGATCCTCGAATGCCCAGGCCGGCCCATGCTCCTGCCTGCACAACGACCAGCAGTCCGAGCCCCTCTACCAGTGCAGCCGCCGGCGGTGCCTGTACGGGTTGTTCTTTTCGGTTTAATTTGGGGGCTTTGGGTTGCTAAGTCTAGGTCCGTCTATGTATTCAATTATCTATATAGTCTTAAATATAGTTAGTGAAATACACCGGTCTAGGCAAATCGATTGTGATTGAACTCGACAGCCCGCCCTCGAAGACTCGCCGTGCCAAGACTTTCAAGCATCCCGACCACCAGGACTTAATGAAATATAAAGCTCCATAAACTTTAATCCTATAAACCCCTAAACCCTGAACCCCTCACCCTAAACAAGTGCAGGACACCCAGTCTTACGATATCGATATCGAGGAGATCATGAACAGCCTTCCGGCCTGTGACACCTCCAAGGACCCCAAGGTTTGCGAGACCCCGCCTCCCAAGCACAACGATGAGCCGCTGATTACCCCCCCGAAGGCCGGCTAATTGATGGTTACTTGAGCCTTAAGCCTTAAGCCTAGATTGAAAAGTCAGGTCGATCCCGCCCTCATCACACCGGATGCCCAACGGGAGCTGAAAACATCTCTTGATGCTCGTGGAAGGGGCCGTGGCCGGGGCCGTGGCAATAAGAGCAGCAACACCAATACCGGTGACAGCAACGTGAGTGCTCGTGGAAGGGGCCGGGGCCGGGGCAAAGGACGTGGCAAAGGCCCTGCTGCATCCGATGAGGACAAGCCGAAGGGTATGAAGCGAAGCAATGCCAAGACGAGCTTTCATAGCTCGGGTGCATCGCAGGATGATATCGTAGCGAAGAAATCCAAAGCTTCGAAGAAGCCTTCGGCAGATGATGCGAAAGCGCCTGATGATGATGTGGCAGCGAAGAAGCCCAGAGCTTCGAAGAAGCGGTCGGCAGACGATGCGAAGTCGCCCGATGATGTGGCAGCGAAGAAACCCAAAGCTTCCAAGAAGCCTTCGGTAGATGATGCGAAATCGCCCGATGATGTGGCAGCGAAGAAGCCGAAGGTTTCTAAATCGCGATCGGCAGACGATGCGAAGTCGCCTGCAGATGTGGTAGCGAATCCCGAAGCTTCCAAGAAGCCTTCGGCAGATCATGCGAAATCGGCAAAGGTTTCGAAGAAGCCTGCTGATAACAAATCCGATGGTGCTGCCCGCACGAGGTCGAAGAAGAATGACGGGGCCCCCGCAGCCAAAGACTTCGGTTGCCCCAAGTGTCGCATGAGTAAGACCGGCTGCTCGAGGTGCCGCCGTGTAGATTATGTGCCTGCAGCCCGCAAGCCAGTGCGGCGAACCGGGAAGCACTCGAAGTGATCGCTGTTTCGTTCTTGGGGCCTGATAGTCCTGTGGGGTTCATATCGTGACCACGCTTTTCGAGCTTTGTCCACAAGGTGCTTTAATTCAAGCTAGTCATGCAGGGTGATCCTTGCATGCGGGGAAGCCGCCTTCCAAGGTTTTACAACAACCCCAAACCGCCATACCCTATACCTTCTTTTCGCACATTTAGCATATAATTGTTTTAACTTGTAACCCAAGTCCCGACCTAGAACAATCGTAACTGGGAGGCTGCCTTTGCGGGTATGTGCACCACATGTGTACAGAAGATCTCGTTGCCAGTCGGAGTCGCGATACAGTGCTGCACCATGAAAATTGTAAACACCGAGTGTTATCGATCCCTCAATGCATCGGCATTGCTTGCATTCTTATCTTAAACTAACAATGATTCTGAAATCTCGTGCCAGGTCGATGATTCCGATTGATCTATGAGCACGGCCTGGAGAATCCGCAAAGGCTTTTTGAAGAGCCGTGCCCCATTAGGCAGTGCCGTAGTTTTCGAACAATTTGGAGTATGTTTTGGGTTGATCGAGAGATTGGGTTGCATACCAATATGAGTCGGACTTTCTAGGAGAGATTGCTTTTGGGTTTCTTGGTTTTCGTGGTCTTTCAGCCTTGTGGGATTTGTGCTCTTCAGTATGGTGCTTAGGGATTAAAGTTTCTGTAAAATTAGGGTTTTTTGTGGGTGAGGTGTTAGTGGTTGGTGATGAGAGTATTGTGGGCATAGTTGCATGGTTGTATTACGATAGCAAAAACAACGACTAATATACTATATTCCTATACTACCACTCTTAGTAGTAGTAGCTAGCAGTACTACTACTACTACTACTACGACGACTACTACTACTACTACTGCTGCTGCTACTACTACTACTACCACTAGCACTACTAGTACAGTTTAATTCAAGCATCTATGTATGTATGTATGTGTATATATATATATATATATATGCACTACCAATACCACCACTACCACTACCATTGCCACTAAGACTACTTTATGCTAGTACTGCTACTACTACTACTACTACTACTGCTGCTACTACTACTACTACTACTACTACTACTACTACTACTACTACTACTACTACTACTACTATTAGTACTACTACTACCACTGACACTACGACCACGACTACGACCACCACTCCCGCCTGCTGCTGCCTGCTACTACGACAACGACGATCGACATCATTTTCTACGACGGCTGCAAGTACATTAATTCTACTATGGGCTACGGCTACGACTACTGTTACTGCTGCTGCTGCTGCTGGTGATATCCTTAGTACACGTGCTTTGTATACTGCTTTTCCTACTCCTGTACTGCTACTACGGGTACTACTGCTGCTCCTACTCCTACATGTACTCCTGCTACTGCTACTGCTTATACTACTTCTTCTACTACTACTACTCCTGCTGCTGCTGCTGCTACTGCCTACTGCTGCTGCTACTAATATGCTACTGCTGCTGCTGCTGCTACTACACTAGTACTACTAGAACTATGCTCCAGAAGAGCCCACTAATGATCTCGATCGATGCACTTTTTTTTGTGCCTCGAGCCCTCAGTTCTTATATAGGGTCCCAAAAATTCTCATATGTAAATTTAAGTATCATGGCCCATCAGACCACTGGTGCTCATGATATGTGCATATATAGATGCTTGCATATGTGGGCCTCGAGACCTCCGTTCCTTTGGGACCCCAAAACCACATGGCCCTAATTAAAAGTCGCTGATGTTCGTGATGCTACTGCTACTATACTATACTACTATACTTCTATTATTATTATACTACTACTACTACTACTACTACTACTACTACTACTACTACTACTACTACTACTACTACTACTACTACTACTACTAGCCTGGAAGGAAGGACACATAAGAGCATTCTGATCACCTTTAAGCGACAAATACCCTGAACGTGCTCAGTGTCCTTTCAACCGGCTCTACTACTACTGCTATAGTACTATAGTACCAAATATGTACTTCGACACCACCGCCACCGCCACCGCCGCTGCCACCACCGCCACCACCACTAGCACCACCACCATCACCACCACCATCACCACCACCACCACCACCACCACCACTACTACTACTACTACACCACTATACGACTAGCACTCTACAACTACTATATATACTACTTCATCTACAAACCCATGCAAGAAGTCTTGTGCCTCCAACCTGGCACCGAAGCATCGCCCACGACGGGCCCAGAGCAGCTCATCTGGCACCCAACCTCAAAGCCATGTGCTCTTCGGTATCCGGGGTTTTGTGATATTGGGAGATTAAGTTATAGCTTGGGGTCGAGGGTCTATCGGTGCCACGTACCGTGCATTTTCGTGACCTAGGCCGTTCACCTCCGTAACAACAGTAGTCGTAGTGCTGTACTACATCAAGCTTACCGATCTGATGTTTTACTGCACATTGAAGCCTGAACCTTAAACCCTATAACCCACATTCCTCTGTACCCATAAACCGATTGTAGTCCTCAGCCCCAAAGAACCCAAGAGCCAGCCGAAGAATGCTCCATCGCACAAAGCCCAAGCTTATAGCACATGGAGAAGCCGATCTATGGTCGGAGCAAGCATTATGCATTTCTGTACTAGGTTGTGCCAATGTTAAGAACGGCAATTCTAGATTATGTCATTTCGGGGCAAAAAGCTGGTTGCATAAAATCCCGTAAAGTGGCGTAAAATCGCGTAAAGTTGCGTAAAATGTCGTAGGTCGGTTTTTGCACACTTAAGAGCAGTTCGGATGCAAGTTTATCGTGTTGTTTTGTCGTCGTACAGTGCCCAAGCCTGGTCCTAAGTAGCCTTTCCAGCTGTGGCTCTGTGGCTGCTGGCCTCGACCAGAGTCATGGCCACAGCTGCTGTCAAGAAGGAAGCCACAGGCCTGGAGGCAGAGCTGGAGGACACTAACCCGCCACTTGCATTGCCTGTTGTGATAAGTTCGCTTAATATTTGCTCGCAATCTGTTTCTTCCTGCAGGAAGTAACAAGACGCCTTGAACAGCTTCAAGAAGCGAAGAGACATAAAGCTAGGATGGCAGCCCCTGTGATGCCGCCCAACACCGACCCAGAAGGCACCAGCAAGGAGACAACAGGACCGACCGGCGGGTCAAGATACACACCCACAGAAGCAGCAACCTCAGAAGCACCCTCAAGCAGCGAGAACCTAGGACCGGAAGAAGACCGAGCAAGCCCGAGCCCCAAGTCGAGACACGCAGCCGAGTCGAGACCCACAGCCGAGCCAGGAAGCACGAACAACCCAGCAGCCGAGCCGGAAAGCACGAACAACCCAGAGCCCAAAGCTGCAGCCGAGCCGGAAAGCACGAACAACTCAGAGCCCAAACCTGCAGCCGAGCCGGAAAGCACGAACAACCCAGAGCCCAAAGCTGCAGCCGAGCCGGAAAGCACGAACAACCCAAAGCCCAAACCCGCAGCCGAGCCGGGAAGCACAAACCCAGAGCCCAAACCCGCAGCCGAGCCGGGAAGCACAAACCCCGCAGGGACGTTCGAGGAAAGCTACACCCAGCCAGACGAGGATCCCTACATGCAGCCCATGCACTTTGAGAAGCTCCTTACAGACCCTATTGGTCGTCCTTTGGCCACCCCTGTACGATCCACCACCTTTGAACTTCGACTCTCTCAGGATGCTCAGGCCCTACGATCCCCACCTCGTTCGCCATCCCCCGAACCCGAAGCTGGGGAGACTTTGGTCTTGCATGATGGATACGATGATCTAGCTTCCCGGCATAACACACTGCCTTCAGTCGTTTGTTTCGGCACCAAACCCGAAGGCCTAACTAACCATACGTCGATCTAAGGATGACGGTGACTTGCAGGCTGCCTTGACGGCCTTGCAGACGACGAGGAGTGAACCAGTGCCACTGCTGCATGATCTGATGGCTGAGGAAGCTCAGGCCAAAGAGCCTCGGATGTGAAGTACAGTGCATGCATGCTGTGTTGCCATTCAACTGCATTGGTGGCCTCATAAGGAATGGGAGTCATCTGAAGATGAGCCTGATCCTGCTCCTCCTCCACAGGAGCACGGTCTTTTTAATAACCCTGAGACCCTAAACCTACACCTTAAGCCCTGGGCCCTGCCCTGAAACCTTAAACCCCTAAACCCCAAAAGTTCTGAATCCTACACCCCTACATATAGGCTTAAGGGTGCAAAGATTGAACAAGTGGGTTTCTTTTGTGTTCTCTAGTGTGTGTGTGTGTGTGTGTGTGCTGATCAAGTATCGGGGTCATAATGTTGGTTCATATATAGCATGTTATCCCGAATTGCCCATGTCCCCCGATCCTGAAAGCAAAGTGTCGGTCGAAACTTGCGATAAATCGACCAGACCATCCCCTCCTGATCGTGACGATGTTGTTGAACAAAGTTTAGGTAACAGCTGCATGTCTGTATCGACCCGTACTTCTGTAAATGTTTGCATATGTAGATGTATACGCAGAAGCACTGGTCGAACATTCCGACATATACGCATGGTGCTCTTGCTTCTATACATGTTATCTGTGTATATGTATGCCTGTAAGTATAGTACATGAATATCTATAGTTTAATATGCGACGCACACACACACACACACACACACACATATATATATATATATATATATACATGCAACAGATGTACGAATCCACCCGGCCGTTTCTTCTGTGTACATATTTGTATATGTTGTATGTGTGTGTGTACCTTAACATGGTGTGCATGCATGTGTATATATATATAGGTAGATAGGTATATATGTATATGTGAATATAGCTAGGAACACACACACACATATATATATATATATACCTACACATACATATACCTTGACATCCTATATATATATATTCATATGTATATTTTATATATACATAAGTAATTTTCGATCGTACTTATATTGCTGTCGAAGCCCGGCCCCGCATCTGCTCCGCCAGGAGCCAATCCGCATCACGGCGAGCCAGCTCGCTTGCTACGATGCCTCTCTTCGTCGCCTTTGCAACCCGAAGAACAAAAAGAAGGCTCCACAGGTTGTGGTTCCGGAGGAGGTGAAGAAACAATGGCTTAAAGGAGGAACCTTCAGGAAAGAGCTGCTGCAAGTTCTGATAGAATCTGCTGGGAATAAGGACCGGTATCATGTGCATGTTTGACCTACCACATGATGCTGAATGATGGAAGCTCTCGTTTAACTGCATGCTTCGCAGGAGAACTTCGTGCAGAAAGCAGAGTTGGTGATCGAGAGCCGCCGGGAGATTACTTTGAGGGTGGAGGCAGGGTGGTACAGTGAACGGGCCATGGCCCAGGATTTGGGCTGGACCCCGTACCTTGGGTGCAATTTTGTCATCCATGTTGTCGCTAGCATGTAGACCTGCATTGGTGCCTGTCAACAATCGATAGTCTTCTCAGGGCCCGCATCCGTGCGATCAAAGCTTACTGTACGTCTACGAAAGAGAGACGCCGCACGTTGGTGAGGCCGGGTTCTACGATTATGGTCATCCTACAAATTGCCGAAAGATAGTCTGGTTGCATTGAACGATCTAGCCGAATCTCGCAAGGAATGACAAGTACGAAAAAGACGTCAAAGAGTATTGGGTCGACATCAAGACCACAGGCGAAGTTCGTCGGACGATGAGCGAGGTCACCATCCGTTCGTTCGTCGTCGACAACTGCCCAGCTGCTTTTCCAGCTCCCCCGTCTATCGGCAAAGATGCTATGCCCTTCATGCCCGACGAGTCCGGTTTTGCACGTGAGGTAGAGGAGCAGGAGAGTGAGGATAATGATGGCATCGACAAGAAACCGCCCCGGAAAACCAGAGTCCCACAGGTCCCAAAACAAGAGCCGGCTAAGCAGACTACTCAGGAGGATGACGAAGAGGACTGGCCCCTTACTCCCAAATTTAGGTGATTCATAAACTAATATTAATAAATCAATATCAAACCAACCTCGCACAACAGGACATCGCCAACGTCAAGGGCACCCTGAAGGACATCCTGAACACCCAGAACAAGGCCATGATCTTGATCGAAAAGATGAGTGACAACAAGAACAACAATGAGACTTTGGAGGAGTATTTTGGCTACACCATATTGGGATATAGTTTGGTAAGCTAGCTTCCAACTGCTCGCATATGGTTCATCTAAGGACAAAAAAACTCCGGGAGCAGGCGAACCAGCTCCTTACCCTTCATGATGACATTGCTGAACTCAAGGCTGCTCATGATGTCGAAGGGGGTCTCAATGAGGAGATACTAGGTCGCACTGTGTACAGTCATGGATGGACTAGAGTTGCATTGGGGGATAGTGTAGGGTGTCTCGATCCGAACTAAGGAAAAAGAGCAACTTGAAACGCAAGCTCAGCGAGGTCGAGATGACGTGTCCCGGTTAAATTCGACCTAGTCGCTTCTCCGTGCATTGTCTTCTTGTGCCACAGCGATGAGTAGATTTCGCAGCTCCTTGGTTCGAGGTGCAGCAGGATGTCCATGGAAGAGAACAAAGTCAGGCGGTCGGAGCCACAGGGACCCCGTGATTCATAAATTGAGTATACATACGAGATGTTACAATTTTAAGATTTCTGAAATCGCTACAAGTCGAGGCTCTATCTTCGCAAGAAGCCAAAGGCCAAGGCAACACCCCGCAAGAGGGTCACGCCGGATGAGCATGATGATGAGTCGCAGGGTGAGGAACCGAGTCAGGATGAGAGACCCAAGCCTCGGGCTAAGGCTAAGACCAAGGCTAAAGCAAAAGCCGCCGCTGGCAAAGCCAAAGCGGCGAGTAAGTCAAAGGCCAAGTGAGTGATTGAATCAGTTCCGAAAGCCCCACCCAAGAGAGACCCTAGACTAGTCCTTACAATCCTCAAGCACTAAACCTCAATAGGGAATTAATCGTAACTTGTAACCCGACCCGCCAATCATTGAAAGCCTTGCTGTGATGATGCTCACACGTTGGCCTGCAGTTCAATTTCCGATCTGCTACGATTAGCACTGACCTAGCAGTGTGCCGACCTCATTTTGGCCGGGGTTCCACGTACACGATCTCAGCCTCCGAAACCGTCATGTTCGAGCAGACATATAGTGCATACCTTAATTGGGAGTGTGCTGCTGTGGGTGAGGCTGGGAAGTGTAGCGATTCCAATCGGGGAAGATGCGACCTGTGTTCGCAGCCGCGAATCCAAAGTTCGTTGATGTTGCTTTTAGGGTTTAGGGGTTTGGAGGTTTAGGGGTTTAGGGGTGTAGGGGTGTAGGGGTTTAGGGCTAGGGGTTTAGGGGTTTATAGTGATTTAGAGTAGCATGGACCCCGAGGCTCCACGAAGCTCCAAATCATGCATATGCACTCCCATGAATTGTCGTATGAGCCCGATTTCGCTTTAGCCGATACCGAATCTATAACTCCTATACCCACTACTTCAAGGCTCGCAGTCCCGCCGCCATGCAACGAGTAGATTGAGCCCAAATCTCTCTCAATCCCTCTCTCTCTCTGTCGCTCGCTCGCTCGCTCTCTCTCTCTCTCCTCTCTCTCTCCCTCTCTGTCTCTATCTCATTCGAATTAGGAAAGCACAATCGGCAGAATTCGAGCGACAAAGAAAGCCCGACCATGTTGAAACCAGTGATATAGGGCCTTATCGGGCCGAATGTGGCAACCTAAAATTAATAGTCCACTAATTATCATGGATCCCCAACATACATTATTCGATCAACCTTAACCCCAATCAACGCATAGGCTTCCAAGCTCCAGCCAAAAACAGGTACACCGGCACGTGCTGGGCCAGCAGGAGAAGCCTTGGCGAGAGCCAGTGCCGCTGGTGTCACCGGGCGCTTTTTTGGGGGTTTATTATGGTCTCGCATTAAAATTTGATTATATGGGTTCGGTTAGGTCTCGGAATAGGGTATTGCGATGATTGAATATAGCTAAGGTATCTGATCGATTGGTGTGCGATTTGGCAGCAGGCTTCTGGGAGGAGCATTCTGGTGCTTCGAACAAAGATAATGCCGATCTGCCTAGTTCCCACGTATTGAGAGTGATGCATCGCAAGCGAAAGACATTACACGAGAACTCGGTGCAACAAGTATTCAACTCTGCTGGGCTATCGTGTCCAATCCCGGTGGATTATGTTGACTTGCCCAATGGACATCGCCACGAAATTTTCAGGGTGGAATCTTTTCTTCGTGTGTTCAGCTTGAATGAGAAGTTGCACATGTTTCTGGGCCACGTACAGGACTTTACTGTCACTGGGGAATATTGGAGGCGGGTCAAGTGCATTGATCCTGATCATCCGGTATTCTCCTACCACCAAGGTAGGGAACAATACGTGATTCCATGTATGTTACATGCCGACGAGGGTCGCACGCTGAAGAAAACGAGCATCATGGTGTGCAACCTGCAGCCGGAACTAGGTGGAAACCCCAATCCCGACTATGACCCGGAGGAGCTACACTCGAATATGAAACTTATCTCTTGGGCGACGAGGTTTCTGCTGTTCACCATGCACAAGTCTATCTACAAAAAAGATTCAGCTCCATTGTACTCGATGTGGGAAAGTGTGGCCGCAGAGCTGCTACATTTGTGGACGCATGGTGTGGAATTGGTATTCAACAATGCGAAAGTGACAGTATTTATTTGCCTCACTGCAATCAAAGGGGATTGGCCCCTGCTGGCCAAACTCGGCTGCCTCGAACGGTTCTTCGGAAGGAAGACAAAGTCCGCCAAGCAGGAGAAAGCCCTGGGGATATGTCATCTGTGTCTTGCTGGAAAAGTTGGACACCCGTTCCACGATTGCACGTCTACGGCTACTTGGCGATCTACTTTTCTTCAGCACAGCCCATTCAGCCAGCCGTCTCCCTTCGCTTGTTTGCCAAACCATCAGCCACTCTTATACAGATTTGACGTATTTCACGTTTGTCACAAGGGTGTGCTTGCAGAGCTTGCAGGGAGTGGGCTCGTGGCAGGTTGCAGTTGGTACATGTTTAGTTTTGTTTTATGTACTGTAACATAATTGAGGCTTCGGGTTTAGGATTGCATGATCGCCAAAGGTAGTTCTCATGGACCTTGGAAAGGCTGGCCCCGGAGATGTCAACAATCAACTGAATTCTTTGTACGAAGAGTTGGTCCAGTTCTCCAAACAAAACAAGCTGAATCTGCATATGGGCTCACTGACACGAACTTTGGTCAGCTTCAAGAAGGATGCTGACTATCCTTGCGGGTGCTCTGACCCAATCGAGTATAGATCAATTTTGTTTTCCTGGTTATTTATGCACATGCAGGGTGTAGGAGAATTTCTTTGTTTATTCTTGTTCTAGTATGTTAGTCCCGGGAATACAATTATAGTAGTTTCGTGGTTAAATGATGTATCCAAAGCCAATTCTCCAGGACATGGTTCAAGGGACAAGATACAACTATTGTCAACAAGTTTCTCCAGGAGCGGTACAATCAATTGCTGCACGAGGAGCCATGTGAATATGCTGCCGCCATCCACGAGGCACTTTGCCAGGCGAACGCCATGATGCGGCACTTGTATGCACACGGTCTATGGTACAGGAGGCATGATGCAAAACTGTTCGCACAATATGCATACGGCTTCCTGGCGAAGTACTTGGAAGTTGCTCACTTTGCTCTCAAGCAACGAAGAGCGAGATTCAAGTTGACCCCCAAATTTCATGCTCTGAACCACATTGCTGATTATGTTCAAGACGATTTGATCAAGTTTCCCTCGGCTCAGTGGCTGAGAAACCCAGTCGCATGGTCGACCCAGCAATGTGAAGATTTCACGGGGCGGGTAAGTCTTCTTAGCACGGCTGTCAGCTCTCGAGCTTGCCACCGCCAAGTTATGTGCAGGTATGCAGTCAACCTGTGGAAGAGCTGGTAGGAGAGGAAAAAAGTCCGATTGTGTATTGGGTCTTTCCAGGGTTTTGCAGGGGAGAGCTCGGATGTTAACCCTCTGACTTAAGCTCAGCGACGAATTTGCCTGAGTAGACAACGACAAAAATGCAACCAACACGGAAAACCAGCAACTTTCGGCGGTGGCGTTTATTTCTGCAACTTGGTTTTCAAGGTTCTTAATGAAGGAGGACCCCACTCTCCGTACGGACGGCCGGTTCGGGCGGCCCCCTGACGGCGCTACCTACTTTGCCTTCTTAATGAAAAGGACCCCGCTGTCCGTACGGACGGCCGGTTCGGGCGGCCCCCTGCCCGTACGGACGGCGCTCCCTTATCTTTGCCTTCTTAATGAAGGTGACCACCACTGCCCGTACGGACGGCCGGTTCGGGCGCCCCCCACTGCCCGTACGGACGGCGCCGTGCGGACGGCGCTCTCCTATCTTTGCTTTCTTAATGAAGGAGGCGCTCCCTTGTCTTTGCCTTCTTAATGAAGGAGGACCTCACTGTCCGTGTGGAAAGTTCGGGCGCCTCCCTGCCCGTACGGACGGCGCTCCCTTCTCTTTGCCTTCTTAATGAAGGAGACGGCGGTTCGGGCGGTTCCCACTGCCCGTACGGACGGCGGCGCTCCCCTATCTTTGCCTTCTTAATGAAGGGAACCCCACTCTCCGTACGGACGGCCGGTTCGGGCGGTCCCCTGACGGCGCTACCTACTTTGCCTTCTTAATGAAAAGGACCCCGCTGTCCGTACGGACGGCCGGTTCGGGCGGCCCCCTGCCCGTACGGACGGCGCTCCCTTATCTTTGCCTTCTTAATGAAGGTGACCACCACTGCCCGTACGGACGGCCGGTTCGGGCGCCCCCCACTGCCCGTACGGACGGCCCCGTGCGGACGGCGCTCTCCTATCTTTGCTTTCTTAATGAAGGAGGCGCTCCCTTGTCTTTGCCTTCTTAATGAAGGAGCTAAGCCAAACCCGCGTCTGCGCTAGGAAGCCGTGAAGAAAAAATAAGCCCCCCTTGATAGGGGGGTTTGGGGGGGTAGAAAACCCTAAACCCTAATTGAGTTGTGTCTGGGTGGGTCTAGGGTGGGAGTCACTTAGCTGTGCTGGAGCGAGCGGCTCGGGGAGATTTACACCCGAGCGAGCGAATACGATGGACAAACCTTAAACCCTAAACCCTAAGCCCTAAACCCTAAACCCTCAACCCTAAACCCTAAACCCAGTGGAAACCCGGCTCCTCCCATCCGAGCAACTCCACGTCCGCCTCGCCCTGGTCGGCACCTGTGGCTACCGGGGCTTGGGACCCAAAAAAGGGGGCCTTAAAAATTAGAGTAGGGTTCCTTAAAGGGTTCCGAAGGGGTCTATAGGGACTACTATAAGGGGCATTCTGGGGGTGTAATATAGGGGCTTTAATGATTAGAATAAGGTTTTGGGGCCCATTGTACTATAAGTATAATAGGGAAACCCCAAAATAGTAGAGGCAAAGAGTGAGGCCTCTAGGCCTTGCAGCAATAAGTTTACAGTTCAGGGCTCTCCGGTTTTTGTTTTTGGATCAGGACTTTGGGCCCATTAGCCAGGTCCGGCTGCAGGAATTTAGGGCGAGCGGGCGATGCACAGAGGTTCGAGAAGCTTGAGGCAAGGTGGGGGGAGAGCGGGGTTGAGGTGACACCACAGTTCACTCTGTTGATGGACAAAATCCTGCATTACCCATTATAAGGAATATACCGTAGTTCCCATAGTTTAGAGTCCTTGGATGTCCTTGGGGTCATGCAGGATGTTGTCCATCAACAGCAGGTCAACTTACAGTACATATTACATGACATACTGCTTCTCAGCATGTTACAAGCAACATTACACACTGGTTGCGAGGCTTCAGGGAGTGGTCGATGTAATAGGAACTTCATATAAGCCTCTAGTGTAAAGCTTCTTTAGGTGTAGAGCTTGTTTAGGGCTTGACAGATCCAAACCGTGGCCTTCAGCGTCGTCGAACTTGGGTCCCGGGAAGACGCCCACGACTTGCGCAAACTTCACCACGCCCTGGTTTACGGCTTAGGGCTTCGGGTTTAGGGTTTAGGGCTTAGGACTTAGGGTTTAGGGTTTGAGCGGGAGGCGAGACACCAGGGTTAGGGTTCCCTAAACCCTACCCTACAATCTAGACCTAAGAGTAACCTAGAAATAAAAAGGGTGCCCTTTTTGGTTTAAAGGGGGTTATAGGGGAACCTGAACCCTTAAAAAGGGAATAAGGGCTTACTTTGGGTCCTAGCAATCTTGTCTTTAGGATTTAAGCTGCGGGGGGGAATTTTTGCCACTGGGGAATGTCTCTCAAACCCTCACTCCCAACCCCACGCCCAAAACAGCCGCAACCCTGAATCGTCAATTCCACATTACCCCCGAAGCCTATGAACCCTAAACCTTGAAAAAAAGCAAATCCGATAAACCCTAAACCCCGCAAACCCCAAACCAATAAACCCTAAACCCCCAAAATCTCAGCTTCAGCGGCCCTCGTCAGCGCAGCGGTGCAATGCTTCAGGTCTTCGAAAGGCTTCTCGTTAACCTGTCGGCTTTAGGTTGAAGGTTTTTAGGTTTAGGGTTTAGGGTTTAAGGTTTAGGGTTTTGGGTTTAGCGTTTAGGGTTAGGGTTTAGGGTTTAGGGTTTAGGGTTTAAGGTTTAGGGTTTAGGGTTTAGGGTTAGGGTTTAGGGTTTAGGGTTTAGGGTTTAGGGTTTAGGGTTTAGGGTTTAGGGTTTAAGGTTTAGGGTTGTGGGTTTAGGGTCGAGGGACCGAGGGGGACGTCGGAGGGGTAATCGGACATGCTCCCCGAAAAGGCTTGATTTAGGCACCTGTGGCCCAAAAGACCTACCTTTTTAAGGAATTATATATAGAAATCATAACCAGGAACCCCAAAAAAACCTTCGGATAGCGTTGTGGTGGTAGTTTACGTACTGTGATGCTATTACAACTCATTCCGAGCCCTAGATTGACTCCATGAGCTTGCTGTTTTTTGTGTGTTGGGCTCCACATGCCTTTCTTGACGGCCCTCCAGACAACATCCCCCTCGGTATTGTTATTCTTGTTACTCACGACTAAACACTACTTTCCAACCCGAAACATACCTAAAGCCTACCTCAACCCCAAATAACATACCTCTTTCAGGATTCATTTAAGGAACTCCAGAACAGGTAGGCTTCTAGGGTCCGGGAACACCTTACAAAGGGCAAGCCCTTACTGAGTGCACACAATTCCGATTCCCGCCTTTGTGTCCAAGACGTCGTGGACTGCATCCATCTGGGCCTGCCCCGGTTCTTTTGAGGGGATCCTTGAACGATTCGTGTGAGGATTCCCTTAGCAGGGTTCCTGCGAGGACTCTAGAACAGACTTCCCGAGTTTCTCTGGGTTTAAAGGGAACTCCAGAAAGTTGGAATATGGATTAATGGTAGGATCCCCTATAATTTACCTTAAAGGGGTTACGATAATGATATTCAAACTTTCTGGCTTCTACTGTAGGGGCCGAGGGCGTTGGGACAATTTTTCGGGGTTCGGGGGTCTGGTGTAGGCCGTGTGTCTGAAAAGGCTTGCTGGTTTGGGGACCCCCTGAGCTTTCGGCGGGGGCCGGGGCCGACAGAGTTGGAGGGCCCTAAACCCGAAACCCCAAACTACCCACAACCCTAAATTTCCTAAACTGAACCCTAAATTGCTTAAAACCTAAACTACCCTGAACGGTAAATTTCCTAAACCCTGAACCGTAAACTACCCTGAACCCTGAAGAAAAACCCATGGCCTACGACTACTTTGGCCCGGCCTTCCAGTTCTGCTCATCCATGTTACGCTGCTTCTCCTGCGGAATGGTGAGGGTTTCTAGGCTGAGGCAACGTGGATCTTCGACTTCGTCCTGCAACCGAAGCCGCCAAACCCTAACACCAAGTCTCACCAAAAGCCTTCACAAGCCGACCTTGCAAAGTTTGGCAGCTGGATACTCTTGATGTAGGCTTAGACCCTCTAAATTCTCTTTAAACCCCATCAACCTTCTAACCTTCGCAAACCAATAGACCCACTGGCAGTTTGAGCTGTGGTCCCAAGCGAAGCCCGGCACTCCGAAACGCCAAAGACTTCAATACTTAAACCATCTTAAACCCTTTGCCCGAAAATCCAGCAAGCCTAAACCCGTAAACCCGTAAACCCGTAACCCTAAACCTACTTAAACCCTAAACCCTACACCCCTAAACCTTGGACCGTAAACTCCTAACCTTGGACTCGAGAGCCTCCTCAAGACCCAAGACTACTATTTGCTTAAGAAACCCCCCAAAAATCAAAATAATAATCCCTATATTACCCCCATAAGGAATATATTTTCTATTTTTGGGGGGTTCTTAAGCAAATAGTAGAAGAGCCCAGAGCCCAGAGATCCCCTGACGCCAGTCGCCCCTACTTGGAGGGTCGGGGGACTTAGTAAGTAGGTAGTAAGTAGACTTATAAGTACCCTAAAAGGGACCCTAATTGGGGTTAGGGTACTTCTAAGTCCCTAAAATAACCAGTTACTAAGTTCCCCGACCCTCCAAGTAGAGCTCGAAAGTGCTGAACCAGCCCAAGCCCTAAGCTTCACCCAAATCCCCAAACCCACATAGCTCAATCGCTAGACCTGCTCAAATTGGAAGTAAGCCCGCAACCTTGAGCACTTCTTCTCAAACCTTGAGCCCTTTCCATGGTTTCGGGTTTAGGACTTAGGAGGTCTGAATCCGAGACCCTATATCCAAAGCCCTAGCTTTAATTAGGGCTTTGAGGTTTGTTATTTCGGTCGCAACCCCCGGAGCTCCATCTTGCGGACGGCGTCGCTGTTCTTTTGGATGTCGACCTGACATGTGTCTTTGGGAGCGGAGGTGCGAATCTGGGGGTATACAGCGCAGCGCATGTGCTTACCAGCCCTGACCTCCAAACCCTTAGAGAACCCGCATCATCAGGCCCCATTATACAACAGTTACAGAACCCCATACCAGTATAGAACGCTTCCAAAACCCTGCACCCGAACCCTAAACCCCCCCTAAAACCTAAACTCTACAGAACCCTTCTAAACCCCCAAAGAACCCCAGAACCCTTTATAGTAGAGTTGGAAACCGGATCAAGGAATTCGGTCGTCTACTGTAAAGCACTACACCCTAAGCCCTAAACCCTACACCCCTGCACCCCTAAACCCCTAATTAAACCCCTGAACCCCTAAACCCCTAAACCCCAAACACCAAACCCTAAACCCTAAACCCGAAGCCTTACACCCTAAGCCCTAAACCCCAAACACCCTTCTTCTTCAGGCCTCGTGGGAGGCACTCTTCACCGTCAGGCCGTTCACCTCCTCCCGGAGCTTCAGGATGTCCTCCGAGCAGCATTTAGGGTTTAGGGTTCCTTTTCATCTATCTATAGGGTTCCTTTGAAGGGAGGTATAAGATGGTTTCTATCAGGGATCTATAGGGTTTTTTGAATTCAAAGGTGTCCTGTGAGCGGTGTTTTCAGACTCGAGGTGTGGGTTCAGGGTTCAGGGTCGTAAGATTTGGGTTTAGGGCTCACGGCTACCGTTTTGGATTCTGGATCCAACGAGGTGTGGGTTTGGGGCTTAAGAGTGGCCAGATTTCGGTTTAGGGCTCAAGGCTATAGTTCAGGATTTTGGATCCAAAACGAACAGAGTATTAGTTTTGGACCTAGGGTTTAGACTTTGGGGCTTGCGGTTTAGATCAAGGTTCTGGTTTGCCCAGAGCCTCCAAAACCCCTTAATTAAGGAATATACCTTCAATTATAATAGGATCCCTTATATGATGTTAAGGTATATTCCTTAATTAAGGCTATTAAGAGGTTTTGGAAGTTCCGGTTTGGGGTTGCCGCCTCAGAGCTGACAAAGTGGTTCTTTTGGGGTTTATAGGGAACTCCAGAAAGTTGGAATATGGTTTCAGGGTAGGATACCGTATAATTTACCATAAAGGGTCTGGCTTTTACTTTAGGGTGCGGGGCTCAGGGAACACGGTTGAAGGCGGCTTAGGCTGTCGGGGTTTAAGGAGAAACCAAGGGCATACGACCTTGTCCTGATTCTTTGCCCTTGCGCTTTACGAAGCTACTTGGAGGATCATGGGACTTAGTAAGTAAGGTTATAAGTACCTTAATTCGGGTTATAAGTAGTTAGAAGTATAGTTACCCTAGGGTTAGTTACTAAGTCCCATGATCCTTTAAGTATCCAGTCGTAGTATACTCCGAACTGCCTGACCTTCCTTTTTAGCATTCACTGGGCTTGCGGAAGGGCTTGTAGAGGTCTCAAGCACGACTCGTGTGGCTTTAGAGCTTGCGCGACGGGTCTTGTTCAGACACTCATGGTTCAAAGCAGCCAAAGTCTACGGTGCTCGTGTGTTCGATTCCGGGGTTCTCAGGTCTTTCAAAGCGTCATAGACATAGAGAGAGCCCTGTACTCGGAGTAGTGGCTTTTCGGAATTCATTTGGGCTGCGGTCTCGTGCAGGTTTTTCCCAGCTTCTCCCCTGACAGATTCTTTCGTAAAGCACTCGGCCAACACAAATCCCTTCTCAAAACCACTGAAGCCCTTACAGAACCCAAAACCCTTACAAAGTCTACAAAAACGGAAGCCACACCCCTTACAAAGTCTTGAAAAGCAGAACCCAAACCCCTTACAAAGTCTACAAAGGCTGCTCACCCTCCACCCGAAGGCCCGGCACGCTTGTGCTCGCCAAGTCCGCCCTGCACCCCGCTCATGCGCCTCGGTGGTTGCGTTTGGGTGTTGGGCGTAGGGGTAGGGGTTTAGGGTTCAGGGTTCAGGGTTTAGGGTCTGGGGTCTAGGGTCGAGGGTTCAGGGTTTAGGGTTTAGGGGCTTTGGGGGTCTGCAAAAAGCCAACCGAAATCCGAACCAGATTTTCGCACCGTGTGATCCGTTGCAACAGAAACAGCACACATGCTGTAGCAAGTCGTTCAACGGCAAATGTCACATCCCCGAAAAGAAAAGTCGCGATCAAAGAATCGAGTTTTAGATGAGCAGTGGGTAAAGATTCAATTAAGGACTCACACATCTCCAAAAGCACCACAGAGCCTTAACATTGCAACACTGAACTTTCAGACCCTTATCGACTCGCACATATTGGAGCCCCTGATCAATGAAGCCCTAAGCACTGTGTCTCCCGACACATGGCACTCACGCGTAAACCTACTACTCAAATAGGGATCCATTCCGAACCAACCCTAAACCCTAAAACCTGAACCCAACACCCTAGTAGGGGGTTCGAGTTACTGGAAACTGCAACCTGATTTTCACGTGATCTCCGACATACAAATGGGTGTGGTTGTCAAAATTATGGTCCCTTTTTGGGATCCCTATTATAATGCGGCACCTAATATTTAGGGTACCCAGTTAGGGACCATAATTTAGACCACCACCCATATGGGAGTTTCCGAAAAGGGGACCATTTAGGGACCATAATTTTGACAACCACCCGAATCGGCCAAAGCCGCAGGTCCAATGCTCCGAGACGGCGGGAGGCTTCAGCGCTTCGGAGCTCCGCCTGGCATGGAGGATTGATGTCAGGATCATGGGACTTAGTAAGTAAGGCTCCTTATAGGGTTCCTTAAAGGGACCCATAAGGGATTTATAGGGTTTCTATAAGAGTTCTACAAGGATTTGTCTGTGCTCTTTGTGTTGCTGTTCTCGGATGTTTATAGGATGTTATCAGGGCTCGATGCGGGTGTTGGGTTCCTGTGTATAACTTGCTTTGCTTTCTAACGCAAACTGCGAAACATATACTGACATAGCATATCACATGGAAAGCTCTGGTATACTTTTAACACTTGACTTTAAGTTGTATCTATACCACATTCACAATATGTACAGTAGTATATATAATAAACCCTAAAACCCTAACCCTAAACCCTAAACTCTAAACCTTATATATATATATATATATATGGCTCAGAAGGATGACTCTTGCAGTATCCTCACCCCTCGAAAATAGCGGTCGGAAAATTAGCAATACTCTTCCCTCAGAGCACTATCCTAATCGCTAAAAAAAACCCGGAAGAAGCCCGTACACCCTATGTCAAAGGGGTAAAGGAGGGACAGGGACGCTTGATGGGGACCCCTACCCAATAATGGGCTATATAATGGGCATATAATAGCTATATAAAGGGTATATAAACCTAGGGGTGCTTCTTAAGGGTTTCTGCTTTTACCCTTGGACTATGCAAACCCTAAAGGGTAAGCCCTAAATCCTAAACCCTAAACCCTAAAAGGCTAAGCCCTAAACCCCACCAGTCGCTTCACGCTGATGCTGCCAGTGCTGGCCTGTTGCTCCACAGCCCCAATCTTCTCGAAAGCCTCCTGCCTCAGGGTGGTAGTATTTTTTGCTTATGGTTTTTCCGTTTTTTTTCTTATTTTTTTTCCGTTTTGCTCGTGGCAAGCAAGCAAGCAAGCAAGCAAGCAAGCAAGCAAGCACTCAAGCAAGCAAGCAAGCAAGCAAGCAAACCAGCAAACAAGCAAGCCAGCGAGCAAGCAAGCAAGCAAGCATGCAAGCGTGCAAGCAGGCAAGCAAGCAAGCAAGCAAGCAAACGTGTAAGCAAGCAAGCAAGCAAGCAAGCAAAGAAGTAAGCAAGCAATAAAGGAAGCAAGGATGGAATCGTTGCAGCCTCCTGTTATTACTACCTACTACCTACTACCTACTACCTACTACCTACTACCTACTACCTACTACCTACCACCTACCACCTACCACCTACCACCTACCACCTACCACCTACCACCTACTGCCTACTGCCTACTACCTACTACTACCTACTACTACCTACTACTACCTACTACTGACTACTACCTACTACTACCTACTACTACCTACTACTACCTACTACTACCTACTGCTACTGCTGCTGCTACTCCAACAAAACGACTCCTACTACTCCTACTACTACTACTACTACTACTACTACTACTACTACTACTACTACTACTACACCTACTACTACTACTACTACTACTACTACTACTACTACTACTACTACTGCTACTACTACCTACTACTACTACTACTACTACTACTACTACTACTACTACTACTACTACTACTACTACTACTACTACTACTACTACTACTACTACACTACTACTACTACTACTACTACTACTACTACTACTACTACTACTACTACTACTACTACTACACTACTACTACTACTGCTACTACTAACTACTACTACTACTACTACTACTACTACTACTACTACTACTACTACTACTACTACTACTACTAACTACCACCTACTACCTACTACCTTCTACCTATTACCTACTACCTAGTACCTACTACCTACCACCTACCACCTACCACCTACCACCTACTACCTACTACCTACTACCTAGTACCTACTACCACTGCTACTACTACTATTATTATTACCACGACGACGACGACTTTTACTACTACTACTACCACCTACCACATACTACCTACTACCTACTACCTACTACCTACTACCTACTACCTACTACCACCTACCACTACTACTACTACTACTACTACTACTACTACTACATCTACTACTACTACTACTACTACTACTACTACTACTACTACTACTACCACTACTACCACTACCACTACTACCGCTAGTACTACTACTACTACTACTACTACTACTACTACTACTACTACTACTACTACTACTACTACTACTACTATAATAATACTACTACTTCTACTACTTCTACTACTACTACTACTACTACTACTACTACTACTACTACTACTACTACTACTACTACTACTACTACTACTACTAGTACTACTACTACTACTACTACTACTACGACTAGTACTACTACTACCCCTAGTACTTCTACTGCTACTATGACCCTACCACCCCTACCCCTACCCCTACCCCCACCCCTACCCCTACCCCTACCCCCTCGCCCCCTACCCCTACCTACCCCTACCCCTAGCCAAACAAGGGAAACTGAAAAAAAATAAGACAAAAAACGGAAAAAAAAGAAGGAACAAAAACCACGCCCCTCAAAGTAGTGTGGGGTTAAAAAAAAGGATTGGGGTTTAAAGTCTAGGGTTTAGGTTGAAGGTTTGGGGTTTACGGTTTGGGTGCGCTCAAAGTAGGTTGCAAGGCTATCGCTTCGACGGACTTATTGTTTCTTAACCAAGGGCTGGGTCGATGAAGATGGTAGTGACAGTGATGGCGAGGAAGCGTCTGCGATGTGGTGGTGATGACATCATCACGATCACCGTCTTCATCACAACCATGATGGGCACTCTCCCTCCTCGTTGTTGGTAAACGAGAATTTCTTACCAGTGCAGCCACCCAATAAATGCCTAAATGACAAGTAGTATGGATCCCTTACAAGTAAGATCAGTCTCTACAGTCCCTGCGTATTTATACTACAACGGACCTCAAAACCTTCTCTAGTTGCTAAGGCCTCTACATACTAGCTGTCGTTGGCAGGCTGCGCATGCTATCAGCTGCCAAGTTGCTGCTTCTGGCGGATGTCATTCTTCAGGCGGGCTTCCTCAGCTCCATGTCTTTTGGCTTCTAGGGTCTTGTCTTTCGGCTTTTAGGCGTTTATCTTTGGGCTTCTAGGGCTGTATCTTTCGGCTTCTAAGGGTTTTTTCTTCGGGGTTCGGGTTTTGGGGTTCGGGTTTTGGGTTTCTCTTTCGGCTTCTACGGCTCAGTGTGTAGGGTTTAGAGTCTTGTCCTCCGGCTCCTAGGGTTTAGTGTATGCACATGCTTGAACACCTACAGTAAACCCCATAAAGGTGGAAACCGGATTCAGGCCAAATAGTGCTGGGATTCCTTGTACATTACTCTTAAGGATTGAGGCTATTCGGTTTCCAACTTTTGGGCTTCTACTGTAGTTCATTGTCATCTTCAAGAAATTAATCGGCCAACGGTGGCTTCTGGGATGCTGCAGGGCTTTAGGCGCTTATTTCGTGGTTTCGGATGTATACTTTGGCATTAGGACAGCTCCCATCGCCTCGCCTCGAGGCTCTCTCCATCCTATTATATCCCAAAGAAGATCCCAAATCCTAAGACCCTGAAGCCCTAAACCGCAAAACCCTAAAGCCCCAGAGCCCTAAACCCCAAACTCTAAACCGAAGATTCCAGAGTTCTGCTTCCTCGAGAGCCAGGAGACAAAACATGAGGACAGGTATCTGCTGTTTTGGGGGTTTGGGTGGTCAGGGGTTTCTGGAGCCCACAGGTGCTAGAAGTTTGGGGCCTTTAGGTTTTGAGTGTTTTGTTGGTTTGGGGGGTGGGACCAATTGGGGATTTCTGGAGATGAGGGACGCTTATCGAGGAGAACAGTTCTGATTCTGAGGACACTCAACAAGGTACCCTAAGCCTTAAACGTGTTTAAACCCTGAATTCACCATAGCTTTCGGAAACACGGACTTCCTCCCAAGCTTCCGTGTCGGCAACGTTGCGCTCGAGATCGCTCCGCACCACAGCGACCTTCCGCTGCTTTCGGTAGCAGTTTTTGTAGCTTTAGCTCTCCTAGCCATTCAACGACTTGGGGAGACCCATCAGCTTGAAAGCACCCTAAACCGTAAACTCTAAACCGGTCGCAGAAAAACAGTAGAACAGACACCTGCAGAGTAGATCTCAGCCAACATTGTCAGGCATAATCACCGAATAAAGTCGCCTCCAGAAGGTTGGAACATCGTTGTCCTCACGTCCTTTGAGGTACAGTAGTGGTGAAAAACCCTCCTGAATCCATGTTCCAACTTTCTGGGATTCACTGTAAACCTCCTCCAACTTCATACCGAACCCTTTCGATGGCTCTGGAACGCCCTCCTAAAAGCAATGCTTGAACTGGAAGTTCAGCAAATCCACAGCCCGGAAGCCCCGAAAACTGAAATCTTCAATTCTGAAGCCTAAGTCAAACCCTGAGAACTCAGAACCCAGAAAAAGAAAAGTCTACAGACCGACCTGAGAACCCCTATAAACCTCCATACATCACTTCCTGAAGCCAGGGGCCTACTTCGACTTAAGTCTTAACAAGTTGCTGGGGTTCTGAGGCCCCAAGACCCAAAACCCTAAACCCTAAACCCCTAAACCCTAAACCCCTACAACCCTAAACCCTAAACCCTAAACCCCTACAACCCTAAACCCTAAACCCTAACCCCTAAACCCTAAACCCTAAACCCCTACAACCCTAACCCTAAACCCCTACAACCCCTACAACCCCTACAACCCCTAAGAGTGCCTCGTTGAAGCAGTCGCTCAAGGAGTTCTGGGTCGTGTGGAGGGACTCTTGGGTGGCCGCGAGGTCCTGATCCGAGGTCTAAGGTATTTAGAGGTTTAGGGGTTTAGGGGTCTTCGGGGGTTTAGGGGTTTAGGGGTTTTTGGAGGGTTTAGGGGTTTTCGGGGGTTTTCGGGGGTTTAGGGGTTTAGGGGTTTAGGGGTTCAGGGTTTAGAGGTTTAGGGGGTTTAGGGTTTAGGGTTGGGGGTTGGGATGGCCGGGAGGAGGGCTCTCACCGGGGATTTGCTCTGTTGTATTAAAATTACAATAAGGTCTTGTGGTAGAGGGTTCGGATCCGACTGGGGGGTTTGTAGGGATTTGGGGGTCTTGCATGGATTCTCGGTGTCGTCTATTCACCTGGCTGGAATGGCACAAAGCATTTCTTCGCGATGTAGAGCTTGGGTTAGAGCCAGGGCTGTGTTTAGGCTTTAGTTTTGAAGTGGTGCTAACTCTTCTTTGTTCGGCGCGCCAGATCACGGCTCACAACTACGCAAAGCTGGTAGCTTTCAGCCACCTGAGCATTAGCAGCTTAAGGGAGGAACCTGATTAAGAAACCTTGGGCCTTTATTAGGGTTCCTTTTCTGAATCCTAATATATTGAGGTTATAGGCCCAGGGTTGCTTAAGCACGTTCCTACGTAAGTCTTGCATGTTAGAGGGTTTTGCCGCACTTTCGTGGGGTCTCTCTCTCTCAGGAATCCCAAGTCACTGACAAACGATTTTGGGAGTTAGGATTAAGGGGGACCGTTGGGGATATAGACCCTCTCAATACGGCCCCTTTTAAGAGAGCCAGAAGTAGGGTTCAGAAGGGGTACCCTTTAAGGGGTCTCCCTAATAATACTACCTAGATTTGACCCCTAGGTATATACCCTTAATATAGCTATTATATACCCAGTATATAGCCCACTATAGGGGAGGGGTCCCCATTAAGGGTCCCTCCTTTTTCCCTTTGAGACAAACGATGTCAGGCTTTGGGGGAGAAGTCTCGGCAGAGCGTGCGCCGGAGACCCCAGGGTTCAGGAGGCTCCAAAGATTCAACGTCCGAAGGCCTGTGCTCATCACTGGCCTTCCTAGGGTTTAGGATTCAGAGTTTAGGGGTTTAGGGTTTAGGATTCAGGGGTTTAGGGGTTTAGGGTTTGATGCAGGGTTTATGGTCTTATCTTCGGGCCCTGTACTGCAACCCCGCAGGTTTCGCGTTCTGGCTGCTGAGAGCAGCAACGAATCGGTGCAGAATCCGTGCCCGGCGCTTCTGCTGTGGCTTGCGTCTCCTTCGCCTGGTCTTTCAACGCCCTCCGCCGGCGCTGCAGTTCATCCAGCTCGGCTTTGAGCAGCACTTTTCCGAAACCACAACTGCTTCCCAAATCACAGGACCTCTGATTCGCCAGATCGGGCCCCTGAGCTACCAAACCTATACCCCCTTAGAGCCCTCATAACAATACTATTTTTTAATATTCTCTTGGGTTTTATATGTTAAAAAATAATTCCTGAGGAGACTATAGAACCGCACAGAAACCCACGACCGAACCTCCGACCGGCACCACAGAACCCCAAGCCCTCAGCGATGAGAGCTTGGCAAAACTCGAAAGGGCTCTTGGGGTAAAGTCGCTCCCCAGACCCCCGGGAGGATCCAAAAAGTAGATCCCTTAATGGGGGCTCCTATAAAGTACCCTTAGTAGTATAGGGCCCCAAATTAGGGAATCTACTTTCTAGATCCTCCCGGGGGTCTGGGTCTAACCCCGCTGCGAAGGTCCCTACACAAGAACGCACAAACCCAACCAACAATATCAGAAGCCTTTCTGGAGCCTCTCCGAGAGTAGGGTTCAGAGTTGAAGGTTTTCTGGTTTAGACTAGAGGGTTTAGGGTTTCAAGGCTTCGCTGCTGCCGTCTTGTTCGAAGTACATGGAGGCTCTCTGCCGAAGTATAAGCTCTAGGCTCATCCCCATCATCAGGCTTTCAGGCAGAAGAGGTTCTGCAGTTTAGGGTTCAGGCTCTGGGTTTCAGGCCGTGCTTAAAGCTTAGATCTTGCATCGCAGGCCTCACGCCTTAGATTTGTAAGCTCGATCCGCGTCCTTGTTCGTGAAATCGATGCGCCCGTTCAGGGCGTTGACCGCCTTTGCGCGTTCAACGACCAGCGGGCAATTGGGGCTTGGGCCGTAAGGCTTTAGGGCTTTAGAGCTTTACGGCTTTAAGGGTCTAGGCTTTAGAGTTAAGGGTCTAGGCTTCAGGGTTTCGGGTTTTGAGTTTCGAGCTTTAGGGCTCTTCATAGCGTGTAGGGTTTAGGGCTTTGCAAGACGTTCATACGAAAGCTTCAGCTCTCAGGTTAAGAAACTCCAAGCTTTTGAAAAAAAAATCGGAACAGTTGCCCCATCCGAAACCCTAAGCGCTGAAGCTGCACAACCTAAACTCTAAAGGGTCCTGAACCCTGACGCCTGAACCCTAAACCCTAAAGCCTCAACTCAAAGCCCTGAAGGGCGAACCCTAAACCCCAAAGCCTAAACCCTAAACCCTGAGGCGTAAACCCCAGTACTACTGTTGATGATACAAATCCTGCATTACCTTAAGGACCCTAAACTATGGGAATTATGGTACATGGGAGTTTCCGGATATAGGGAACCCTAAAATAGTACCCTAAATAGTAGGATCCTTATTATAAGGACCCCCAAATAAGGTAGCCCCTATTTTCGGAAACTCCCATATTCCTTTCTTACGGGTCTCCATCAACCGTAGGCCGGTGAAGATACATTTTGGGAATCGAGGCTGAAGGCTCAGGTGGCACCGCGGACCCTTCCGCTTAAGCGGCAAGCCTTCAGCACATCATCCTTCGATCCCAAAAGAGGAATTCTGGAAAAGAGCAGACCCTAACATATAACCCTACATCATAGGATCCTTATCATATCCCCCAAAGCATGAATTTCCGAAAAGAGGGGACCCTCGCATACAACTCTACATCATAGCATCCTTATCATAAGGAGCCCTGGCTAAGGTCGCCCTGGTCACCCCCCCCAAATCCCCAGAACCTGTCGAAACAAGTGCGGAAGGCTTGCGAACGCTCACCTGGCCTGGTCCGTGTCGCTGGTGATCTTTGCCTTGGACTCCTGTTTGAGCTTAAGCTTTAGGCTTTAGGGGTTTAGGGCTTCCTAGCTTGGGTTAGTAGGGAAGGGAGGAATGGGGTACAAGTATAGCTACTATTACTACCATTCTTCCATTCCCTACTAACCAAAGTAAGCTTCAGGGTTTGGGGTTGGGTTTAGGAAGTAAGGCTGTGAGCACCCTAAATGGGGTTATAAGTATAGCTACCCTGATAATAACCCTAGTTACTACGTCCCATGATCCTTTAAGTAGGGCTTCAGGCTTTGGGGGTTGGGTTTAGGAGTTGCTGTTGAAGTCCCTACCAACCAAAGGTAAGTTATAGGATTATTAAGGCCCCTGTTGTACCCTTATAGATCCCTTATAGTAACCCTTATAGACTTTAGGGGTTGAGGGCTTCCGGCTTTGGGGGGTTGGTTTTAGGAGTTGCTGTTGAAGTTCAGGCTTCGGGTTCAAGGTTTCAGCGTTTTGGGGCTCGGGCTTTGGGCCTAAACCCAAAACCCCAGAACCCCAAAACCCTAAACCCTAAAACCCTAAACCCCCAAACCCCTAAGACCCTAAACTGAAGACTTTGTGTTTAGAGTTTAAGTTCAGCGTGCGCTTCGCAGGTGTGTGGGCCAAGGTCTTTTGCTGTTTGGGGCCGGCTTCAGAAGTCTTGCCAGGGTGCGCTGACAGATTAGCCTAGTGGACCTACTTATTCAGACTCCCTGTAAGATCCCGTAAAACCCTCAACCTTACTTAGAACCCTGTGTACGGCATAAACAAAAACACCCTAAACCCTGAACCCTAAACCCTACACATAAACAAAAACCCACAGCCCTTTTACAACTCTAGTAAACGTTGAGTTTCCAATGTCAGACCTCGAGGTTCGTCTCCACAGCCGTGATGTCGTGGCGAATGGTTGCCAAGATCTCGTCGACCTCTTTGGGGTTGGGGTTTCAGTTTAGAGTTTAGGGTTTAGGGTTTAGGGTTGGGGAGTGCTGGTAAGCTGGGGGTATTGGGGTGTGGGTTCAAGATGGTTGAGGTTTCAGGTGTTTCATGTTTGGGATTTTACGTTGCAGTGTTTGGGCTTCGGGACAAGCCCAAAGCCCCAAAAGCCTAAGCCAAAAGACCCAAAAGCCGGACTCCAAAACCACGAAGCTGAGGCCTACACTTTACAGCCTGTATGCCACAGTCCGAACACCAAACCTTGAACAGTGAAAGCTACATTCCAGAGCCCAAGATTAAAACCTTGAGAGCTAAAAGCCCCAAGGTTCCAACACCCAAGCGCTGAAAGCCTCGAGCTGCAAACTTCCGAGCAAGAACTGCAAACCCACACGCCCCAAAAAAGCAAGAAACACCAGACCATGACAAGACAGCAGCTGGAGCAAAGCCCTGACAAACTCCCAGGCCTTGCGGCGACGGGCGTCCACATCCAGGCGCAGGGAGGACACCATGTCTCGGACCTGGGCAGAGAGGCCAGGCTCAGGCCTGTGCCTTTGGGAGTGTATTATGAAACCCTAAACCCTATAGAGGCCCCATAGCTGTACACCCTAAGCCCTAAGCCCTCAACCCCAAACCATCTAGTGGGTTGAGGGTTTATGGCTTATTGCCCCCCAGACTTCCCAGAAAGAGAAAGAGCCAGCTCTTCCGCTGTAATCTGATGTGGATCCCGGGTCGCTGGGCTGCTAAGGGAATATGTGCAGCTTCCGAACCCTCGACCTTAAACCCCAAAACCCGAAAGCCTCAAACCCAAACTCCTGATCCAAACCCTCAAGCATGAACTCCCCAACCCTGTGATGAATTGTTCATCGCGCTTTTGGCTTCGCGGCCATTGACCTTCCTTCTTCGCGTTCTGTTCAGGCGTTCAGGGCTTCAGGGACTTGGGATTACGATTCTTGTGGTTTTGGGGTTCAGGGTATAAGCCTTAACTTGTAGATAAATATGAACTCGCTAGCTTCGGGGCTGGATCTTTTGGAGCTCAGGGCTTGTGGTCTAAGGCGGCCCTAGCTTAGATTTAGATCCCTTAATTTGGGGCCCTCTACTACTAAGGGCACTTAAAAAGAACCCCCCATCAAGGGATCTACTTTTTGGATCCTCCCTGCCCTGGCTTAGGTCCGGGCGGTCTTGATCGCTGCATCCAAGTCATCATTGGCCTCTTTCCAGGCCACATTGTCAACCTGCAGTGCAAGTGTTGAGGACGAAAGATCTTTCGAGCATAGAGCTCGTTGAACCGCTGCTGCTGGAAACTTTAGACATATTGCCAGGACTACGGCTAGTCACCCCTCCAACTGCCAAAGGCCCGAAGCTACCTAAGTTACAAACTCTGCAATCTGAGCAGTAACGCAAATAGGGGACCCTAATAAAGTACCCGAAATAGTCGGATCCTAATTTTTGGGACCCCAAAACAAGGTACCACATATTCTCCAAAGCCCCCAAAGCTGAGCCTCTGGAATCTCTGAACAAACGGCTTCTGCTTGGCGGTCCCTGGGGAGTTATAACTGGAATTAGTTTAGGGTTTAGGGTTTAGGGGATAACTAGAGTTATAACCCATACTAGGGTGCATACAACCCTTCTGCACTACCCATTGAACCTCCAAGTTCCGAAGTTGCACATCCTGCGTCCAAGCAATGCGCGACGATCGGGCCTTGGTGTCCAGCTTGGTGTTCATCTCGTTCTTCAAGTTGATAATGTCCTGAAGTTGCATAATACAGAGGCTTTACTAATTAGAATAGGGTTTTGTTGTACTATACTATAATTAAATACAATAAGGACACCCCCAAATCGTATCGGCAATTATTTGGGCCCCTAGTCTTTAGGCTCGCAAGGCGTGATCCTGTTTCAGGGCTTTGGGGTTTACGGAGGTTTGTTGGGGTTTTCAAAGGTTTACGTCGCCGTCCTCGGTCAAGTTTTCCTCCTTCTCCTGCATCTGCTGAAGCCTCAGCCGGCGGTTGAGGGTGCCGCAAGATTCGAGAATTTTTGGTTTTCGGCTTGCGATTTGGTGGTTAAGGTTTGGGGGGTTGGTGAAAGTCAGGCGAAGAAGACTGCTGTCGTCGGCTTCAGGCACAGGGTCCCGAACTTGCGGTTTAGGGTTTAGCTCTTGGGGGCGTTCAGGTTCGGGACTCTGTGTGTAGCGTATGGAATCCGGTACATTTGCAAGTCCCCGGCCCTGTCGGCAAGTTCCCTATTGTTTCAGAGGTTTCGGGTTTAGGGTTTAGGGGCAAAGAATACGCATTCCGTGAAGATTCTGGTTGCGGTTGGGATGCTGCGGCGCAGGTCTCCGCCGAGTCCCGCCGAGGGGAATGCCACATGATTCTGTCTCTTTCGCCGCATCATGGCCCTATGGGCTCATGCCACACTGTGGGGTCTGCTAATACGTGAACTTGTCCTCCAAACGTCGACGGCTCACCCGTAGCCTAGGGTCGAGGACCCAAACATCCAAACGTTGCCCCCAAGTCGCGTGTTGGACACATCCTCCATCCAGCTGTCGTGGTTCTTCAGGGCTTCCTGTACGCAGGAAGACGGAAAGCGCTCAGAAACCCGAGAGCGTTGGGAGGGGTGCTATCTGTTGATGATACAAATCCTGCATTACCCTAAGGACCCTAAACCATGGGAATTATGGCAATTCCTTACTATGGCTCATGCAGGATTTATATCATCAACCGTATGCGGGGTTTACAGGGCTTTGTAAGGCTTTCGCAAAGAGCTTGGCTTCAGTTTAGGATTGAGGGTTCAGGGGCGAAGACTCGGCGGTTTTAAAGGGGGTTTGGGGAAGGTTGAGGATCGGGCATGAAAAGGACTTCAGGAGTAAGGCACCGCCCTGAGACTATGGCTTCGCGCGTCGAGATCTCACCCTGTCAAGCTCGTTTTCCAGGGTGGAACTCCACCTTCAAAAGATGACCACAAGTTCGGCTTGAGGTTTAGCTTAGTTGCTGAGTTCATAAGGCCCCCCAAAAGTGTACGCTTTCAGCTTTATGGTGGGTGATATTATCACAAAAGTGTAAAGTGTATCCACTCAGCTACTAAGTTAGGGTTCCTCCAGAACATCAAGAAAAAGTCCAGACAGCCTGCGACTAAGCATCCCGATGCAGAGGTCGCACTCTCTGCTGCTACATCTCTCCTGACAGCCGGATAATTCATCGCTACCCTGAACCCTGAACCCTACACCCTAGAACCTAAACCTACACCCTAAACCCTAAACCTACACCATGTGCCTTTGGGTTTTCTCATCTCCCGGGTTCAGGGTTTGGGGTCTCTCCAGGTTTTTGGGGACTTCTCGCTACACCCTCGCAACCCTGAAAGCCCTGAACCAAGAAGGAGCGCGGCAGCATGCACCTGGATGTCGCCAATGTCCAGGCGCATGGTGGAGATTTCGGCCGTCATGGTAGCCTCGCAGCATGGGAGTGCCGAAACTCTAAACCCTAAACCCTGAAGGGATCCAGACGTTCTCCCCTTGAGTACTATAAGGGGGGCCTGAATCGTCAGTTGGAGTGGTGCGTTGGGCTATGTTGTGCCACTAGTTTGTGGGGATGCTGAAGGGCGCAGATGTCCAACGATTTGTGCTCATTCGGCTTGAAGTATCTTCGAAGACAGGAACGAGTAGGAGGATTGAAGCAAGAACGACTCGTGCTCACCAGGCGTGGGTCCTGCATCATGACGAGGATAGCGCTAGTGACGGCCTAAAACCTAACCCGAAACCCCAAACCCTAAATCCTAAACCCTGAACCCTCAACCTTGACCCTGAACCCTGAGCCCTGAACCCGAAACTCCGAGCCAGGCAAACTTCGAGCTCGGGGCTGTTAGGGGGCAGAACTAAACCCTAAAGCTCCAAGACTCTGAACCCGAAAACCAACTCTTTTCAAAACTAAACGTAACTAAACTCTAAATTCTCAAGCCCTAAACCCCAAGCCCCGAACTCTGAACCCGAACCCCACAAAACCCTACAGATCCCTCAACTCCAACAGGAAAGCCTCCACGCGCTGCCGGGAGGTGATGATGGAGTGAGTAGCATCCACACGAGCCTGGCACACAAGAGACTAAACCTTTGGCCACAAGTGATTCTATAAGCCTTCGTTAAGGGTCTTGAAGGGTTCTTTAGGGGCTCTATGCGCAACGTTTAGGATCCATGGGTCCACAAGAAGCTTCTGGAGACTTTTATCCTTACATTATACTGGAGGTTACAAGTAGCTGCAAGGAGCTTCGATGGATTTACCCTAGGCGTCGCGGCCCCTGATCCTCGAAGCAGGGTCTCGGATTCTCAGCCTCAAACAACTGTCAAACAACCCTCCGTCCAAAGCATCGGTAGCACTCAGCTGAAGCCAGTCAGCCCTTAACACCGAAACAAAACAAGTGGAATGCCTCAAGCCCGGCGCCAAACGTACCGAAGCCATGGGTGTCGGGTCTGCAAGGTCACCCGACGTGAACCCGTAACCCCTCGACTCCTACCCGCCTGCCCCAAAACCCCGGGCAATTCTCTAAATGAGGGTCCCAAAAAGTACGGCGCCCTTATAAAAAGGACCCTAATTTGGAGAACTACCCATACGCACTGGATGCAGGGGCCTTAATAACTAGATATAGGGTTTGGGGTGATATACTATAACTATAACAAGGAATCCCCCTAAACCCTTTTCTAATTATTTATTAGCCCCCTCCCCCAGCCGACTCGCTGAGCTTGGCACACGCATCTCGTCCAAGTCCACGTTCACTGCATCCATGGCTGCCGTGAAGTCCTTCGCAGGGCATCTTCAAACGTGCATGGCTGAGGGGTTGTGCCGTTCTCAGAGTCCCGATACAATTACTGTATAGCATACCCACTAGCATACCCCAAAACCCAACAACGAACGCATCTTGAGAAAAGTGCTTGGCTGAGGGTTGGGTCGTCAGGGCTTTCGGGGCGAAGAGTCTGGAGTCTGGACGGTCATCGTACTAGAGCGCAGGCACAAGCCCCAAGCCGTCACACCGTTCATAAGCTGTTACCACGTGGATTCTATGCACCTAAACTCAAAATACTTACCAACTGGAACCTGTATAGTACAGTACAGAGTACAATAGAGCCCGTCTAGGACCCTTATACAGTCCTGATTACTAGAACCATTTCCGTTGATCCCGGGTAGAGATCGGGAGATACCAACAACAGCCTGAACCCCAAAACCTGAGCTGGAAGTCTGAGATCCCTGGTAGGATGGTCGTCGCTCCAGGAGCCTCCTAATGAGAATAATATGGGCCATTCTTGAGATTCCCAATATCCCCCAAGCTCCCCAAGCTCCCCAACCCTAGACACGGAAGCCTAAAAACTCCCCCCCCCGCACTGGATGATGCCGGGTCCTCCATGTCGCGCTCGCAAGCCAAGACAATGCGGCGGATGTGGTTCACCTCGCCCTTGTTATTGCCTGCCGCTGTTCAAAATGAATGGGCATTCAAGAGTAGATCTCCAGGGTCGACGACCCTAATATAGGGGCGTCAATAATCAGAATAGGGTTTTGGTGCCCACTATATTGTACTTATAATAAGGAACCCCCAAAAAAAGTGTAGGTAATTGAGGCCCCTACATTAACCCAAACGCTCGACCCCTGGACTGCGAGGTTTGAAGTTCGCTGCCTCCGGCTTCAGACTTCAAGAGTTCTGGATTCAGGGCCATACTGCTGATGGACAAAATCCTGCATGACCCTAAGGACTCTACACTATGGGAACTATGGTATATTCCTTATAATGGGTAATGCAGGATTTTGTCCATCAACAGTAGCACTGAACGAGAAGTGCTGCACCCGCAAAGCCCTGACGCCCTGAATCTTGAAATTCCTACCCTAGCCCTAAACCCTAAACCTTAAACCCGAAACTGACGCCTCACAACACAACCCGAAACTGTCGACCCTGAAATGCCAGACCCCAACCACCCCAACCGCTTGCACGCGCCCTAATCCCCGCAAGCCTAAGTGCTGCGCCTTGAAGCCCTTAGCCTCTAAAACCTTGAATCACACGCTCCTTGACGTAGAAAGCCTGCACCCGAAAATTACTCAACCCTTTGATAGACTTCTTAAAGACCCCTTTGAGGAAACCTTCAAGCAATCTTCTACGGAATCCTGCACCCGAAATTCCTGGGTTCCCGACCCAGCAAATCCTTGAGCTCACCGACGTCGTACTTCAGCTGATCAAGATCCTGACCAACTAGCGTTTAAGGCTTGGGGGTTTAGGATTTAGGGATTCAGAGTTCAAGCTCAAGGTTTAGGGCTGAGCTGGGGGTTTGAAGATCGGGGCTTAGGGTTTACGGTTAGGGTCATGGGTTTGGGGTTTAGCCGTTGTGATCTTGAAGTTTGAGGTTAGGAGGTTTAAGATCTTCATGCCTTAGGGCATGAAGTTTGGGGTGCAGGGCTCAGAACGAATAATGCCACCAGCTCTCAAGGTCGAGCTCGTGCTCAACCTCCCTCCACACTTCACTGGAGAGTTTCGGTCCTAGGACTTGTGAGTCATCGCCACCTTGCCGAGCAAGAATCTTGAACCCTGAGACCCTAAACCCTAAACCCTAAACCCTAAACCCTAAACCCTAAACTCCCTAAACCCTAAACCCTAAACCCTAAACCCTAAACCGTGGCTCTGATTCACCCGACACCCCAAAGCCTGAACACCGAAACCCCAGGGAAAAGTGACCGGAATCCCGGGATCGACCTCGGCCATCGTGTCCAGACCCGCCGCCCCGCCGGCACCGTCCACCTGGGGCGGTCTTCTCAACATCAACATCACCTTCGTGGACATCATCAGCATCATCATCACCATCACCATCCTCATCATCACCGTCATCACCCTCAACATCATCATGTACAACATCCGGTACAGTAGCAGCCAAAACAGCAACGTAGTCGCAAAGACATCCTGGCACTCTCATTTTGTTAGTTGATGGTGGGTGTGCGGACAGCGTAAGTGGGCTGGCGGGAAAGCTGAAAGCTTGGCGAGAGGCATCGGGTTTGGAACCAACGGTGTACACACTTGAAGTGTCGGGCACAGTTGGTGCGACAATCGGTCACGGAATCCAATTCCGGACACAAGCATCCGTTCTTTGCTGCTACGACAGACACCACTGGTCTCTCAGCGTGAACTAGGTTAAACGCCAAGCCCTGAAGACAAGGACTCTCCGAAGCCCTCAGACGCCAAGGATCTAAACCTTAAAGCCCTCATTCAGACCGCGAGAACCTGCAGGAAGCGAGAAGATCAAAGCCAGGGAAACGTAAAGAAAAGAGCAGAAAGAACAATAAGTAACGAGCAGACGACACCCCGACGTGACAAAGTCCAAAGCTAGGCCGCCGGTTTCGTTGCTGCTGCCCCACGGTTCACGTGGCTGAGCTTTTTGTCCTTAGGTTTTACAGGGATTTCAAAGATTTATAAAGGATCAAAAGGTTTTGGGGCTTGTGGGGACTCGGCGGCCAGGATATAAAGTCAGGGTTTCTGGTTTTAGGGTTCGGATACTCCGTGGCTTCAGAAGTTTGCAGGCTTCGTGAGGTTCTACTTGGCGCGTGGATCGAGGACTTCGTGAACGGACCATACGTACTCATGCCCATATCCAATCGATGCGATTCCGGGGGTGGCTGGTATGGTGCTGGCCCTGAGCAGAGAGATTTTCAGCCGGCATTTAAGCCTCCTAAACCCTAAGCCCCTAAACCCTTAAACCCCTAAACCCCTAAACCCCTAAACCCTAAACCCTGAGCGATTGCAACAAGTTTCAGGCTCAGAGATGTCAAGCTATGAACTTCAGAATTATCTGAGCTTCTCGCTATTATGGTAACCTAAACAACTTCCTTAACAAGAACCCAGTTACCCTAAATCCCATGCGCTGGATCGACCCGAAACCCTGAACCATGCGCCATGTATCCAGACCTGCACAGGACCCAAGATCCAAAGCCTAATATCGGCGCCTTGCCCATTACATGGACCATAACGGGCCCCCAAACCCTATTCTAATTGTGAAGGCCCCCTATACTAGAACCAAAAACCCAAACCCTGAACCCTAAGAATCTCTCGTACCTCGACATAGGCCCTTTCTCAAGAGGTCCATCTCGCCAAGCACAGCAGGTGTATGCGGGTGGTTTTTGGGGGCGTGGGGTTTACTAAACCCCAAGCTCCAGAACCCACAAAAAGCCTCAAGAAACCCGACATGAAAGATCCTGAAAGTAGCGTGCACCTTTCAGTCGTGCTTCTGGGGCGAAGGACTCTGAAGAGTTACCTACGTACATTATTCCTGAGGATTCCTCCCCCAAATTTATCGCAAAACTTGGTTTTGAGTATCAAGGTCCCCAGATGATTGTCAAACCCCACGAACTGGAGGCTTTGTTGGGGCCCGAGACTCTTATATCCCTTAACTTAAAGGGATTGGCCTGAATAGTAGGATCCCTGATGCGATTTCAGATACATTACTTAATTAAGGACATTCGAGTCTCTGGGTGCATCAGAAGCGCAAAAGCAAATATTCGGATATGGGTGTCCATACAAACCCCCTTACAATGAAGCCCAATAAGGTATGGATATTGGGTCCCTTTGTTCTTCATCATACGGCTTAGGGTTGAGGATTTAGGGTTTAGGGCTTCAGGCGTCCTGGCTCGAGGCAAGGTAGCGGCTAGTCTCTCCGTTTGGAGTTTTGCTTGCCCGCTCTTGCCATTCCGGACCCCAGCATTCCTTGTGAACTGCGACTGGCGCAGCCTCTGGAGGGCTCGCCCAGGGCCAGCTTGGCCCCTTCTTTTGGTCACTGCTTTTCACTAAGCTGACCACTGCCAGAGGCGCTCTCTGGTGTGTTGTTTTACCCTGGTATCTGGTGATATTCTGGGCTCTGGGTTGCTGCCTTAACTGAGCCAACCCTCGGGCCGTGCGGCCTTTTATGACTGTCCTGGCGAGGTACCTCCCGATTCTACCGCTTTTATTGCTGGGATTGGGACTGCTTTGGCTTGGGCACGACAACGGCGCGGAGACGCCCACGCAGTCCCGCCTGGCATCGGCGTCAAAGGCGGGCAAGGCACAAGGCCAGGAAGGCCGCGAGAAAAGGGCGCTCTTCAGCGGCGCAGCTTTTTCTGCTTGCGACCCACCACGGGAGCATGGCTCCCAAACAAGGCGGTGCCGGCAGCCAGTCATCGCAGAAGGGCGGCCCAGGAAAGGGCAAAGAGAAAGCGGACAACCCGCAGGTTACAAAGATCGAATTTGGACTGCCCCCCTCGATGGTTCAATCCTTACAATCGATCGCGACCAGGGCTACACAGGACTTGTGGAGCCAGACAGCCTTTACTGCCGAGAATGCCACCGTCGAACAACTAGCCCAGCGGAGTGCAAACGCCCTGGGCCGACTGTCGAGGCGGTTGAACGGCAATGTCCGCGCCAAGAAGGACCTTCAGGATGCGCTGCTGGCATGGCTGTCTACAATGGGACAGCATCTTTTGGGCCTTGCCCACCGTGTAGATGCTCTCAGCCGGAAAGTGGACGAGGATACGGTCGCTGCAGTGGAGGAAATGCGCCAAGTCATGGCGGCACAACCCTCTGTGACCACGGAGGAGCAGCTCGACCGTGCGATCCAGTCTCTGGGACCAGTGTGGTCCGAGGGCCAAGTGTTGGAGGTTCAGCGTTTGGCAGCAGCTCTTCGAGCCTTCTCCACGACCCTGGCCATGCCTTCGGGGACTCACGGTCCAGCGCCAGGGCTTGCAAATGTGCACAGAGGCGGCCCCTTTCTCGGGATGCAAGCTGCAGCAGGACCCTCTTCGGATGTTCCTATGTTTCCTGGCCCTCAGCAGCCCGCTGGAGACCATGCTGCCGACCACAGCTCGGAGATGAGCTTTGGGCCCTTGGGCAACACATCCAGCCAGGCCCTTTCCGGAATGGACGGTCAGCGAAGTGGCCGACGGCGGAAACGCAGCGGAGGCAATGTCGATCGGCCCTCCAAAAGCCCGCGTCGGGACCTGGAGGGTGCACCGTGGCCTGGAGAAGCCACAGGACGTACCCCCGAAGGCCTCAAACGCGATGCCCAGACTGCTGTTGCCGACGACGACCCAGAACTACTGCCGGCCACTGCAACAGAAAGTGCCTGGGTTGTGTCATGGTTGGCTCTCCTTCGCTTCGCTGTGGACAGTGGAGCCGACTTGGTGGGCGAAGTCAGCTGCTGCCCCCAGCAAGACAAGGCCATGCAGCTCACTCTGGATGCTCAAGCGCAGGATGTGGTTCTACGCACTGCCGAATCGGTCTGGACTGCGTTGGGAAATGCTGTGGCGGACCCGGCTCATGCCGACCTGCAATCGCTTTTTCTATCTCTGCAGGGATTTCTACACAGTGTACGGGGATGCGCCAATGCTCTGCCACAGGTTCGTCAGGGACTGCTGGTGGCTGCGCTCCTGTCCAATGGGAACCTCAGGGACCCGTTTGCATATGCCCCCTCTACCGCTCAGGAATGGTTGTTTCCGGACCTTCTCCTGGAAGCGGGGGTGCCATTGCGCGGGTTTGTGGCAAAGGATGCTTCAATGGATGCACACGTACAAGTTTTGCTGCGCATGCCTTCGCCTATGAGGCCAGTTGGACCGGACACCTGCCAGAACGAACTCGAGTGACCTTTGATGTTGTCGAGCAGCATCGGCTTTCCGGCACAGCTGTCCCAGCGGGCTGTGGTAATAGAGACTTCGTTTGGTCGCAAGTTTCTCTTACCACGGTCTGCCTTTTCCTCGGGCGCTGTGTGCTACTGTGTATAGCCCTGCGTAGAGTCAGTGTCGTCACGTCGCTTTTTCTTTCGGCCTACGGTCCCAAGCTTTCTTGGTTTCGGGCGTGGCGGCTTGGCAGTACCTGTTCCGCTTCTGCGTGGTGGGTCGCGGCCTCCTTCTGCCAGCCCTTCCCTATGGCACTCTGTGCGGTTACTAGCGAGCTTTTGGCCCTCCACCCTGCTCTGGTCCGCACTTTCCGCTGTGTCTTGGCGTGGCTTCCTTGCAGTTGGTGCTCATGCCTTGCCGTGCAGGCCGACTTCCTGAGGCAATGTGGCCCTACTTGGGCGCACAGACACTGGCAGCATTGCTCTTCATCTGCAGCGGCCTTGATTTGGGCCTGCCTGTCCCTTACGTCCTCCTCATGGGAACATGACCATGCTTTGTGCTCGGTTTCCCGACTTGCTGGTCGTAAAGTTCAAGGATCACGTTACTGCGTTAAGGCACGTCCTCAGAGGCATGCAGCCCCAGGCCTGCACGTCGCGCTGCTGTTGCTGTACTTCTCAGTTGCTGATGGGGCTACTCTCAACCTTGGGGCCGCGGTTGTCTCTTCTTGCTTCATGCATTCCCCTGAAGCTGTGCAGCTCCACGCCCACGGATTTCACGAAGGCCTGCCTGTTCTCAGTACCGGACCTGTCCTCCCCACCCCGACCGTGGAGGAGATGTGCGAGGTCTATCCGGTTGGGCGTACGGGGAATCTTCTTCTTCCTCGCACAGATCGGAACCGAAGGCATCTTTCTGTCTTTGTGGGTACGCCTCCCGGCGCTCCGATCCTGGAACCGTGTCCCATCCCTCTCCTGGTTGATGAATGGCTGCATGGCCCTCTTCTCCACGCTAGGTTGGCAGCTTCGCTGGGCTTTCCCTCTGGGGTGTTCTCTGCCTCTGCTGTCCGGGGTGTCCTCCCAGGACTGCCAGGTGAGCAAATTCTTCTGACCCCCGCTGCCTGCTCCTGGCGACAAGTGTGGCTGCCTGTGGATCTGCGTCAAATCGGAGGCCGTATCTGTATGCTTCAGTGCCCTCGTGACTCCACTTGCAGAGCCATTGCCCAACTTGCCCTTTCCGCCCAATCCTTGCAAACTGAGGTCGACCTTCTCCTTGCTCGATGCCCGTGGGGCTGGTTGACTCTTGTGTCCCAGCCCCTTTTCTTGCAAGATGTTGACACTCTGCAATTCCAGCTCGGGCCGTCTACGGGAGCGCTGGAAGGGCCTATAGGTGCCTCACTTGACCCTCCACTGTCTCTGTTTTCGACCATGCAGGTCAGTTTGCCCTCTGCTCCACTCAATCAAGAGGCTTTCCCAGGTCACTCACACAACCAGGCCATCCTCATCACTCCGAATGGCCTGGTCTATGTCGAAGCCCCGGTCTTTGCGGACGCAGCCACATTTAGGCGCATCGTCTCGACTCGGGCCTCAGCCAGTGCCACTGGAGGAATCATGCGCATTTGGCATCCTCTCCCTTCCCTGCCACTTGTCCAGTTTCTGGAAATCCACTGCGTGGGCGACGAAGTGCCGTGCATTTTGGATTTCCGGCCTGTGGGGTGGCGTCTTACTACGGTGTGTCTTGCCCCGCCAGTCACAGCTGTCGCGGCGGTTTCAGCTGCCTCGACCCGGGAACGTAATAGCCTCCCCCTCGAATGGGTCGAACAATGTGCTAGAGGGGGTTTTGGGCTGCTGCACAGGGAGTTGGCAGTTCTTCCTGATCAGGTTATTTCGGGGAGTTTTCCTCTTGTCATCATGTTCTTCCCACATGTGTTCCGTCAGGACTCCTCCTCTTCGTCAGAGGAGCAGGTTGGAGGCTGGGATGGCCCGGATGCGTCAGACACCATTTCGGCGCTTCAGCATACCCTGCTGCCTTCACCTGCCCGCGCTGCCACGCTTCCAGCATGCACGGGGATTTCGCCTGAAGCTTTCCTGGCTCCCTCAGGTTTAAGCCCCCCAGAGCTGGCTGCCGAGCCCAGCTCCGCCGGGTCAGCTGTGATGTCTTCTGCTATGTGGATGCAGCACATCCTGATCGGCCTTTGGCTCACCCATGACCTTCCGCTCGGCCGCGGGGCACTTTCTGTGTGGAGTTTAACTCCCCTACTCCTGTTAGTGTGGTCTAGTACCGCTGTTCAGACCCGTAGTGAGCCCTCTTCCCCTCATGCCTTTGTCGTTGCAGCCTCCAGAGCCCCCGACCGTCATGTTGTTGCCCCCGCGGGGGTCCACGCACATCTCCAGGCCTCTTGGCTTCAAGTTGGGGACTTCGGCGATGGGACGCTGTGGCAGACGATCCCGCTCTCAGGGGTTAGCTTCTCTATCAGCTATCACTTGCCGGTTGTGGGTCCCGGGCTCCTTTGTTCGCCTTGAGTTTGCCAACACTGCTAGTGCCAGAGAGTCCTCTGCGGAACTCTACCGCCGGGCTATCCAGCTCGGCCGCCCCCACATCGTTGCTGCCTCTGCGGGACCTACACTTGATGCGGTCCACTTAGTCACCTTGCCACCTAGGAGCTCTACGCTGACCGTGCTTTTTGATGTTGGGGTTGAGATCGTATGCGTTGAGCTTCCCCTTGATTATTCTGCCGAACAGGTCCTGGCAGCCGCGCAAGGTGCGGCAGATTCGACCGACATTCAAATCCTTAAGGGTTCGGCCCATAGGCTTAGACAGGGCGATGTTGTTAAGGTTGTGGTTAATTCCGCTGCCCAAACTTTTGATGTCTCGGCCTTCACTCTGCCACATTTTGCCCCCTCTGCGTCCCGATGGTTGCATGAGACGCGTGTCGTCTCCCTGCTTCACTCAGGAGAAGGCGTCCTCTCCTTTGAGGTGCCTCACGCGGCTGAGGTCGACTCTGCCCTTCTTCATGCCCTCCTGCGGCAGGTCCTGCCTGGGAAGCACATTTTCATCGAGATTCCCGATACCGGGGCCCTTCCCCATGCCACGTTTGCTGCAGTGAGTTCGGGGCAAGACTGCATCATTTATCGTCTTACTGACGCCTCTGTCCCGACGGCCCCGGGGCTCTTTCTTGCATTCTCTGGAGTATTTGACTCCTTTTCTGCCTTCTTGGAGAGTCTCCTCAGCAGTGGGCGGCCCGCCGCCGGGCTCCTCCGCAGCCTGCGCACCTTTGGTCTCTCTGTGCTTACCTGGGAACGCGCCACCATCCCTACCCGTGACGACTGCCACTTCTGGTATGTCCATGTGCAAGCCGATTTCGCGCGGGCGCGGCGCCACGCTGTGCATTTCTTTGGGCACCCCCGCGCCATTCGGCAACCTTCTGTGCTGCCCCCGCCTCGGGCGAGAGCTGTTACACATGTGGGTGTTCAAACCAATGCCCCCTTTATCACGGCTAGCACCCAGGCCGCTGTGTTGCAATCACCCCCGTCCTCATGTGGGGCAGGAGTTGTGCCGGATTCCGCGTCTGAGCTTGTTAGCCTGTGGTGTGATTCTTGGCACATTAAATGTATCATAGCCTGCATTCCAGGTTTCACTGTCTGGGCACTGAGGGAAGGCGGCCGCCTTGTTGGAATGTGCACTCCTGTCCCGACTTGGGAAGCTGTTACTCGAGCACTTTCCCTCTCTCTTTGGGAACTTCCCCAGACCTTCCTCTCTGATAATAATCAGGTCTGGCCGTACCCTCGGGATCTTGCGGACGTCACCAGGAAGTGCGTTAGTGTAGGATATGATTCGCCCGAGGGCGTTTCGCAACTGCTGCGTCACTGCACAGCACCTTCTCCCAGCCCACCGCCCTCTCCCCCTGCCTCCCATTCCGCTGCACTTGGCTTAGCTTGTCTTAGTAAGGGTAAGCCTTGGCTGGGGTTTCTTCTCTTCGCTATGCAAGCGGGATCTGTGCAGCTCGCGATCACGTCAACTGCCCTCACTTCGCGAGTGGGAGCCGATGATCCTCTGCTTCCTCGGCGAGACTATACGCGGACCTGCACCCTCTCCTGGACTCATGAGTTAGGGCGTCAGACTTATGGCTTTGCGGTTGCCGCCCCTCAACTCGGCGCTTATGTGGAATGCACCTCGCCGTGGTCTGAGGTCCAAATCCATTTGTGGTTGCCAGGCCAAGGTCCGGTTCACATGCGAGTCGGTGCCCGCCACATGGACATGCACCTCAGCGCCTACTTGGGTGCTTTCCTGCCCGATTGCGAATACGGTCTTCATGTTGCGTACGACTCCAACCCTCAGGTCCTAGACTTGGTCGTCGCGCCTCCTTCTCCTGTGGCGTGGTGGATCCTGAGAGACTCTATTGGGTGCGAGTTGCTTCGGCCGGTCATCCAGCACTATACTTCGCACTGCTCCTTTTTCTTCTGCACAGTCGAGCCCGACGGGGTTGTTCTTAGTGTTGAGCCCTCAGCCGAAGTCCGACAAATGTCTCCGAGCCCGCAGGGGGCTAGAGCTTTGATCTCGCGTGCCCTGCCCGGCCTCATTGGTCAGGTGATTGATGGCACGTTGCTGATTGCTGCAGCTAAAGCAGGGCCTTTGGTTCTTGGTCACCTTGCAATGCTCTTGTTAACTTTTCATGCGGCTGCGATGCAACCACCGCAGGCGCATCAACTTGTACCGGTTGCTGAGGTTGCTCCCTCACCGTCCACCATGCGCATCTGGACCTTAAATGTTCCGCAGCCAGTCGACCTGCCTTGGCGTCCCCAGGGGTACCAGACCCGGTGGCTCCGTGAGTTGATGTGCCGTCTCCACCATATTCCGGATCCGGGGGAGTTCCGTTCCACTCACTCCCAGCAAGGGGGTACTGTTCAGCACGTTCTCTTTGTGCCTGTCGTACCTCCAACCCTTCCTACGGCCAGGTTCTGGCTCCTCCATTGGGGCGCCGCGGCGGTCGTCACCTTCGGTCACTCGCCCTTCAATTGGGAGGTTGTCTATGCTCACCTCCGCACTCTGTTTCAAGGTGGCCAATTGCCGGAGCGGTGCCCCACACTTGCTTATGCTGGCCAGTTCTATGCCCCTGGCACGGTTCTGCCGGACTTCCCCTCGGGTGCTATTATCCAGATTTTAGTCGGGGCCCTTGAGCGGCTACCTGGTGACGATGACCCCTGGAACCCGGAGCCTTTCGTTGTTGAGAGTCCTTACTTTCGTCACATTCCCAGTCGCGGCCCTGCGCTTGAACCGGCCATTGTTCTGGATGGTCATGGCAACAGGTTGGCTGCCGGAGCTCTGCAATCCCCTCTGGTCGATCAGGGGGTTCAAACCGACTTTTCCGGAAATGGCACTGGCCTTGATCATGCAACTGTCTCCAGGGTGCATCATCTCTCCCAGGAGCTCTCGTTCCACACTGCTCGGCTCTGGGCCGGCCTCGCCGAGCCTGATGCCGAGCCGGCAGGCGACAATCCACCTGTCTTGAGACTCTCCTCCCAGAGTGCATGCGCGGCTGATACCTCTACGACTGATCTTTTGGATCTCAGTGATGCAGCAGGTTCTCAGGCTGTGTGCAGACTGCCGTGGGCAGCTTTGCTTCTTCTTGGCGTTCAGGTGCCTCGCGCCCTTGGGGCGGTTGGGAGTCTCCTTGTTCTTGCTACCCTCAACTCGGGGTCCATCATTACACCACCGCAGGCTAGCTCTGAGGAAGAGCAGGTTAATGATACTGCCCCTCCGGCTGTGCAGGCCACTAATATGTCAGCGGCGGACTGGGCCCCCGCACCCGTTGTGCGACCAGCCGGCCCTCCCCCGCCAGAGCCGGTGAATGCTCCCTTCCAACCTCACATGATGTTTCTTCGCGCGGCGAGGCCACTTGAGGATTATGCCTTGAGACAGTGGCCCTCCACGGTAGATAGGGAACCTGCAGCCGATGAAGATACGGTGCGGCGGGTCCAGGCTGACCTCCAAGGCCTTCGATGCGGGATCCGAACACTGGCAGCCGCGATCCCACTTGGCACGCCCTTTTGCATCCATAACCCGTTTACCGCACGGCAGCAGTGTGAGTTGGTCGAGTATTCAGCGGGCCCCGAAATTAACCCCTTCGTCCTCTTCGCGGGTCATGCTAGAGGCCGCGGCTGGGCAGGTCTGGTGCTCCTCCAGCCCCAGCCTGATGCCAGGGCAGTTTATTTGATTGGCTGTCCTCAGGCGGCCGGTAACGTAGCTGTAGGGGTCGCTATTGAGCACCGCTTAATTCCCTGCTGCCTCCCCGCGACTGTTGATATCGCTGCCCTCAGGGCCCTGCGCTTGGATGGCACCGAATATGACCTTCGGCCGCCTGAGGTCCAGGAAGGCACACAGGTTGTCCAGTTTAGGAACGGCGATTGCCTCTCAGCTAGGCGGCATGTTCCCCGTCGTTCCCACCAAGGCCAAGCTAGCCGGGATCCTGCTGCTGCTAGTGGAACGGTGAGTGCGGGCGAGCGCGTTGCCAGCCCTGCTGTGACGAATCCGCAGCCATAGCTGCCTCACCATCTCTCTGGGCCTCTCTTTTACTCGTGCAGGTTCTTCGCAGCCGCCTTGGCTCTACCTGGCTTGTTGCTGCCATTCTACCCAGCCTGGTCCAGAGTATGCACAGACCTGGAGGCTTCCCATGGGGGACCGACTCGGCGAACCGTTTATCCCTGCCGAGGATCCAGTCTATGTAGTCCTGCATAGTCCCTTTTTAGGGGTTTTCCCTCCCTACACGGCATCTCAGGAGACCCCCCACTCGCAAGTCTGGGCGCAGTTCCGCAATGATGACCCGGGTTGGGCGGAAGACTTCTTCCCGGTTTGGCCGGGGCCGGCATTCAATGAACTTTCTATCGTCCCAATTGGACGTGATCCAGCTTTGGTCACATTGATGCTTATCTGGCGGGGCCACCACCGGGCCACACTTGTTCCCCGCACGATGACCGTGGACTGGATTACGTCCTTCACGGCCAGACATATCAATAGCGCTGTCGGGGGTGTGTCTCTTCCCCACGGGCTTGCCGTCTGCGAACTTTTTGATGTGCCACCTGCCGCGTTTAGGTTCCGCAACGGGGACGTCGTGTATGTACATGATCCACCAGATGACCCCGATGAGCCACTCGAACTAGTTGAGCCCTGGCATCTACAGGATGGCCTGGCTGCACATCACGCCCCTTGGGCGGTCGGATTTCAGCTCATGTTCCCGATTTCAGTCCATTTGCTGCGACCTGGAAAACCGCCCTTGCTCACCACTATACCGGCCGGCGAATCTTGGTGCCCTGAAGCGTTCTCCTTTTCAGGTGAGTTCCAGCACCATTTCCCGGGCATGTGGACACCTGTCCAATGGACGAGTGCCCGTGCCCTGCAGCTTATTGAGGTCAACGGGGTCGCTGCTCGAGTCAATGTTGTCGCGGCCACGCCGGAGGGTCGATTATGCCGTACTGTCGACCGCATTGCCTCTCGGCACAGCGTTGCTGACCAGCTCCACTTCTGTCCAGATTCGATACAAGTTGGCGGAGTGCCTGCGTATGCCTTGGACCAGGCCTGCGAACTCAGGAACGGTGATGTGGTGTTTGGGGCATTCGATCGGAGTGCATGCCCTCGTAGCCCAGGCTCCCCGAGCTGGTGGCTCGGTGTGACCCTCACCACCTTGCATCTGAGCCAGCAGCGGCAGACGTGTCTGCCTCTTCTTGTGGGTTATACCCTTTCCTTCCACGCCGGTCTCAGCGACCCATATGCCATCACTCCCTTTCATGCGCCTCACACTGCCGCTGCACTTAGCTGCCAGTCGCTAATCGGAGGGTCCTCCTGCTCTGCTGATGAGGATCCTCCCTGGAGTGGCATGGCCCTGGGCTGCGCCTCATCTGCCATGGGTGGCCCACAGTCTTGGTGGCGGGGCTCTCTTTGCTGCCCCATCCTTCCTGGTGTCTCGGCCGCCCTCCTGTTTTCCGGCCTACGCGGCATTGCCCTTCTGGCGGCCTCCGCGTGTATCCCTGCTTCTCAGGCCATGCTTCAACAAGCGTCCGCCTCGTCAGCCACTGTCCCGGCTGCTGCAGCTCCTCGCGTCACTGTTACGGTTGCTAACCCTTTTGCCCCTTGGAATCGGGTCGAAGCCGACCCGCGCAACCTCTTTGACGATGTCGTCGCTGATGCGCATCACACTTTAGCATCTTGGCATCAGGGTTTTGCAGCTACGGGACTTGTGCTGGACAGCACCCAGGTTGTTGTTCCCTTGCCCGGGCGTCGCTTGGTCTGCTTGTTGGTGCAAGGCATGGGTCAGCTGCTTTGCGTTGTCCTGCCAGCTTTCATGACCCCGCGGGATCTCACGCAAGCCATTCAAATGCGACTCGGCAAACGAGTCAGCGTCAGCCTGCTACCTGGACTGGCGGCTACTGTCCGTGCCAGCCGTCCGGTCCTTGCTCTGAGATCTGGGGATATTATTGCTATCAGCCCACTTCAGCTTGACCCACTTGCCGGGCCGCGGAACCCACCTGTCTTTCTCACATGGGGGGCTGCCCATGCTGCGGCCGCGTGGCACTCAGACTTTCTCGTTGCTCAGGCCTCCTGTGTTCTGCTGTGGTCGCCTGGCCGCCCTACTCGAGTCGCCCTTTTAAGGCATCAAGCCCGATGGATTGCAGCTGCCGCCACGGTACATCACCATGAACAAGAGCTAGGAACCCACCGCTGGGCACCTTGCCATGGTCACCTCGGCGCCCCACCTTGGCTCGTTGAACAGTCTGAGGTGGCTGGCCGCGCTAATATTATCCAGTCCTGCGACTCTACTCGTTGCATTGAAGTGGAGCGCGACGCCCATGACCTTCACATCTCAGGTTATACTGTTCGCCCTGCCTCAAGTCACGCCTGTCGCACTGCCACTGTGCGCGATGGCGACTGGTGGGTCCACTCAGCGGCCGCTGGGCTGCTTGGGCGCCATCTCTCCTTCCCAGCACAGCTCGCCTGGCTTCTCTACAGCCTTGCCGCCCATGCCTGGGCTGGGTCTTCGAGCTGCCCAAGTGTTGACTCCTCCGAGGCTAGAACCATCCGCACCCGCCGGCGACCCAGCCGTAGTCGTTCACCGGGTTCACAGTGGCCGGGACGGTTTTTCCCTCCTCGAGTTGACTTTAATGATGGGGAGCCCTACGTTCCGCAGAGTGGCTGGCAACCTGACGCCCCAGACGGCCCACTCGCACGCTGCTTTCCGGGGCCTCGGCCGCAGACCGCCAGAGTCCTCTGCCCCCTGCGGGGCTGGAGCGAGCTCTTGTTTATTAACCTGGCAGGCACCTGGCGGGAAGTGGAGCATGAAGGTGCTCGGCACTGCGGTCTTTGGTCGCGCAGGTTCTTTCCGGTGCGCGCTGTGCTTCCCGTCTCGCAGCTCACTCTTGCTCCAGTGGCCCCGTACGGCCTCGCTACAGTTGTCTTTCACATGGAAAGTTGCTCAGCCGTGGCTTTGGCGTCTGTTGACTCCAGTTTGGTTGACCTTCAGCGGCTCGCCGCCCGTGTGTTCACGCATGCTCGCTACTGGCGAGTGGTTGCGCCGCCTGTGTTACGCGCGGCCAACCCGCACACTCATCTACGGTTGCGTAACGGCGACGCCTTTAGTCTTGTTCCTGAACAATCTCAGCCAGAGGCCACCCGCTTCCCACTGCTGCAGTACCCCTCCCTCGAGCGGGCCCGACAGGTTGCCAGCTGGTCTCTTCCTTTTCGGTTTGACTCTGGTGGGCTCGTAGTTCTCTGGTACTCTAATCGTCGGCATGGGCACTACATTAGGATTAGGGATACGGGCTACTGGGACCCTGAAGGTCCCACCTTTTGGAGCCTTAACGGGGAGGCTTTGTCAGGTTCATGGGTCCCGGTCCTTACGGGTGACCTGTCGAGTCTTCACTTGGTGCATCAAGCTTCCGTTGGTGAGGCGCACGTTCTCTTCCTTCTGCCGCCGGACCTCATGCCACAGGGCCGGCGGCTCGCGGGCTGCAATGCTTATCGTGCCCCTCCTGGGTGGCGACTTCTGCCAGCTCTGCAATATGTTCGCGCGGACAGCCCTCTTCGAGACGGCGATGTGCTAGTCATCGACCCAGACGCCAGCATGGTCTGGGACCCCTTCGGTCCACTTCCCTCTGCGGCCGTAGAGGAGTCTCATTCTGATTGGCCCTCCTGCTCGTAGGGGCCGGTTGGCTTGCCTTTCTTGCTGTCGCTGCTCGATGGCCCCGTTGGCTTACTCTCGCTCTCCTTTCTCATTACGTGTGTGGCATGGTCCCGGTCCTGGAGGTGCCTGATAGGCCCATTCGCACAGGCCTGTACCCATGGCGAGCCAAGCCCGGCGAGGAAGACCTTGTCGACCTCTCTCCTGGCACTGAGATTGACGTTGTGTATCTCAGCCCTTTCACTGGTCCGCGGGAAGCTGGACGTCTCCCCACTGTGTCCACACTTGAGGATCTGAGCTCGCTTGCGCGGGCGTGCGATCCTGAATGGGCTGCTGATGTTGCGCCGGTGTGGCCCACAGCGGCCATCCCTGCCCTGCTTGTTGTGCCCAGGCCCCTCTCTCTCGATATGGTGTGTCTTGCCATATCGTCCTTGGATCAACACTTTTCCATTCTTGCTCCATGTGTTACTTCAGTGTCATGGCTCAGTTTTGCTCTTCGTTTTCTGCAGCCTATGCAGACCCTGTCCGTGCGAGCTCCCAGCCCTCTCACTGCTGAGGCCACCACGGATCAAAATGTTAGATGGCGCTCAGGGGACCTCGTTGTCGCTCTTCCGCCCGCCGCCTTTGTGCCTGAGTATCAACCGCCCTGCTTCCACTCTGACACTCAAGTTCGTCATTGCGCCATATGGTCGGTTGATTTTTCAGTTTCCTTTCGAGCGAACTTCGTCCTGTGGCAACCGGGCGTCAGGGCCGTTCGGGGACATGCCCCCGCAGGAGCTCGCTGGCAGGCACTCGACTTCACCTTCGAAGGGGAATTCAGCCAACATTACCCCGGTCGCTGGGTGCCCGTCCCCTGGATTGCCCAGGACCACACGCATCTCGTCCTGCTTCCTGAGGACCCATCCCGTGCCAATGTGGTGGTGGAAGCGGATGGTCAATGCTGGTGCGCTTCCATCACTGCTGTCACAGATGCGTGGCAACTGTGGACTGAACTGCCGTCTGTCTCCGGTCAACCTCGGGTCCTCGGCGTTTCTCATCGCGAGCTTAGGCAGGGAACTACCCTACGTAGCGGCGATGTGGTGTCCGAGGCCTCCGGACGCTTTACACCTTGGGCCGTTTTCAGCTTGATCGGGGTGTCTGGGTGGCGCACTGCTGGGCCTAGCGTGGTTCTCCTCGCTATTGGACTTGCCTGGGGGCATTCTGTCGGGGCTACTCGCTACACTGGCGCTGCCCCGAGCTCCTCTCTGGACCGGCACGCAGAGGGCCCTCTCTTGCCAGACTGTTTCCCTACTTGCCATCGGCTGTGGGATCCTGCTTGTGGGGTCCTTGGACCCTTCCGTGGTACCTCTTTGGAGCTCCCTGTCGCTCTTCGAGATGCTGCTCCCGCATGGTCATCCTTTACCCGGGTTCACCCTCCACAGGACCCTCGCCTTGTTGACTGGGTTCCGGTGCCCTCTGACCCGATGTTTGCCACCGTCCTTCTCCAGTGCCCCCCGGCCACCCGGGCTGCTTTCCTTCCAGCTACGTGCGCCGCTGCCGATTTGCTCCGAGCCTACAATCGAATTGTCCGGGACCTGTCTCTCATTTTGGCACCCCCCGAAATTTGGTGTGGGACGGCTACCTCACCGAACCCAACTCTTTTCCTCCGGTCCGGCGACGTTCTCACGCTCGCTGGAGAGACCTGGGCTCCTCGCCTTCGCTCGCCGGCCGGGCGTTACTGGGACACGCTGCTGCAGGCGCGTCACTTCGCCTTCTGGGGAAGCCCTTTCAGCATACGCCAACCTGGGCTCCTGTTTGCCTGGTCACCTGGTGACCCGGTCCCACTCACTGTACCCACGGTTCGCGACGAACAATGGGACCCCGTGCACTGCACATTTCGGCCCTCCCTTGCCTGCTTCAGTGTCACCCGATGGATTCCTGCACAGCGGCTTGATGACCTTGGTCTTCACCTTGTCCCCGAGAGCCCGAACCTGCACCGTGCGCATGTTCTTCCCGCACAGCCTCCCCTGCACGTCCAGGTCGTTTCGCGACAAGGGTCGAGTGGCCTGCTGCGTGACGGAGACAGCCTCTCTGGCTGTCGACCAGCCCCGTCCCTTCTCCTTCCCCGCCTTTTAGTTGGGGGTCTGCTCCCGAGTACTCTCCGGCGGCTTTGGCTTGCGGCCCTTGGTCTCGGGCTCCTGGCAAGCTACGGCCCGCCAGCCTTTCCAGCTCATCTGCTCTTTCCCCGTGCAGGGGCCCTCTCAGGGAACCGCCTGGCTCCCGCGCTTGATTTTGGCCTCCTGTTCCGTACCAGCTGCTATCTCCGCGCTCGGGGCGCGCCTGTCTGGAGCAGCACTGATGGAATCTCGTGGTCGGCCGATGTTCATGAGGAATGCGTCGCCCAGGCTTCCATACACCAACTCTGGTGGTCTCATGAGCTTTACCCGTTTCTTCCCGCATCCGCCCCTCCATCATACCGTCAGGCTTTCTGCAACTTCCCGCTCTGGCACGGGGGAGTGCCTGACCAGGTCTTTATTGCCACTGACGGCAGCGGCGAGCATGGAGGGGCTTGGGCCTTCTGTGTGTGGGCTTGGTGGCGCCATCGATGGTACCGCGTCGGTTGGTTTGGGGCCTCTGGCCATCAGCTCCCCTGGACCCCTGACCTGCCGCCCTCAGCAGGCGGCCTCTCCTTCCACACTGAACTCGCGGCCTTACAGGCTGCCGGACTCTGGCTTATTGCCTGGGTTGACCGCCTGTCCCTTCTCACAGCTTCTGCCCCTACCAAGGTTACTGTTGCGGTCGATAACGCTGCGGCACTTCAAATCGCAGCAGGGCAGGCCCAAGCCGCAGCACCTGCCACCACCACCACTCGGTATGTTTGGCAGGCCGTTCAAGCTCGGCTCTCCACACGGTTCCAGCATGTCCATAGCCACGTCGGAGTGCTCCCAAACACCTTCGCGGACTTCCTTGCCGGCTGGTCGGGTCGAGTCTCCTGGCAACCGTGGAAGCAGCTTGACCCTTTGCTACCCTCCCTCATGCAAAACGCGGCTCCGTGGCTTTGGGTCATCCCACATGCTCGTGTCGTCAAGGGTCGGCCGTGCATTTGTTTGGTCTCGCAGACCATCTCATGTGCCCTGCTACTGGGGCTGGTGACGTGCTCCCTCCTGCCGAGGATACCTTGACATCCACTGAGGCCGCTGCTCCACCGGGTCGTCCACTTGCCGATTCTCCCATCCCTTTGCGCTTGGTCACAGCCAATGTTCAAACGATGCGTGACTCCAACGCTTCATTCTTCAATCCCTCAGGGCACGGTCAGCGGCGCCAGTACCTTTACTCTCAGGTTGCTACCTTAGGCCTCGACGTTGTCTGCCTGCAAGAAGCCCGCAGCAAGGGTGGCCGTTGGGACACAGCCGGCCTCCTCACCTGGCGCTCCGGCGCGCAGAAAGGGAGTTACGGTTGTGAAATCTGGATAAGGCCTGGCATTACCAATCCGCCCTTGCGGCTTGATGACTGGCGCATCGCTAGTGCCGACCCTCGTCTTCTCGTTATTGTCAGCAAGCGTGCGGACTTACCCATTGCTGTCATCGCCGCCCATGCTCCCCACGCTGAGCGGCCCGCTTCTGAGATTCACCACTTTTGGTCTTCGTTGCACTCGTCCCTGTGCCAGTTGCCTCGGGCTCTGTCTCTTGTTCTCGGCCTGGATGCTAACGCGGACCTACTTTGGGCGGACGAAGACCACGCCTATATCGGCGACTGTCTGGGCAACAGTGAGGAGGGTGCTGGCGAGCAGGGTCTTTTTGACACTATCCAGCGTTTCGGCCTTCTTGCTCCGGCTTCCTTCTCCGCCATCCAGCAGGGCCCGGGCTGGTCCTGGGAGCATACGGGCGGTACCAGGAAGCGGCTTGACCATCTCCTGCTTCAGGCGGGTCCATGGCAGTGCACCCGCGCCCGTCAGCTTCCCGAGTTGGACATTCTCAACGGCCGCAGAGATCATATGCCTCTCCTTGTTGAATGCTGTCTTAAACGACAGGCGACACTGGCACGACCCCCCGGGGCATCCAACCGAGCTACCGCTAAGCAAGCTCAGCTTATTGCTGCCAGCCTTTGGCGTGGGTTCCCATCTCCCGTGCGCAGCATCGTTGAGGTTGGACAGGAGATCAGGGATCTCAAAGCTAGGCACCTCCGCCTCTTGGAGGCCCTTCCGAGAGCTCCTCGGCGGCCTGCCCGCCAGCCCTACATCACTGCCGAGTCTGTTGCCGCCCTGGATGTTGTGCGGCAGGCTCGCGAGCAACTCCCGCGCCTCCGCAGCAATGTCGAATGGCAGAAACGGCGCTTTCTTCTCCTTGTGTGGCGTTGGAGTTGCGTCAGGGGTCGATCCGACACTGCTGTCCCCCGCCCAGACCCCACCGGGCTTCAACATGCCAGGTTGTTGTTACAGGCCTGTAATCTGCATATCCGGGGTCTGCAGCAGAAGGCACACTATCTAGCCCGTTCTGACAAGCTTGCCCATTTCCGCACTCTTACCCTTGCTGCCACCCAGCACTGGGAATCCACAGGCATTCCTTTGGAATCTATCCGGCATCTTCGATGGGCTTCTCGCAAGGCCCATGACCGTAGAGCTGTGCACGCCGCTGGCGGTTTCGACATCGACCGTGAGCTTGAAGCACAATTTCGTGACCAGGAAGGCGCCCGCCTCGTCTCTCCTGCACTGCTCTCACAAACAGCCGAGCAGTGGCTCTCTGTCGATGCCACTCGCTCCCCGTGCCTCGAGGCAGTTCCTTCACTGCTCCAAATGGAGCAAATGTGCATCCGACAGGCACCAGCTAAGGCACCAGGACCTGACGGCCTGCGGAACGAGCTCTGGCGGGAACATGGAGCTCTTGCCGGACAATGGCTTTGGCCGCTCTGCACCCGCATTGCGCTTCAAGGCCGAGAACCCTTCGATTTCAAGAAAGCCATTGTCTGCGCCCTCTGCAAGAAGGGCCCGGCATCAGTACCTGCCAACTACCGTTCCATTGCCCTCCTTAACGGCATCGCTAAGCTGTGGCATTCGCACCTCCGTACCACGGTCGGTGGACATGTGCTGTCTCGTTATGAGCCCATGCAGCTAGGAGGGCGCCGAGGTGTTCACACTGGGTTTGCACTGGCGGCTTTCCGATGCGCCTGGGACCTTTCCGTCGCAGCGGGGCGGTGCGTTGCTGTTGTCTTTGTCGACATCCAAGCCGCTTGCTATGAGGCTAGCCGAGATCTTCTTTTCGATGGCTTCCCTGACGATGTTGATGTCCCGGAGCACCATCACCTCGCTGGACTTGTCCTCCAGCTTCACGGCCAGGGGGCTCTCTCCGCTCTTGGCGTTGCTGAGGATGTCAGCGCGCTCCTTCGGGATTGTGTTGCTCTGTCCCACTGGTCGCTCTCCGGGTCGGACAACATTTTCTTGGCCTCCCGAGGCTCCCGTCCCGGCGACGGCCTAGCGGACGTTTTGTTCGGCGCCCTATTTGCCATTGGGCTGCAACACATACAGCGCACAGCTTGTTCCATGGGCATCTCGCACACCAGTGCCGGGGTCGAGATCGGCCTCGAGCCAGGCGTCAAGCCGATTGGCTGGGCTGACGACCTTGCCGTCCTTGCGGACTTCGATAGTCCTGCCGAGCTCCAAACACAGCTCCCCCAACTCACTGGTGTCATTCTTGATACCCTCCGGTGCTTGCGGTTCCGGGTCAATCTTGGAGCGGGCAAAACTGAGGCCCTTGTCGATATTAGGGGAGACGGTGCTCGCGCTGCACGAGGCGCCATGCTCAGCGGCGACGCCCTTTTGGAAGTCTCCCAAGGTGACAGCATTCGACTTTGCCCTGAGTACAAATACTTGGGTGTAGCCCAACTGCCTCGAGACACCGGCAGGCGCGACTGCGAGCTGTCGGCACAGCGGGGGTCAGCGGCGGCGTCGCTTGCCCGAACCCTGCTGTGCAGCAATTGTCTGCCCTGGGAACTGAAACGAGCCTGGATTACCGGCCGAGTTCTCCCCTCAGCTTACTCCTCCTTGGCCTTCTCGCGCGCTGACTCCGCCCGGGCTGCTGCGCCATTGGCTGGACTCTTTGAACGCACAGCTAGGATCCTGTTGTCTTCCTGGCAAGTCGGTCACAAACTTACCACCCCCTTGCTTCGGCTTCTCGCTGATATCACCCCTCCTGACCTTGCTACCACTGTTAGCCAGTGCCGCCTCTGTGTGCAACTTTTCTGCAAGGCTCCAGCGGCTGTCAGGGAAATTGTCGATGCTGCGTGGAACCGGGCAATCCCTTGGTGTCAGGCCCTCGTCCTTGCTTGTTTGCGAGTAGGAGTCGCCCTAGACTCCTGGGACCCCGCTGCTCCTCCCGCCATCACTGTCCTGTTCGTCCAGCAGAACGGACGCGCTCTCCTTCGAGCGTGCAAGGCTCTGAGCAAATTTGGGCACAGGTATGCTGCCTGCGCCCAGCTTTGGGCGGACCTGGCCACCCGTCGCACCACCAAGATCCTCGGTGCGCCACAATCCCACAGTTGTCCGGTCTGTCGATGTGTTTTCCCGAGCCTTCATGCAGTACGCGCTCACATGCATCGGAAACACGGCGTCCTGTCTGATGTGACTGCCTATATGGCGGGTTCGGTTTGTCTCTGGTGTATGCGAGACTTCCAATCCTCGGATCGACTGAAGCACCACCTTCAAACGCAGCGCTCCTGCCTGCACGGCCTGCGTGTTACAGTCGGCCCTGTCTACCAGTACGGCTCGGGCACAAAACGTTCGGGTCGCGCCAGCCACCGGGGAGTCCCTCCACAACGCATCTGTGGGCCTTGCAATGCCACCCCAGCGCAGAGACGGGCGGCCGACCTCGGGGTGCCGGCCGATGACGCGGCCCTGCAAGCTGAGTGGGAAGCTGTTCAACGCTCCCCTGCGCTCTCGGACCTTGTCCCCGGCAACCTGCATCGACCATCCTCCTTGTTGCCTTCCGACGATGCCTCCGGCGCTCAGCAGGCTTGCCTTATCTCCGCTGCTCGTGGTTCCTCCCCCAAGTCCCTTGCCTCCCAGCATTCCCGCTCGGCCACTATTGAGGCGGCCTCTCCTGCGCAACACCCTTTGCGTTGGTTCTCCGTTGTGGAGGGGGCTGCTGGCTGTGACGACTGGGCTCTTCCCTCGCCCTGGTGGCCTGGGCTTCTCGGCCTTGGAGGTGTCTTTCAGCTTCCCTCCTCCTGGCACAGGCTTTGGCCTATGTGGTCCGCGCTCGAGTTCTTTGAACCTTGGGAGCATCGGGCCATCCGCCGCTTTGGTGCGCTGCGCTCCGCCTCCTCGTGCGGGTTAGGTGCAGCAGCCACCCTTGCTGATGCCACTACTGGCAAGTGGTCCCTGTTGGAGTTGGCCGCTGCCACGGTATCCTTCCGTATGATCTGCAAGGCTGTCCTCCGCGGTGGTGCCCTCTGGCTTTGGGGGCGCCCCAGCAATGCGGGTCTTGCCCTGCTGCGCCGCCTGCTTCCTGCGGCCTTCTTCTTGGACTTCCTTTCGCCGTGGGGACGGGTCTTCCTTGTCGCTTGCTCTGCTTCCTTGGCCTCCCTTGTGCGTGCTGTCTTTGCTCGCCCTGCCTGCTCGGCCCCGGTCTCGCTTCCCTTGCGAGCTTTTTGGGCCTATCCGGCAGCCTGACTCGCCGCCCCTGTACAGTGTTCTTTCCACTTCCGGCCGCGTGACTACAGCAGTCACGCTTTTGGGCCTTTGCACGCAGTAGTTAGCACAGGACGTCCTCTTGCGCGAGTGAGTGAGAGAGTGAGTTTAGGGCTTCTAGGATACCCAGTAACCTAAGAATAAAAAGGCCTCTCTTTTTGGTATTGGGTAACTTTATAAGGAACCTAGGACTAGAAAAAAGGGAATAAGAGTACTACTGGGCATCCTAGTAGCTTAAAAGCCTGAGCCATCAACCCTACAACCCTAACACCCGAGGCCCCAAAACCCTAAACTCGGAAAGCGGGGTTTAGGGTTAGGGATTAGGGTTTTCTGCATCATGAGGATCGAAGTCCGTCTGCAGGTTCGCGAGCTGGGCAGTGATCTGCGACTCGAAGTCTTGCAGGCGGGTGGCCACCTTTCGTCTGGTGGAGAGTTTGGTTTTTTTTTTTAGGCGCCTCTTTTCCAACTCGCTGTTCGCTCGTCGAAAATCCCAGGGGGAAGGCAAGTTAGCCAACTTACGGGCTTCCTGGCTCACGTCCAAGAATTTGCGGTTTAGGGTTTAAGGGTTTAGGGTTTAGGGTCTAGGGTTTAGGGTTTAGGGCTTCGGGTTTAGGGTTTTGGGTGTTGAGCTTGAGCCCTCAATGCAACAGCTAAGCCCTACATCACAATTAGGCTCAAGGGGTTTAGGGCTTGGGGTTTGGGACTACGGAGGGCTGTGCACACCTAGGCTGCAGCTGAAGCCCGGAACCTCAAACACAAAATCCGAGACGTTAGACTAAGTGATCCATTTACCTGGAGACTCCCATTTCCCTTAATGGAGGAATATACCTTTTCTTATGTTCGATCTATTCCTTAATTTAGGGATATTGGAGTCTCTGGGCCTGTGAGTAAAGGATGTTGGCTTTCGGCCTTCGGGTTGCCCCCCCGGCCTTTTTCATGATTTGAGCATCACCGCCGGTCTTTCGTGAGGGCAGGACGCCGTCTTCGCCACCTCCGCAGCAGTGCTGTAGTCTTTAGCACTTAGGCTTCGCAAGGAACTATGATCTACATTTCAGGACCAAGAAGGCACCAACTTTAAGAGTCAAGGCTTTGGAGTTCAGGTTTTACGGCCTACAAATGTGGTTAAGACTGTAGAGTGTAGGATTTAGGTTTCATTGCTTTCCACATGGTAGGTCAAAACGGGGGACTCCGCAGCGTGTGAGGTCTCTTCAGGGGTTTGAACTTCGGGCCTGAGTAAATCCTAAACTCTAAAGCTTAAGCTGTCAGAGCCTCTTGGTGTGAATAAGGCCTCAAGGCTGTCGGTTTTCTGATTGAACCCTAAACCCTAAACCCTATACCCTAAACCGTGATTACGAACCACGATAGTCACTGCAGGGTTTAAGGATTCTGCGGTTGCACTTCGAGATAGGCCCAACTCCACTACTGCAATGGGGGGGTATAATGGGAATATAGAGGTACTGTTGATGGACAAAAACCTGCATTTCCCATTGTAAGGAATAAAAATACCATAGGTCCCATAGCTTAGAGTCCTTAGGGTCATGCAGGATTTTGTCCATCAACAGTATGATGGGAATATAGAGGCCTCGGGCCACTAGCATGATTCCTTGCGGTCATTGTTTGACCTTGCCTAAGTTGCACCCTCAAACCCAAAACCTCCGTGTGAAATCCCAACTGAAAAACAACAAAACAAAACCCCCTCAACAATCTTACCACACATGCAAATTTCCGCAAAAGCATGGTTTCAAAAGATGTGTGCTTGTGCGTGTGCGCGTGCGTGTGGGTGTGTGGATACATGTATGTTTGTATATAATTATGCATTCATCTGTTTATCTATGTTCTTCCATACTTGCTTTCTCATTCAGTCCTTCTTTGATTGATTATCTTTGTATGTATCTATTTTGGGAAGTATTTATCTATGTACTTTTTTGCTCACCTTTTGTAATGTGTGTTTGTAGCACGCGGTTTTCCTAGAAAAAAGGCAAAGCCCCCAGGGTCCCGCACCCGCTCCGGCGCTTTCCAGAGCTGCCAACCGGGCCTCGAGCTCCTGAAGCTTGGCCTCTGCAGGGCTTAGAGCCTACAGAAATCCCTAAGAAAGCCCTAAAACCCTGTAGGTTTAGGGTTTAGGTTTTAGGGCTTAGAGCTTTAGGGTTTCAGGGCTTAGAGCTTCAGGGCTTAAAGCTTTAGGGCTTTAGGGTTTTAGGGCTTTAGAGTTCAGGCTTGACTGGATTTCTTAAAGTTTCGGGTTTAGGGCTTCAGGGCTTGTTTTTTTTTTTTTGGAACGGCCCTTTTCCTCCTCGCAGCTGGGTCCGAAAGCTTTGGGCTTCAGGGGTTTAGGGTTTTAGGGCCTTCTTAGGGATTTCTGTCGGTTTAGGGCTTAGGACTTAGAGCTTTAGGGTTTTAGGGCTTTAGAGTTTAGGGTTTAGTGGTTCATCTTGAGGGCTCTCTTCGGGATTTCTGTAGGTTTCGGGTTTAGGAGTTCAGGGCTTTTAGGGTGTAGGGTGTAGAGTTCAGCGGTAGGGCTTTTGGGGCTTAAGGCTTAGGGCTTAAGGTTTGGGGTTTAAGGGCTCAGGGTGTAGGGAGGATTTCTGCAGGGTTCTGGGGTTTTGCTGCTTTGGGGTTTAAGGTTTTGGACTTGGGGGATGATCCGGCTCGGGGTTCTTGGGCTTTTAGGGTTTAGGGTTTAGGGTTTAAGGTTCAGGGGTTTAGGGTCTTTAGGGTTTAGGGTTTAGGGTTTAAGGTTTAGGGTTGAGGGTTTAAGGTTTAGGGTTGAGGGTTTAGGGTGCAGGATTTTGCTTTAGTTGGGCGGCTCGTTGCTGCGAAACGCTGTCAGGCTTTACAGCATTGCCTTAAGAGCGTCGAAGGTGTGTGCAGGCCTTAATATAGAGGATCACATAAGTACCAATACCGATGCTGGTTCGGGGTTCCTTGTGATAAACAGAGTATAATATACCTCCAAGCCCTATTCTAATCAAGGCCCCTATAGTATGTGGTTCGGGACACATTGGGATTTCGGTATTGAGCATGTAGCTGGACTGTTGCCGCCGGTATCCAGAGCCCAATACCAGTAATGTTAGAACATACCTCTACCGTGTAATATGAAGATCCCACACCCTAAACCCTTAAACCCGAAACCCTAAGAAAGTAAGTACGACTAAAGGGTCATGTCGTGGCTTTGCTGCCCGGATCCCGCCAAGACCGACAAAAAAACCCGGAATCGTCGCACCCACACCCCAAGCCCTAATATAGGGGACGTGATAAACACAATAGGGTTCCTTTCAAATGATGTTATACTAGATATAGACCTAAATAGTCCGAATAGCGCTTCGGAAGATATTCGGGTATACTTAGCAAGAAACTACAGAACTATGTATGTATAACCTGTTTCAGTACCTGTATACAAATATACAAAAGTAGGTAGAGCCATACGCCCAACATCACTGAATCCCAAAACCCTGACCTCCGGCAGCCTTCACCCTTGCACATGTGCCATCATTAGGGGTGTAGGGTTCATTTTTCGGCTTAGGGTTTAGGCTAAAGGTTTCGGGTTCAGGGTCGAGGGTTTAGGGTTTAGGGTTGAGGGTTTAGGGTTTAGGGTTGAGGGTTTGGGTCGTAGGGGTTTTGGAGCTTTCGGTGTAAGCATCCCAGCCAGCCTCCATTTCTGAACCCATGATCACCCAAGGCTCTGCAAGGATTTCTGCACGGCGCGTGGGAGAACACTCTGAGCCCTCAAGGAACAAGCTGCGCAGGAAGAGCTGTGCAATCCTTCCGGCATGAAACCTCGAGTCATGTGAAGGAATGCCCACGCCCTCATCCCCAAGTAATGTAGGGGCCTTAATAATTAGAATTCGGGCTAAGGGATATAAATATTATACCATAATTCGAATGAGGAGCCCTCACAACCCTCTTCGAATTATTAAGGCCTCTACATTGAGCCTCGCAGTATGAGGTTTGGGGCCCAGAAACTCCAACATCCCTTAAGTAAGGAAGATACCTTAAACATATTCGGGATCCTGTTATAATCTGCGGTATATTCCATGAGTAAGGGGTATATATGTATATATATATATATATATATACTTATTTATGTATTTATTTGTATTTATATTTATACTTATTTATACTTATTTATATACACACATATTGGAGTCCCCCGGGGGTTTAGGATTCAGGGGCTCAGGGTTCGGAAAAGGATTTTGGCGTTGGTGGTCTAGCGTTGTGTCGACCTCAGGGACCGGGGTAGACTTAAAGGGAATCTGCTTGGGTTTAGGGTTTTGGGTTTTGGATTTAGGGTTTATCGTTTGGGTTTAGGGTTTAGGGTTTGGGTTTTTTTTTAGGGTTTGGGGTTTAAGGTTTACCCTGCAGTTGAGCATTTCTTCTGGAGCATCCCTTGACATCTACAAGGCAACAAGAGCACCAAAGTCCAGCTGGGACTAAGATTTTGGCAGCAGCTCGCGAGGGGCGCTTGCCTTTGGTGGCTTTGGTGGACTGCAACTCCAAATCCATCCTGAAACTTGGTGCAGACTCCGTCTTCAGATCCTCATCCTTCAGGAGCGAAACCTTCGCCGTAAGGCGCTGTGCCAGCGCGCGCATCGGAGCGTCGGCTCGGATGCGGGGGCGCCGCTTGGCCTCGGCCAGGAGCCGCTCGCAGCGCGCGATCAGCGCCGTGTGCTGAGCGGTCGAGTTCATCGTCCAACTCGCGGGTGTTCACAGAGGCTCAGGCCTATGCTGTGGGAAGGAATCACTGGTGGTCTTCTTAGGGCTCCCCCAAGGGATCTTTAGTGTTCCTTTAAGGGATCTTTAGGGCTCCTTTAAGGGATCTTTAGTGTTTTCTTCCCCAGAGAGTCCAATACCCCTTTATTAAGGAATATACCTTACCTTATAAGGGACTTAATATTATGACTCAATACCCCGCTATTAAGGAATATAACTTAACTTATAGGGGACTTAATATTATGACTCAAGGGTATATTCCTTAATTCAAGGGGGTATCGGTCGCTCTGGGTCAAACAAAGGCTACTTCATAGATACCTAAGCAGACGAATCCGAAGATGAATGTACATATCTACCCGTCGTCTAATCCTCCCTACTTTTGTAGAAGCCAGAAAATTGGAACATCATTATCCCCATGCCCTTAGGGCAAAGTACAAGGGATCCTAGCACTAATCCTCCTAAAGCCATGGTCCAACTTTCTGGTTTCTACTATAGGTGCCCTGATCCTCCAAGTGGGGCACCGGGCATCGAGTTTGGGGCAGCTCCGCCACCAACGCCTTAAAAACTCTTCATGTCAAACCCTGACCCAACATGTCATCTAAATGATCTCACCGCTCTACAGCCTAGCTTCAAAACCTTCTTCTAAACCCTAAATCCTAAACCCTAAACCCTAAACATCCACGGGCAGTCGGATTCGAGTTCTCTTTCGAGCCTCGGGCGCGAGGGGAGTCGGAATCAGGCTTCGGAATGCCCTTCTGGAGCAAACTTCCGCCACTTTCAGCACGCATTGTCTTGCTGACGAACTTCTCAAAATCACACCGGGAGTGCGCAGCGTCTTGCTGCACGTGCCCTTCACTAATTGGGATGCAAAGTAAAGGATAGAAGTTACAAAAAAGCAGGCGCGTCCTGAAGCGACGACGAAGCTGGGAGTCCGATGGTAGCCCTGAACATGCCCACTCTAACATCCATGAGACGTCGTGTGAGTTCCTGTCAAAGCCACATTTGCACACATCCCCAACATACTCGGCTCGAGATCCAGACCCTCACCCTGAACGACATCCTGAGTAGACTTGAACCCGAAGCCCCGAACTCCAAAACCCTTAACCTCAAACCCTGAACCTTCAGCTTTAAATCGTAAGCCCGAAACCCTACACCTTCAACCCCAAACCCCTGAACCCCAAACCCCTGAACCCTAAACCCCGAACCCTAGACTGCCCTAAGATTTAAGCCCTACAACCCTGAAACCCTGAAGATCCCTGCTTCGTCTGTGCCCAGGAAGATGGGAGCGTGCGAGCCCTTACGGAAGGTCGGCGCCCGAAGGACTGGATTCAGCTCACATTTCTTGTGTTCTTCCGGGTTCCGAAATGGGAGTTTCCGAAAATTAGGGGGCACCTTATTTTGGGGTCCTTATAATAAGGATCCTACTACGTAATTAAGGTTCCATACAAGGGTCCCCTGTTTTCGGAAACTCCCAAATGGCCCTTCTAGAATAAGGGTACCATATTGCCTACTATCCGGCTTTAACGAGGAGGCCCTCAAATAGAAAGGGCAAAACGGTACGACTCAGGGACCTGGTCTTTTAATTGGGTTTGGGGTTCAGGGTTCAGCGTTTGGGGTCTCCTACAAGTCCCGACAACATCCGAAAGCTCAGAACCGACAAATGAAGGCCCTTGATTGCTGAGGATGTAGGATTTACGAGCTTCTGGGTTTAGGGCTCACGGTTTAGCATCCAGGGTTCAGGATTTAAGACATGCACCCTACAACCTAAGCACTGACAAATACAGCGGCGTCGCACGGGTTTTGTGAGCTTCATACGGGCTTGGAAAGGGCTTATATGGGTTTACAAAGGTTGGATTGGCTCTTTTTTGGCGTTCTTCATCGTTTCGGGTACAAGTACAGCGTTTGAAGAAGCTTTGAAGGAAATCCGCTCAAACGAGAAGGTTACACGGAAGGAAGCGAGAAGACGTAACAACAAATAAAACCATACCCACTTAAGAACCTTCCCCTGTTCACCCCTGGTTCGTGTCACAGGCTGTGGTCAACACACGGATCAATCGCATGTTTTTGTTCTCAAAGTGTTGAGCAAACGACTTCAGGCAGTGGGTTAAGGTGCAATGACCCTGAAGTTCGTACTGGAACATACAAGCAGTCCTTCAGAAAGGGGCGTTGCCAGAAAGTCGGTTCAGATGACGCGTCTGTTTCCGCAGTCCTGCAAAACTGAAAGGATCAGGGCTCATTGCATGGGGTTCGGGTGTGGGGTGTAGCATTTAGGGCCTGCGGCTTCGTGTTTCTGGCACCCTTAAAGGGCTCAACTCCAAACCCTAAAGCCCTAAACCCCAAACCCCTAGTCCCCAAACTCTAAATCCCTCCCCTAAACCCTAAACCTTGAACCCTAAACCCCTAAACCTTAAACCTTAAACTCCTAAGCCTAAGACACGAAAGCCCTAAGCTTCTTGAACCCTAAACCCTAAACCCTAGACCCCTAAGCCTAAGCCACAAAAGCCCTAAGCTTCTTGAACCCTAAACCTTAAACCCTAGACCCCTAAGCCTAAGCCACAAAAGCCCTAAGCTTCTTGAACCCTAAACCCTAAACCCTAGACTCCTAAGCCTAAGCCCGAAAAGCCCGAAGCTTCGGTCCTCCTAACTCCCTAAACCCCTAACCCTGAACCCCTAAACCCTAAACCCTTAAAGCCTAAACCCTAGACTCCTAAGCCGAAGCCACAAAAGCCCAAGCTTCGGTCCTCCTACGATCCGCCGCCGGGAGCCGCAGTTTGCTCCTTCATCGACAAAGCCAGCTGCAGGGGCCTCGTGGTGAGTTTCCGAAAATAGGGAACCCTAAGGGTTCCTTTAAAGGGAGGGTTCTGTAAGGGTTCGGTTAACGGGCTCTATAAGGGTTCATATTGGGAGTTTCCAATAGGGGACCCTAATAAAGTACCCTAAAATAGTAGGTTCCTTATTACAAGGACACCAAAATAAGGTGCCGCTAACTTTCGGAAACCCCCATATGAATCGAAAGCATTGGGAATAGGGTTTAGGGTTTAGAGTTTAGGCCCGAAAAATGGGAATAGGGTTCTGAAGGTGTAGTGAAGTATATAAACTACATGAACATACAGGGACTATATACTGAGATAACACTCGCGATATCGAGCTTTAATTGTCTAGAAGTCTAGGCTTGCGACAGTAGGAAGGTTGATAGTTTGGGTCTCACGGCTTGGGGTCATTGGCTGTCAGGTTTGGAGAATCAGCTTTGGGGTTTCAGGTCTGAGACAAGTTTAGGTTCAAGTTGCAGCTTTTTGGATACAGATAGTGGGATTTTTAACTGACTACGATATGTGGTATCTAGAGAAGAGAAGCGCGGGTTGCACTACTGTTGATGGACAAAATCCTGCATGACCCATTATAAGGAATATACCATAGTTCCCATACTTTAGAGTCCTTAGGGTCATGCAGGATTTTGTCCATCAACAGTAGGAAGTGGAGGTTCCAAATTGAACCCCCAAAGCGCACGGATGCTCGCCGGCTCGTCTCGGCTGCAGCAAGCTGAAGCTATCCTTTAGGCTTTGGGGTGAGTGTAGCGTGTAGGGTTCCCTTTAAAGGGCTCTATATGAGGGCCACTACAAGGCTATAAGGGTACTATATGTAGAGTGTAGGGCTTAGGGTGTAGGCGTCCGTCGCTAGTAGATCCTGCACCAAAGACGCGAAACACTAAAGAAGATTTAGGGGCCTTAATAAGTAAAATTTGGCTTCGGGGACCACTATGAATACAACTCTAGTAAGGAACCCACCAAACTAGTATAGGAATGATCTCTAAACTAACCCTGAACAAAAACGTACCCCCGAGGCCATGGCTGCTGTTGGCGACGCTCCACGACTTCCTTCCTGAGGGCCAGTGAGCGTGTTTGACGGCTTCGAAAATATGGGGAAAGACGATCTTACCCATCTACCTATCTACCAACCAGCCTACCTCCCTTTCTGCGTGTATGTCTGTCTATCTTCATCTATGTGAATATGAATATTTGCAAAGTGGAACATGGGGGATGAGAGGAAGCCGGGTCCAAGCTTCAGTATTTGGAGATCAGGATTCAGAGTTCAGGGTTTTCTGTTAAAGTAGCTTGGTGCTTAGGGTTTCCGGTGTAGTTTAGGGTCCAAGGTGTAGTTCAAGGTTTAGGCACTAATCCAGCACCCAGGCTGCTGTGACTGGCAGAAGATGCATGTGGGACTGTACTCAGAGGCATTCCGCCTGGTGTATTTCGAGCTGCTGTAGTTTAGGTTTTGCCTGCCAGTGGTCTTGAGTGCTTGGAGGATCATGGGACCTGGTAAGTAAGCTTACCAGTACCCTAAGTGGGGTTATAAGTATAGTTACCCTAATAATAACCCTCGCTACTAAGTCCCATGATCCTTGAAGTGCTATCTAGGCGTTCAATGCTTGCCGTGCTGCTGTAGGGTTCGGGGCATGGATACTGTACTACTTCCAGATGCTCACTGGCTTCAGATACTTGGAGGTTCATGGGTAGGTCTAAGTGGGGTTATAAGTAAGACAACTAGAAGGGTTTCCAGTTGTCAACCTGGGGGGGTTTCACCACACCTTGCTGAAACTCTCTCTCTCTCTCTCTAGCTTGTTGTTGGCCCCAGGTTGCTAAATCATGATGAGAAGACATCCATTAACAAAGTCCCCTAAACCATAAAACCCTAAACCCCTAAACCCTGAAGCACATTCTCAAGGTTCCGCCCCCGAATCGACTCTGCCGAGTCTCCAAAGCTCGCGCTCGTGCTTCACGCGCTCCAACTGGGACTCGATGTGCCTCAGCTTTAGGGTTTACAGTTTTAGGGTGTGGGCCTTGGGACTTTAGGGTCAAGGGTTTGAGGGTTTAGGGTTCAGGGCTCAGTGTTTGGAAGGCAGAGGAACACAGACTCATCAAGCCATATCAAACGATGCCCGAAAATGAACAGAGTGAAAGGCTCTATACGCGTGTAGATATGTGTGTATGTATTTGTACACTTATATATAGATGTATATAGATCTATATATCTGTATATATAGATATATATGTATTTATTTATCTACATATATCGACAAATACCTACAGATATATGCATATGCATATATATACATATATAGATAGATAGATAGATAGATAGATAGATGTATGTATATATATATGTGTGTATATGTGTATGTAAATAGACAGATATCGGCGACTGCGTGCTTCAAGACACAAACACATTCCATGCGACTTCTGCATTATACACACAGACATACGTAAGTACGTTGATACGCACATGCATACGTATACATATAGATATGTACACATAAACATATGCTTATTCGTACCCATCACACCAAAATTTATGCAGCTACTAGTTGCCGTACTTTACAATAGTAATAACAATACGCATTACGCATTGCAAAAACCCGATAACATCAAGAAAGAAGCCTCATCCACCCTGACAGACCCTGCACAGGTCAACCGGCACAGGCCAGGAAACCTAATACAGATGCTCTAGGGTTTGGTAGCGTCTTATGAGGCTGCACACGGGTGTAAGGGTAGTGCAACGTAGTGCACAGTATCTGTGCATATCATCACCCTGTCACGACTGGGACTCGAAATGTCAGCTTTTTGATGGAAGACAAGTTCCGACGGGCTTCATAGGGCCTACAGTGGGGTCCCGCTACCTATACGTCGCCCAAAGATGCAAAGCTGTTTGTGGGGATTTCCGGTTTAGGAGCCTGCATGCAAACTGAGTCATGCTAGTTGAAGTCCGAGCCTTTGCACTCAAGGTTGAAGCGGAGGTCCTCGGGTAGCTATTAGTAGGAATGTACGTCCCCCAATATGGTTTGTAGCTATAGTTAGCGCTGCTTATACCCCCACTGAAAACCACCCATGGACCTCCAAGCAGAGCACGCAAGACTTAGACCTAAGTGCCCTCAATGTCCTGAAACTATCGGAAACCTGGATCGGATAAGCTGATTCCTGAACCTCCGAAATTTACCCCCAACAACAAAACAGCAAAACACCGAGAAGTTCATTCCGAATCCACCCATCGAGTTGTAGCCACAGTGACTGCTGTGAGATCTGCAGGAGGCGAAGCACACTGTGATCTGCCTGCTTTCATTTACATGTCAAGGCATCAGATGCTCTTCTGGGTATCCCCCAAGTGCTGCCGAAGGAGGAGGAGAGCAAAGGAGAGAGAAGGAATAGGAGGAATAGAAGGAAAAGCAATCATGCTCTTCAAAACAAGTTTACAAGTTGGAAACATCCCAGCCTCAAGACCCGGACCCTACTCAAACTATGACACAGAAAGGAGCACCTGAAATCCCTCGATAAAATCCATCGCTCCAGTTCCCGACATCTACGAATCAACAATGCATGTAAAGCTGAGACAAGCTGTCTTTGCCTTCTTTGCCACCATGTCCAGAACGTTGCGGAAACGCTGGGAGCAGCGCTGGCGCCAAGCCTCTCCGCTTCTGTTGAGGGGGCTTCAGGGGTGTAGTGTAGGGTCTCAAAGCCTACGGTTTCGGATTTAGTGTCTGTCAAAAACGACTTCCGATGCATGTATGGCTGGAGCCATCCTAAACCCTCCTAATCCTAACCGTCCTAACCCTTAAACCATCAGAAACCGTCCTACACCGGAAACCACTCGTAACCTTAAACCCCAAACCCTAAACCCTAATCCGTAAGAAGACAGGGCGAAAAGCTTTGGGGGCTTCCTACGCATTTTGTACAACCTCAGGCGGTGTGGGATGGAGGGTGCCAGATATTGCGGTTTCTGGGCTGGAATTTAGGGTTTAGGGTCCTGATGTCACGGTTTTGGGGTTTACAGTTGGCTGAGGGTTCCGGATGTTACGGTTTTTGGGTTGGGGTTAGGGTAAATGGTTTGGGGTTTAAGCTTCAGAGTGTAGCGTTAAGGGTTCCGGATGGAGGTCTGAATGCCGCAGCCGCGGAAGTCCAAGACCAAGAGCGATTTGGATCTGATGAATTACGGTTTGAAGCACGGGCTTCCGGTAGCGGGGTTTAGCCCATTAATGCTCCATGTAGCTTTTGCTGATGGTCGTTACTACAACACACAATGGCCCAACTTCAGTGAAGTTTCGTGCATTGGAAACGCTGGGATTAAGCCGTACCTTTACTGGGTCGCAAGAAACAAGAATGGCGATGACATAAACCCCAAAACCTGCACCCGAAAACCCTAAAACCTGAACCTTAAACCCCGAAAACCTCAACCCTGAACCCCAACCCACAGCTCCGGGACTCACTGCACCACACGGTCCGTACCCGACGCCCAGCAGCCCACGACAGGTTTTCGGGTGTCCGGGCGTAGAGATCCTGGCCTGACCTTTGACCGTAATATCGGGTCCTTTATAATTACAATAGGTTTTTGGGGGGTGTATTATACAAAATATAAATACCGAGGAAGCCCCCCATTATGAGGCCCCGATTCCACAGGGCTTTTTGGCACCAAAACAGGACCCGGACAATGCACCTTTTTTGCGAGTGAATCGTGGGTTGCTGCGGAGAAATTAAATTGAATTGAAACCTCGAATCATCGATCGTTCTTAGTCACCGCCGTCGGTCGCAAAGCTTGCGCGCAAGAACAAAGCTACCACCCAAAGACTGTTTCAAGCCACTGCCTTCCAAGTTTGCATCAATGGCAACGGCACCACGGTCGCCTACCAACGAGTCATGCTCAAAAAACAGCCAACAGCAGCTTGGCTGCGGCCACTTGCGGCAGCGTCCACAGCCTGACCCACTTGGCTTTTTTCCCTCGTGGAAGGTTGCCGTGTAGGCATCCAACGTTTTCTGCATTTGATTTCGAATGGATTGGCTCATGCCCAGTGCCAGAATGTCCTCCGCCAGCTTCTTGACCTTCCTACGCCCTGCTGCAGAACTCAAACCAATCGCACGCGACAAAAATAGATGCAGCTTCAAGTCGCATATCTCGAGCAGAATAGCACCAGAATCAAAACGACAATATGTTTCAGTTACAAGATAAACGAAAAAGCAAAGGTGCCGAACAGCAGCTTGAGCAGCCTTCAGGCACTTTAATGTGTTGAACAAACCCCTTTTGAGGCTACTCAAAACTTGGCATCCTCGAGGCCTTCTGCTCAAGTTGTGTCTCGTTTGTGGCTGTCAGGGCAAAAGTCTGCTTTGATTTTTTATCGGGAGCTTGTGTTTATGTTTCGAGTAGAAGCGTAGAAAGAGAAAACGGTACAACGTGCGCGAAACCGAGCCCTAGTTGACTCTACTTCACGCACAGCGTCTGGCCAACGTGCAAGACCTTTGTTGGCAGCTGCGTTGCCCAGACAGGGTCTCATTTGCCCTCATCCTCCGCCGCTACCTGCGTGCGTGGAGCAAAAGCGACCAAACAACACCTACCAGGCCAGCTTGCGCTTCTTGCTCCTGTTGGAATTGACCTCTACGGTAAAAGAGAAAGAGACAACACTCAAGCCCGGCCGCGCCTGTCTTGAGAGGGACGACCAATGTGTGTTGCACAGGTGGTCGCCCATCACGAGGTCGTTGTTCGACTTGAACAGTAGGAGTTCCTTATTCGTACTCGCCTTAATTTTTACATCGCCCCAGAAACTTAGACCCGTGCGTCGTCTTCCAGCCCTTCTCGGCAGCCTTCTCGATGTGCGCCGGGCTTTGCACCCACCCCAGAGCGAGACGACCGCACATGCAGCACACGACCTCAATACGTCTTCACAACTACGGCAAGCCGTTCAAGCGGCAAGCCGATCGTACCTTCGGAACCAGGTCCTTGTCAACGGGCGGACCTCATGAGTGCCCGGTCCTTACGCTTCCTGCGAAGACCACACCACTCAGAGCTGGGCGAAGCAGCGACTTCCCGCCGAGTCTCCAAAGGAAGCTCCTCGTGAGGATTCAACTGACTTTCTAGAGCCATACATATTTGGTCCAGCGCCTCAAAGACCTTGGCAATGTCTGCCACGGTCATCTTCCTGACCATCTTGGCAGCAATCTCTGCCGGCGTCTGAGGCCTCGCAACAACAGCAGACAAAGACACGTTGCAACGGCTAGCTGCTCAGCAGACCGATGCTCCCCACATTGGAAAGCTGAGCGCGACGTCTTTCCAATGTTTGCAAGCAAAGGCTACCACCTAGCAAACGGCTTCCTCCGAGCGCAAAGGATCGCAAAAGCTTCGCGCAAAAATTGGCAAATGCAACATGCTTCGATGCAACAATAGCAAAAGTTCAGTGCAAAAATTAGCAACAAATGCAACATGCACGGATGCAAAAGATAGCAAAAGTTCGGTGCAAACTTTGGAAAATGGAACGTGCCGGCTTGGATGCGGAAAATAGCAACAGTCCCGTGCAAAGATTAGCAGTTTAGCAGATGCATGACAAAAAACAACCGAAATTCGGGACAGGAGTTCAGTAAATGCAGTATGCTTCGCTGCACAAGCCGGCAAATGCAGGAAGACGCTTTTTGCAGTTGCAACGGCCCCAAATCAAGGTTCAACGAAACTGAGGCACACTGCTGCCGCATGGACGGGGCCTCTTGAGTAATCATAATAAGGAGCCCCCACAATAGTACAGGTAGTTATTCAAGCTTCTATATTAAATCCTTTGGGGTTCTTTCGGAATTGGAGAGGCTGCCGGGACCTGGTGTGCTGGACAAGGGCCCTGGGTTTGGGCCTTAATGGAATAGGGTTCTGTGGCATACCCTACAATCATAGGCTTAGGGTTCAGGGTTAGAGGGGAAATAAAGCGATGCAATACCGCCTTGACTGACACCTACCCCAAAGAGTGAAAAGCCTTGTCCACGCGGAAGGACATGTTCTCGGCACACTCCTGCAAAGGGCTCCCCGAACCCCATGCCCTAAACCTGAAAATTTCGCCACATAACCCGAACTGCCCCAGTCCTCGAATCTTTCCCTAACTGCCCGAATTACCTTGTTGTTCTGGTTACCCTGAACCCAAACGAAGTTGCAACTCCGAGTTTCCTGAACAAGAACCCAAAAACCCTTCCGTAGAAATAGAAATCAGAGCTGAAGTGGTGAAGAGCTGGTGCTGGTTGTAGTAGTCGTCGTCGTCATTGTCAACGTTGTGGTGGTGGTGGTGGTGGTGGTGGTGGTGGTGGTGGTGGTGGTGGTGGTGGTGGTGGTGGTGGTGGTGGTGGTGGTGGTGGTGGTGGTGGTGGTGGTGGTGGTGGCGGCGGTGGTAGCAGTGGCAATAGCAGTAGCAGCAGCAGAAGCTCTAGCGGTAGCAGCAGCGGCAGCAGTACCAGTAACGCAGCAGTCGTCGTCGTCATAGTCGTCATGGTCGAGGCCGTAGCCGAAGTCGTAGTCGTACCAGTAGCGCCGAAGTCGTAGTCGTACCAGTAGCAGCAGCAGCAGCAGTAGTAGTAGTAGTAGCAGCAGCAGGAGTAGTAGTAGTAGTAGTAGTAGTAGTAGTAGTAGTAGTAGTAGTAGTAGTAGTAGTAGTAGTAGTAGTAGTAGTAGTGGTAGTGGTAGTAGTGGTAGTGGTAGTCGTCGTCGTCGTAGTGGCAGTGGCAGTGGCAGTGGCAGTGGCAGTGGCAGTGGCAGCGGCAGCGGCAGCGGTAGTAGTAGTAGTAGTAGTAGTAGTAGTAGTAGTAGTAGTAGTAGTAGTAGTAGTAGTAGTAGTAGTAGTAGTAGTAGTAGTAGTATAGTAGTAGTGGTAGTAGTGGTAGTAGTTGTTGTTGTTGTAGTAGTAGTAGAAGAAGAAGAAGTCGTAGTAGTCGTAGTAGAGGTTGTAGTAGTAGTCGTAGTCGTAGTCGGAGTCGTAGTCACGTAGTCACGTAGTCAGTCGTCGTAGTCGTCGTCGTAGTCGTCGTAGTCGCCGTAGTCGTCGTCGTCGTAGTCGTAGTCGTGGTCGTCATTGCAGTAGTAGTAGCAGTAGCAGTAGCAGTAGTAGTAGCAGCAGTAGTAGCAGTAGTAGTAGTAATAATAATAATAATGGCAGTACCGCAGCAAAGCAGTAGCAGTAACATTCACAACAGCAGCACTACTGTTGATGATATAAATCCTGCAGTACCTTAAGGTCCCTAAACTATGAGAATTATGGTATATTCCTTATTATGGGTCATGCAGGGTTTCTATCATCAACCGTAGTTACCTGTACTATGTTGGGGGTTCCTTATCATATTTACAGTATACTGGGCCCAAAACCTATTCGAATTATTACGGCCCCTACAATATTACAGTACCCTTATAGATCCCTTTCCCTAAACCCTAAACCCTAAACCCTAAACCCTAAACCCTAAACCCTAAACCCTAAACCCTAAACCCTAAACCCTAAACCCTTATAGACTCCTTTAACCGTAGCACCTGCAGTACGCGGAGATGACCCTGGTTCGCTCCTCCCATCCCAACAGCTCCACGTCCGCCTCGCCCTGGTCTGCCCCTGCTCTCCGGTGGCTGGCTTTGGGGTTAGGGTTTAGGGGTTTAGGGATTAAGGTTTTGGGTTTAGGGGTTTAGGGGTTTAGGGTTTAAGAGTTTGGGGTTTAGGGGTTTAGGGTTTAAGGGTTTGGGGTTTAGGGGCTTAGGAACCCGAACCCAGACAATAACAGACAAACGTGAAGAAGAAGTAGCTAGATCATACCCTGAAACTGAAACCGTCTCACCCTAAGCCGGACAACAGTCTCGAGACTCTTCGCAATAGAAAACTTCTCGGGCGCGGGTGGTAGGATTCAGGATTTTGGATGCAGGGCTCCTGCTTCAGGAATTTACTATACTGAACTTAGAACCCAAGCAAAAAATGTAATTTTAGCTGTTTCTTAGGGGTTATAATAACCAAAAATTAAGAATCATTTCTAAGTACCCCTAAGTTTAGTGGCTCAATGCAAGGACTTCGCACCTGGTTCCTGTGTGCGGTCGGAGGGCTTCAGATATTGAAGACGCAGGGTTTGGGTTTAAGGTTCAGGGTTTTAGGGTTTGGGTTTTAGAGGTCAGGGTTTTAGGGTTTAGGGTTTAGGGTTCAGGCTTTTAGAGTTCAGGGTTTAGGGTTTGGGTTTAAGGTTCAGGGTTTTAGGGTTTAAGGTTCAGGGTTTTAGGGTTTAGGGTTTAGGGGTTCGGGGTTTCGGGTTTGAGTTTTCAGGACTTGGGGTATGGGGCTTGTAGATTCAGGGGGTTCGGGGTCTGGGGCATTTGGGGAAGTCCGGCACGTATCAGCGGTTCAGCACACCGCGCAAAACCCCGAACACTGGGAACCCTGAACCTTCCCCCCCAAAGACTGGTTCCCTAAGCCTTCAACCCTACCTGAACCCTACCAAACCCTGCATTTGTATAGGTTCTTGGTATAAACCCTAACATAGTACCCTTAATCTGGCCCTAAATAGTAGGATCCTGATTATAAGGACCCCTACCCTTAATTTTTGGAAACTCCCATATCCCACCTTCCGCATCATCGAACTTCGGCCCCGGGAAGACTCCCACGACTTGGGCGAACTTCACCACGCCCTGTCGCAGGCTCCGGATTTTGGGTTGAGGTCTAAGGTTTAGGGCTTTAGGGTCTCCGGTTGAGGGTTCAGGGTCCCAAACCCTACACCCTAAACCTCTTTAACGTTGTGTATGTAAAGCCTATTACATTCGTGGGCGAAAGCAAGTTGGACCCCCCCCCCGACCTTCAAAAACTGCAAAGACAAGTTCTGCCTTTGCCCACAAATGGCTCAAGGTCGGGCTTTTTCACTTAAACCGCGGTTCGCGGCATGTCTTTGCCTACGAACCGTGTTTTTTCAGGCAAGTTTGAAACCGACTTTCAGCTGTTCGCGGGCAAAGGCAAGCTGGTGCTCCAGGGCACGCGACCTGTACCCACCGACCTTCGGAAATTCGTGAGCAAAGGCAGGTTCTGCGTTTGCCCACGAATGGCCCAAGGTGGTTTAAGGCAAGTTTGACACCGACTTTCGGCAATTCGTGGGCAAAGGTAGAAATAGGATTGTAGCGTCCTTAGGGTTTAGGATTTAGGCCCTAGGGTTCATCTGGATTTAAGCTTTGGGGTTGTCTGCAACATCTTCGAGAACGAGACACCAGCAACAAATTGTACTTCTTGCAGTTATTTGGCTTTTCAAGTCCAAGACACGGCGACAAATCGTACGTATTAATATTCGGCAGCAGCTTCGAGACCGAGGCAGCGGCAACAAATCGCACATCTTCATGGGTAGTTGTCAAAATTATGGTCCCTTTTTGGGTACCCCAAATAATAGGTGCCGTATTATAATAACGACCCAGAAAGGGACCGTAATTTTCACAACCACCCGAATGTTTGGTTTAGGGTTGAGGGTTCTGGGCTGGCTTCAGCTTCAAGCTTTAGGATGCAGGCCCTCGGATTTGAAAGAGGTAACATATATGGCTTGTTAGTGCTATCGGACTCGATGGGGTGGGTGAGATTAAGGCTTAGGCTTTCGGGTATCCCTAAGGGTCCATGTACTCAAATAGTATATACATTGGCCTGAATGTAGTCCCTATATAGGGTACTTTGGGGCCCATGTATCTCTATATGGGTACATGGACCCTTAGGGTATTGGCTTTAGAGTTCTATTCTGACACTTTAAGTCGAGTGTTGTCGGCTTGCGGCGCACACTTCAGGAGCTGTGGCCATCCCTGACTGTCCCATTACAGCGACCATCATCTTCACGGCGCTGTCATACGCAAGTGTTGGGCAAATTCCCTAAACCCTAAACCCTAACCCTAAACCCCAAAACCCTAAACCCAACTCTTCTAGGATTGAAACGGTTGCCTGCGTGTCCGTGTTCCAGCGCATGATGCTTCTTCCGGACTCCTGTGGCCGAAGGCATCTCTTTCGCAGCTCCCGATGCTCCTCGGGGAGAACTTCTGATTCTTCTTCGCAGATCTCGCTGGACTGGAATACAAACCACTGACTGGAGAATCGCACCATGCTCCGACCCGGGATGCGGAGAGGAGTACTCGAGAGATTTTTGTGAAGTTCAATGCCTTTGAGGTTGTGGACTCCTGGGCTTCGAGAATAGGGTTCATGGCTTTAGGGCTCTGTGTGAGCTCGGTGGCTCTGTCGGGTTTGAGTTTTTTCGGCTTTTGGGCTTTTGGGTTGAGGTGTTTCAGGTTCAGCTCGCATTGCAGCTTCGGCCTGAACCTACGGTTTGAGATTTATAGCGTTCAGAGTTTAGGGGTATAGGGTTCAGGGTTTAGGGGTTTAGGGGTTAGAAGCAAACCCCAAAATCTATACTTGCAGAAAAGTTAACCAATCCCCAAGCCCTGGGCTCTCAGCCGACGATAAAGCCCAGACCAACACCTGAACCCCTAAACCCCAAAGAGCCTAAACTCCCAAGCCCCTAAACCCCTAAACACCTGAACACCTAAGCCCCTAAACCCTAAACCATAAACCCTCAAACTCACTACAGTAAACCCCATAAAGCTGGAAACCGGACTAAGGCCAAGTAGTGCTGGGATCCCACCATAGTTTACTCTTCTGAGTTGAGTCTATTCGGTTTCCAACTTTTGGGCTTCTGCTGTACGTACGTTCACAGCTCCCGCCCAACCCTAAACCCTAAACCCTAAACCCCAAAACCCCTAAACACCTAAACCCCTCCACCCTAAACTCTGAACCCTCAAACTCACCACGTACGTTCACAGCTCCCACCCGCAGAACCCCTCGGACCCTCGTCAGGGCGGCGGTGCAGTGCTTCAGATCTTCGAACGGCTTCTCGTTGACCTCCGATCCGAAGCCAAAGTTCGAAGCCCACATAGAATAATAGAATAATAGAATAGAAGAATAATAGAAGAATAATAGAAGAATAATAGAAGAATAATAGAAGAATAATAGAAGAATAATAGAAGAATAATAGAAGAATACTAAAAACGTTAAGTTCCTTAAAAGGAGTTTGTGTAGGTTATATGCAGGGTTCATGGGGATTTAGGGTTTATTTAACAGGGATCCATAAGGAAGCCAAAGTTCGAAGCCCACACTCGTAACTATACTGAACTTAGAACCCTAGCAAAAATTGTAATTTTAGCTGTTTCTTAGGGGATTATAACAACCAAAAACTAAAACATATTTCTAAGTACCCCTAAGCTAAAAGGTTTTAACTTGGGGCTTTGGGTTTTTGGTTTGGGGTTTGGGGTTTGGGTTTTAGGGTTTATGGTTTATGGTTGCGGAGTTATGGTTCGGGGTTTAGGGTTTAGGATTTATGGTTCGGGGTTTAGGGTTTAAAGTTTAACTTGGTGTCTTGGGCCTGAACCGACCTGGATATTGAACGCCTTCAACCCAAAAATCAAACAACGAAGGTGTAAACTCTGAAGGCCCCAACCATAAACGTTACAGTGACAGCTCCAAACCAGACCCTGAACGCTGAACACCCACAGAGGCCCATACCCCTAAGCCCAGCAGCCCCTGTGCTTGTAGGGTGCCTCAACACTGGAAGTCACCGTAAGGCTCTAATACCTGCGCCTGAATAGTTTGACTACCGCCTTGCGGTGCTTTTTTTTGCAAAAACGGAAATATGGGCAAATGTTTGACTAATACTTCAAACCCGTTAAATTAAGCACGTATGTTATAGTTTAGGGCGCAGCGGCATACCCCCCAGCGGTTGAAACCGCGCTGAACAGCGCAGAGGTAAGGGATCTGGGTTTAGGGACTTAGGGTTCGCTCTACAAGGCCTGGCTCATCCTATCCTAAGCCCTAAGCCCTGAACCCAAAACTTTTAGACCCTAAACCCTAAAACCCTAAACCTAGACCCCTAAACCCGAAGCCCTACAGCCCTAAACCCTAAATTCCAAACCTTACACCCAAACCCCTTTCAAGCCGGACGAGACCCTGGAACGTTGAACTCGGTCACTGCGAGGCCTTGGTGTCCAGCACATCGTGGACGGCGTCCATTTGGGCCTGCCATGGTTCAAGCTGGCTCCCGGTTTTCCAAGTATCAAGTCTCCCAAGCAAGGGCTTACGGGATATAGGGCTTAGGGGATGGGGCTTTGGGGTTTAGGGCGTGGGGTATATGGCTTACGGCCTGGAACCTGAAGCTCTTAAGGTCCAAAGCCCGTGCCCAGTGGAGGTCTGCTCTTCAGGGGGCAAGCAGCCAGTGCTGCTTTCTTGTTCAGGAGTTATTTTAAGATACCATGATGAGGAAACCATATCATCTACTCTAGATCCTTATTATGGTATCATCTACCATAGAACCCGATTATGGTAGCTTAAACTACCCTAACTCCTGTATACCCTTACACCCTTAAAGGAACGCTTATAGATTTATAGATCCCTTAAAGGAGCCCTTCCAGATCCCTATTATGGTAACCTACACTAAATTCAAAAACCCTTAAATGAGCCCTTATAGATCGCTCAAAGGAGCCAAGATCCCTATTATGCTAACTTATATTCAAATCCTTAACAAGAACCCAGAGTGCCCCTAAACCCCTAAACCCTAACCCCTAAACCCCCCAACCCGAACCACTAAAACCCCTAAACCCCTACCTGTAGCCGAAAAGACCTACCTTTTTAAGGAACTATATATAGAAACCATAATAAGGAACCCTAAAAAGGTAGGTCTTTTCAGCCTAAACCCCTCACTGAGCCGCAGGGCCTTCCAGTTCTGCTCGTCCATGTTGCGCTGCTTCTCCTGCGACCGGTGTTGGCTATTAGGGTTTAGGGTTTAGGGTTTAGGGTTTAGGGTTTAGGGTTTAGGGGTTTAGGGTTTAGGGTTTAGGGGTTTAGGGTTTAGGGTTTAGGGGTTTAGGGGTTTAGGGGTTTAGGGTTTAGGGTTTTGGGGGAAAGACCCATCGACCTTACGAACAGAGCTTGAAATACTATAGGGGCCTTAATAGTTAGAATCGGGTATTGGGGCTCATTATACTATAACTTTACTAAGGAAACCCAAAACCATCGACTTTACGAACAGAACTTGAAATGGCCCCTTGCAACTTGTGTGGAGTTGTACTGGACTCGATAATGTCTCAAGTGTGAAGTGCAGTTCATTACCCTAAACCCTAAACCCTAAACCGCAAATCGTTTCCTCAAGGGATCAGGCTTTGGTGTCCCCACCTCGAGATTGCCACAAGCCTCAAAGGGCTTCGCGGGCATCGGGCGTTAGGGAGTAAGATGGAAGTTTCCGAAGATGGGGACCCTAAAATAGTACCCTAAATGGTAGGATCTTTATTGTAAGGATCCCAAACTAAAGTACCGCCAATTCTCGGAAACTCCCAAATCGGAAACTTGCGAAAAGGCTTTTGCCAAGTGGCGCCCTACATGAAACCCTTCCCCTGCGCTCCATCTTGCGGACGGCATCGCTGTTCTTTTGGATGTCCACCTGCACACTGACAATCATGACTAACTCCTCAACACAAGGGTTTAGGGATGTTTAGGGGTTACTGAAAGGGCCGTAGGGTTTAGAGATGTTGAGGGACTAAGGGCATGGGAGTCTAGGGTCGCTGACTCACGCTTCATGGGAAATTAAGGTAAAAGCCAGTAAGTCGGAATATCATTATCCTAACCCTTCTATGGTAAACTATAGGGTATCCTACCATGAAACCATATTCCAACTTTCTGGAGTTTCCTGTAGGGCCACTGAATCAGGCTCAGGTGGCCGGGCTTCAAACGAAGCCGGAGGATCTGGCGCCCCCGACAGCACTTAATATAAGGGCTGCAATAATTAGAATCGGGTTCCTTACAGGGTTCCTTTTAAAGGGGCTTGCAGGGATTACTACAAGGGGTATTTTGGGGGGTGTAGTATAGGGGCCTCAATAGTTGGAATGGGGTTTTGGGGCTCAGTATACTGTAATTATAATAAGGAACCCACAACATACGGTTGATGATATAAATCCTGCACTACCCATAATAAGGAATATGCCATTATTTCCATAGTTCAGGGTCCTTAAGGTAGTGCAGGATTTATATCATCAACCGTAGTATAGGTAATTATCTAGGCCCCAATATTATGGCAATCGTCCTCATCATCGTCATCCGCACCGCTGCAGTCGCCACCATCAAGAAGACGCACACTAGTACCCAGAGACTCCAGTATCCCTTGATTTAGGAATGTACCTTATATTATGGTAGGACCCCTCATATGGTTCAAGGTATGTTCCTTAATTAAGGGATATTGGAGTCTCTGGGTAGCAGTAACAAGCCTTACTACCCAATAAGCCACAGAAATGAAAGATTAAACTTTCCGGTTCCTACGGAACTATAGGAACCCAAAAAGTTTAAAGCGCGACGTGGAATAAGCTGCGTCCCCAGCGAAAGGCGTGAGACGAGCTTCGCGAATTTGCGAATTAAGCTCAGAAGTGTTGTGGGAAGCAGGCCGGCAGGAACCCAAAAAGTTTAAAGGTTAGGTATTAGGGATCTAAGTAACGGCAGCCCGAGGCAGATCAACTCGAACAACGAGCCCCGAAACCCCGTGGATCGTTCGCCCTGGGTCGGCAGACCCTAAACCTCTCTTAAAAGGTTCCCGTTTCAGGGCTACTATAAGGGATCTATAGTAGGCTCCTATAATATAAGGGCCATAACAATTAGAATCGGGCTTTGGCGTATTTTATACTGTAATCACAATAAGGAACACCCAAAATAGTATAAGTAATTATTAAGATTAAGGCCTCCCTAATGAATCTAAACTCCAAATACCGGAAACACGAACCCCCGAGAAAACAACAGGCGTGAAAGCAGGTCAGAGAGCTCTGTAGCCGAAAGCCTTGATGGCTCAGGCCATCAACTTCTGGGCCCTAAACCCTAGACCCTAAGCCCTAATTTAAACCCTAGACCATAAACCCTAGACCCTAAACCCTAAACTCTAAACCCGAAGCCCTAGCCCTAAGCCCTGAACCCTTAACCATAAACCCTGAACCCTAAACCATAAACCCTAAACCCCAAACCCCAACCGTGAGCAGGGCTGAAGGCTCCAAAACTCTGCAAAGGATGAAACGCGGCTCAGGGTCAACATGCAACATGGGAGCTTGGACACAGCCCAAACCTTCAAAAGCCGAAAGCCCTGCACCCGAAACCGTAAATCCCTGAAGCCGAAAGCCCTGAAGCGTTCCGAAGCCGCCACAAACTCGTAAATACCTTGACCCCTAAACCCTAAACCCCTAATTTTAAACCCCTGAACCCCTAAACCCCTAAACCCCAAACACCAAACCCTAAACACGTCCCGAGAGACCTCGTGGGAGGCGCTCTTCACTGTCAGCCCGTTGACCTCCTCGCGCAGCTTCAGGATGTCCTGCAAGCGGTTTAGGGTTTAGGGTTCCTCTAAACAAATCTATAGTCTATAGGGTTTAGGGTTCCTTTAAAGGGATCTATTAAGGTTTAGGGTTCCCTTTAAAGGGATCTATATGGGGTTCCTGTTCAACGGATTTGTAGGAGAGTTCCATTTTTGGGGGGCTTCGGGTTTAGGGTTTTTAAGAAATCACTATAGGGTCCTTTTAGTGGGATCTATAGGGAGAGCTCCATAATCTGGGAGTTTCGGGTTTAGGGTTTAGGCCTACTTGGACCTTGAATGACCTTCCCTTTTTCAAGGACTTACATGAGGAAATCATAATAAGGAACAAAAAGGTCGGCGATGCAACTCCCTGAAACCCTCCCAACCCCCAAACCCGGAGAGGGGTCTGGCGTTCCATAAACTACTAGACTCCTTGACCCCACATGCGAATGAGGCTTTACCTAAAGGATCATGGGACTTAGTAACTGGGGTTATTATTAGGGTAACTATACTTATAACCCCAATTATGGTACCTATAACCTTACTTACTAAGTCCCATGATCCTCCAAGTATCCTGGCCGCAAGGGTTCCACCTGAGTTTATACGGTTTGACACGGGGTTCTTTGAAGTTCCCAAGAAGCTTCCAACCTTGCAAACTCTTCCCAGAGCCTCCTAAACCCCTCAAATAAGGAATATACCTTAAATTATCATAGGATCCCTAATATGATTTTAAGGTATATTCCTTAATTAAGGGGTTTTGGAGGCTCTGGGTTGTGTGAAGAAGCATCGTTTATTCAACCTCTTTCAAACACCCGTGTAGGGCTTAGGGTTGATGGGTTGGAGCCCCGAAACTTTGAAAGTTTCCTGAGGCCCTGACGCGCTTGTGTTCGCCCAAGCCACCCTGCACGCCACTCATGCGCCTGGCAGGGTATCGTGAAGCACTAAACCCAACCCCAAACTCTAAACCCTAAACTTTAAACCCGAAGCCCTAAACCCTAAACCCGAAGCCCTAAACCCTAAACCCGAAGCCTAAACCCAAAACCCTAAACCCTAAATCCTAAACCCTAAACCCTAAACCCTAAATCCTAAACCCGAAGCCCTAGGCCCTAAATCCAGCGGCTCGGGGCTTAGAGAGCTTGGGGTGGAGGTCATTATCATTGAAGCAAGGCCAAGGCTCCACAAGATGTGGGAGTTTCCGAAAATTTGGGGTACCTTATTTTGGGGTCCTCATAATAAGGATCCTACTATTTAGGGTACTATATGAGAGTCCCCAATTTTCGGAAACTCCCATATAGGGCCTGAGCAGTAGCACAAAATTGTAACAAGTAATGCTACCGAAGAATACCGGTACCTCTGGCCTCTAAACATCGCATCCTAGACCCCCGATGATTCGTTTAGGGTTTAGGGCAAATCTAAACCTTCTCCAGGCAACATAAATGCATCCCTTCAAAGGCTTCTGGAGAACTCAGCCTCACACCCCGGGGCCTTTGTGCTGCAGGGCCTCACCAAAACCTTGAACCTTGAACCTAAAACCTCCGGAGCCTTTGCCTCTCGGTCCAAGTACTCCTTATTCTGAACAGTTCCAGGCACAAGGTTTGCATGTACAGCTTAAAGGACATCGAAAGACCCAGACTCCGGGCATGGCAACTGTAAGTTGCTGGCCCCTGATTCATAAAGCCCTTTGCTTTAATGAGAGTAGTTGTCAAAATTATGGTCCTTTTTGGGTACCCTACACAATAGGTGCCGTATTATACTAAGGACCCAAAAAGGGACCCTTATTTTGACAACCACCCACGAGGAGTATAATGGAGATCCGAGAATTTAGGGCCGACATTGTCATACTGTTGATGGACGAAATCCTGCATGACCCTAAGGACTCTAAACCATGGGAACTATGGGATATTCCTTATTATGGGTAATGCAGGATTTTGTCCATCAACAGTACCTACGGCTTAGGGTTGAGAGGTTGGGGCTGCAGGCTTTAGGCTTTATCTGTTATGATACCTCTACGGTTGATGCTATAAATCCTGCATGACCCATATTCAGGAAGATACCATATTAAATTCCCATAGTTTAAGGTCCTTAAGGTAATGCAGGATTTATATCATCAACGCTAGTACACAGCAATAGGAAACATACAGGTTGCAAACAGGACCTGCCTTTCCCAGACCCTACCTTTACCCCTGTGCCCCAAACCCCTCGACCCCAAACCCTAAACCCTTCAACCCCAAACCCTAAACCCCTCAACCCAAACCCTCAACCCTAACCCCTAAACCCTTCAACCCCTCAAACCCTAAACCCCTAAACCCTTCAACCCCTCAAACCCTAAACCACTAAACCCCTCAACCGCCAAACCCTAAACCCTAAACCCCTGAAGCCCTCAACCCCTAAACCCCTCAACCCACCAACCCGAAGAACAACTCCGCCAAGGCTGCAGGTCCAGTGCTCCGAGACGACGCGAGGCTTCGGCACTGCGCAGCTCAGCCTCAGTTCATCACGAAAGGGATTAAGGTTTAGGGGTTTAGGGTTTAGGGGTTTACTGGTTGAGGGTCTTAGCGTTTTGGGGCTTGGGGTGTAGGTTTAGGATTTGGGGTTTGGGGTTCAGCATTTAGGGCTTAGGGCTTGAGGGTTTGGGGTTTAGGGTTGGATTCTGGGGTTAGGGTTTTTGCACACTATTGGATTTATGGAAACGTGTCGAAAGCTTGGGTGGGCCTCACGGCTTCTATGCGCAGGCTTTTGAGGCGTCTGGTGTATAACGGTGTTCCTTTTGATGGAGTTCTATAATTATATGTATAGCTATATCCCCTTATAGTCCCTATATACTTAGAGCACAATGTGTATAATAACTCAATACTTGGAGGATCATGGGACTTAGTAAGTAAGGTCATAAGTACCCTAATTGGGGGTCAATAATTACCCTAATGATAACCCCAGTTACTAAGTCCCATGACCCTTTAAGTAATGTTGGGGCAGGTAGTGTGCCATCTGACGATTAGCTGTAGTCTGTGCGGTCCGGGAGGGGAGGGGCAGTGAGAAGGCCTCACCAAACCTCTCAACAGCGATATTACCCAAGAAAAACCCTAAACCCTGAACCTTATACCATAAACCCTAAACCCGAGTGGGGCTTCGGATCCCTCTCACGCACCTCAAACTGCAAAGAAGAACTGTTTTTCAATCGTGCGACTCTTTCAACTCAAGCTCTGCTGTGGTTGCTGAACTCGAAAGCCGTATATAACCCTACTTTCGGAGCCTTGGAACCTGAACTCGTAACACGACGCCACGAAGCAAACCATACACTCTACAATCGCCAGAAAAGAAATCGTGTACTCGGGCCCCTGAACTTAGCCGTAAAGCCTGGATAACCTGAATCCCCAATCCCTAATCCCACATCCCTACCTACAGTCGTATACCCGAAAACCCCTAAGCCCTAAACCCTAAACCCTGAACCCTAAACCCCTAAACCCTAAACCTTAAACCCCTAAACCCAAAAGCCCCAACGCCCTTAATCGGACGAAAGAGCCTTTAAGGAACCCTATAGATCCCTTTAAGGAGCCCTATAGATCCCTTTAAGGAATCCCTATAGATCCCTACTAGGTCTAGGAGCCCTATACTTGCTCCTGAATCGGCCGAAAGAGCCCTAAACCCTAAACCCTGAACCCTAAACCCCTAAACCTTAAACCCCTAAACCCCAAACCCCTAAGCCCCATAAACCCCGAACCCTAAACCCATAAACCCCAAACCCTAAACCCTAAACCCCTTAAACCTTAATCGGCCGAAAGAGCCTGCTGCTCCACAGCCCCAATCTTCTCGAAGGCCTCTTGCCTGAGCAGACACGGCCTTAACAGGGCCTTCATAGTTAGGGTTTAGGGTTTAGGGTTTAGGGATCTTCTCGAAGGCCTCTTGCCTAAGCATCAAAGGGGAAAAGGAGGGACCTTTAAGAAGGACCCCTACCCTATAACGGGCTTTTTAATGGGTATATAATAGCTATAAGGGTATACACCTAGGGGTCCTTATTAAGGGTCCCTTCTATTACCCTTGGATAAGCAGACACGGCCATAGCAGGGCCTTCATAGTTAGAATAGCCTTGGGGGTGTATCTTCTATACTGAACTTAGAACCCTAGCAAAAATTGTAATTTTAGCTGTTTCTTAGGGATTATAATAACCAAAAATTAAAAAAAGTATTTCTAAGTACCCCTAAGTCTTAGATATCTTGCACCTTGCAAGCAGAATAGGATAGTATGGCTAACCTTGCAGGCTTCTACCGTAAGGGCTGCAGGGGTTAAGGGTTTAGAGCTTGGGTTGTTGGGTTTAGGTTTAGGGCTTTGGTAGCCTACAAACAGCTTACACAACTACTCAGGAAATGTAGTATGAAGGCCTAGAGAAGTAAACCAAATATTATGTTGGCGTTACATTATGCATATCAGAGGGATACTATGGCTAAAGCCCCTGTTTTGAAGAGATTGAAACTCTAAACTTTGAACCTCAGACCCTAAGGTTTATGAACTTCAAACCCCAAACCCCAAACTTCATCAGAGTTCGTGGGAACCGGGTTTCGGGCTCGAAGGTCTCGGGCGTAGGGCCTGATAATTGGGAGTTTCCGAAAATAGGGGACCCTAATATAGTACCCTAAATAGTAGGATCCTTATTATAAGGACCCCAAAATAAGGTATAGAAGAAATAGCCTTGTTGTGGTCTTATGAGGTTCTAAATCGCGGTTCTACTTGCCGTATGGTCTCGTCTCGCCTACCATTCAGATTCCACGGCCTAGTTTACGGCTTTTGGCCTGTGCTGTCGGCCGGGGTTCATCCAAAGTTTGCCTTTACAGTTTCAGGTCCTGGGGCTTTCGGGCTTATTGGCTCGGTTTACTGTTTAGGGTTTCTTAGAGCTTAAAACCCTAAACCCTAAACCGCAGCTTAGCTGCGCTTCCAAACCCCCATGCCAAACATCCTAAGCCCAGTGGAAGCCTCGGGGGCCTGAAGTCCAGGCCCGTGGGTTTAGGCTTTGGGGTTTTGGGTTCCGGGTTTAGGCTTTGGGGTTTTGGGTTCCGGGGTTTGGGGTTTGAAGAAAATAACATCTGCCCCCATAAGCCTGGAGGGGCTTCGGGTCTACAGTTCGCCAAGCCGCTGCTTCTGGCGGATGTCGTTCTTGAGGCGAGCTTCCTCGGCAAAAAACTGGATCAGTCAGGCTTGGGTTTACGGTTTAGAGTCTAGGTTTAGGGGTTCTGGGGTTCAAGGGTTTCGGGTTTAGAAAACTTGTATTGGCACAGGTTTAGTATCCAAGGCGGGGGGGGGGGGTGAGGGTGAGGGTTGGAAGGGGAGGGCTTGCAAGGGGGCTGGGCTTTGTAGGGTTTGGGGTCACTTAAGACTTAAGGGTTTGAAAATGAAGCATGAGTCCCAAATGCCCACATTACCGGAACCCCTAGGCGGCTGCTCGCTCCAGACTTAAATATTATGGGTTGCCAGCCCAAAATCCTGAGCCCTAAACCCAAAAAAGATTTGGGATTTTTGGTTGAGGGCTGAGCAGCCCTGAAAGCTGCCAACCCGAAAGCCTGAAACCCTGCTTAGAGGATCATGGGACTTAGTAAGTAAGGTTATAAGTACCCTAATTGGGGTTACAAGTATAGTTACCCGAGTAAGAACCCTAGTTACTAAGTCCCATGACCTTTTAAGTGTACCCCTTTAGAAGGCGGTGTCCAAGCTTCCGTGTCGGCCACGTTGCGCTCGAGGTCGCTGCGAACCACGGCGACCTACAGCGGAGCTTCTGGGCGGCTTAGGGCTCATCAGGCAAAGTACAGTTGATGATATAAATCCTGCATTACCTTAAGGGTCCTAAACTATGGGAATTATAGTCTATTCCTTATTATTGGTGATGCAGGATTTATATCATCAACCGTATCCCAAGCAGCATGAAAACCTTGAGCACTCGGATCTTCGGAGCTGAAGACGCTAAGCCATGTGAGTAGTTGTCAAAATGATGGTCCCTTTTTGGGTCCTGAGTATAATACGGCACCTATTGTGTAGGGTACCCAAAAAGGGACCATAGTTTTGACAACTACCCATGTGTCCTTCGTGTCCTTTGAAGCCTCAGAGAAACGATATGAGGACAGCCTGGCCCTGCGGAAGCCCCAAATGCCCAGACCCTCTCAGACCCCCAGCCCGAAGCCGGAGCCCTCTCGAAAGACCCACATGCCCAGAGCCTCCCAAACCCCTTCATTAAGGAATATACCTTCAATTATAGTAGGCTCCCTACTATAATTTAAAGTATACTCCGTAATTAAGGGGTTTTGGAGGCTCTGGGTCTCGAAAGACCCACATAGCCGCCTCGTTGAAGCAGTCGCTGAGGGAGTTCTGCGTCGTGTGCAGCGACTCCTGGGTGGCCGCCAGGTCCTGCAGTGCAATAAGAAATCGGGTTAAGGATTTAGGCCCTATCGTTTATGTACAAATTAAGTTTGGGGTTTAGGGCTTAAGGTAGAGTCCCTGAAGTCCTTGTTGGTGAAGTCAATGCGCCCGTTCAGGGCATTCACGGCCTCGCATTGCACGCGCCCGCTCAAAAGGTCTTCTGGTATCTGTGCTCGGGGACGTAAACATGGAACCCACAACCCCATTCGATAAACTCGGAGCCTCAAACCCCAAATCCATCACACACAGACCCTAGCACGGCAACCCTGAAGAAGAAAACAAGACACGTACTCCAGAAACCACCTAAGGCTTCCACCGACGAGATCGGGAACACGGAAGGAAAGGATACTCTGACGAAAACTTCTGATACAGAATCTGTAGAACAGACTTGCAGAAAACCGCATCTACAGAAACCAAATGCCACAAAAATAACCAAACCATGAGAACAAACAGCTGCCTAGAACCTTTTCCTGCTCAACCCCAAACCCCAAAACCTAACAAAGGGTCCCAGGGGTCGCCCTCGAGCCTGGTCTGTATCGCTCGTGATCTTGGCCTTCGACTCCTACAGGAGGCCGAGGCCACTGGACTAAGGGTTTAGGGTTTAGGGTTTAGCATCTCAGTTAGCTTTTAGGGTTTAGGGTTTAGGGTTTAGCATCTCAGTTAGCCTTTAGGGTTTAGGGTTTAGGGTTTAGCATCTCAGTTAGCTTTCGGGCTTGGAGTTTGGGTTTTGGTGGCGTAAGACCCTGCACCTAGAGGTTTCTCTAGCTCCTCCAGGTTGGTCTCCACGGCAGTGATGTCGTGGCGGATGGTGGCCAGAATCTCATCGACCTGTCGGTCACAGAACCCAAGATTTGGAGGTTTAGGGTTTACGGTTTAGGGGCAAAGATGCGAGGGTTAAGGGTTTACGGCGGCTTAGGGGTTTAAAGATGCTACCAGCGCTAGCTCCAGTCCTGCATTATGGCCTGTTGGAAATAGTACTTCGGGCGCTCCAGTTTGTCATTTATGCTGTCAAGACGTTGTGTCAGCTTGATTCCCTTGGTTCCACGGCCTTCCATGCTCAAAGTAAGGTGCTCACCCCAACCTCCGCACCCACCCGCCCGAAACCACGAACCCCAAACCTCAAGACCTGCACCCTACCAAGACAACAGCGCTAGGCCCCACACCCTAAAAGACTGGCGTTCGCTCCTTTTTCCGTTTGGCATCGCAGTGTTCGGAACGGCACCTGAAACGGGCCTGACCCGGGAAACCGCAGCTGAGAGCCTGCGATGCTAGGCTTTGCAGAACAGCGAGACCTTAGGGACTTGGAGCTTAGGGTTTAGGGTTGAAGGATTTGAGGTTTAGGGACTTGGGGTTTAGGATTTAGGGCCTAAGGTTCAGGTCTTGGTATTGACATGTCTGAGGTTGGGTTATTACTTTCCTCCAGCAATCTCAGCCCACGACTTCCCGGAAGACTCGCAGGAAGTTGCCGCCCATCACTTTTCGAACAGCATCGTCCGAGTAGCCCTTTGCAACAAGCCCTCGGGTCACATTCCTGTAGCCGGCGTTGTTCTCGTAGCCCTTGTGGCCATCCTCAGCCGATTGGGGCACACAATGGCCCGCGACCCAACCCTCAACCTGACATCCCCCAACTAAATCCCAAAGCCAAAGACCTAAACTCTAAATCTTAACCATGAATCACTCATGAATCCTAAACCAAAGTCTCAAGCCCTATAGAAGGCCGCAAATTCACGCAGCCCCAGGGTTTCATGCGGGAGGCTTCTGGAATCAGGGGCTCACATTACGACTCAATGTGACGAGAATAAAGTAAATCGGCTTCAAGATTCGAAGTCCGAAACCCCGAAACTCAAAAAAACTGCTCGCAAAACTGTACAAAAGATTCGTTCGGGACAGCTCGAATATCGGCCTGAATAGACAACTGTATGTTGTTCTACTACATCGTGAGTAATGTACCCCACCACATAAGGAACCCCCAAAATAGTATTGGTATTTATTGAGGCCCCTATAGTACGGTGCAGGTTCAGGGTCGTTCGGGCCTCAAGTTGCAGGATGTTGGGTTTGAGACTTTCTCCCGAACTTTGCACAGTGCCGCATCCGGAACAGCGTCTCGTATCTATAGGGGAGGACCCGCTTATCAGCCCCTAAACCCTAAACCCTAAACCCTAAACCCTAAACCCTAAACCCTAATTAGACCTTTGCGCAGAGCATCTCCCACCCCAAAGCCGACGCATGTTGAGCATGATTCTCAGGAACTCGCTTGCCTTCAACCCGAAACCGCAAGCCAGAAGCCCCAAAGCTTACTTCTACAGTCTGCAAAGATTCCGAGGCCCCAGAGCCTGAATCCCCGAACCCTTTAACCCCTAAACACCTAAACCCCAAACCCCTAAACCCCTAAACCTGAAACCCTTAAACCTTAAACCCTGAAACCCTGAACCCCTAAACCCTAAACACCTAAACCCTAAACCCCTAACCCTACACCCCATTTCAATGCACCACAACCCCCCAAAGAGCAACAGGCCCTGCCATGGGCAGCAAGGTGTCAGAGAACGGCCAAATCGCGCCGCTGACGCAAACCTCTTGCTGCCTTGGCGACAAAAGACGTGGGCTCCTTTAAGGCTTCCTTACAGGGAAAGCTTCCTTTAAGGCTTCCTTAAAGGGTTCCTCCTGTGTTCCTTGAAGGGCTCCTTTAAGGCTTCCTTAAAGGTTCCTATTGTGTTCCTTGCCTTCCTTAAAGGGTTCCTCTTGTGTTCCTTGAAAGGCCCCTTTAAGGCTTTTTTCAAGGGTTCATTAACAAGGCTCTTGTAAGGGTTGTTTTAAGGGTTGCTGTTCCTTCGAGGGTTCCCATAAGCGCGCCTTCAGGGGCCCTGTATGGAGGCCGTATTAATGGAATGGGGCTTGCATATGTATTGTAGTATAGTCAGTAATGTAGAGACTACAATAAGGGGATGCATTTCGACCTCGAGGTTACATTCTGCTCGTTGTGCCTCCGGCACTTAAAGGATTTCCCGATGTGTCGATTCATGTCCTGCCTATGTCTCAAAGGTGTTCGCTTGGCTTTCGTGCAATTCGTGCACAGGCCTATATGGGACTTGCGTGCTCGGGGGGATGACGTGGTGAGTTCCCAGTGCAGCGCACGGGTGTTCGTTGAGGACGTTGCAGGGTAAGCTTCGAAGAAAACCTTCGATGTAGAATTCAGGGGCTGGGAGTTTAGGGTCGAGGATTGAGGGCCGGTTGGTTCTGGACTTATGTTGTTCCACAGCCTCTGAAACAAGCTCGCCTGCATCTATGAAATCAAGCGAAGGATAGTCCCACCGGTCCGTTTACACACTTGCAGCGTACAGGGGGTTCCTGCAACAAAGCTGTGGATCAACTTATCTCCGAGCACTGGAACGGCTTCGACAGTGGTGGACAGTAGTTTACACCACCAACCTCTAGATCCTACAACCTAAACCCTAAACCCTAGACCTATCTGTCTTCGGAGCCCTTAATTAAGGAATATACCTTAAATCATGTTAGGGATCCTACCATGATTTAAAGTATATTCCTTAATTTAGTTAGTGATATCGGAGTCTCTGGGAGGCGTCTTCCGAAGCCGTGAGGAGGCTTCGGGTTCTGAAAGATGTCCGCGACCCCACACCCAAGGCCCGAGACTCTAGGACCCTCTCCGACACTCTTCGCGGTTTAGGGTTTAGGGTTTAGGGGGCTGTAGGGCTTGGGCTCTAAAGGGTTACAGGTTTGGGGTCGAGATTTTGCAGCTGAAGTTTCGCGATCTCCTTTTAATCATAAGAAAGTGGACAGAACAAAAACCGCCCCCCCTCTTCGAAGTAATGCTCTGCTTCTCAGCCCAGGCTGCCTTTGTGCGTCCCATTCCGGCGCCGTGAGGGTCTGCAGAGCGGTGCTGCTTGCGGAGCTTGTGAGTTTGAGAGTTTGGGGTACGGTTGAGGACTTCGGGCATGACGCTCCGGGTGAAGGGTTTCGGGCTTTGGGCTTGAAGTTCTGGGAGGTGTTTAAAGGTTCAGATTCTGAAGGTCCCGGGCATAAAGGTCAAACCGCTTCAGGGCTTTGGAGGGGACGGAAGCTTTTTCGGGGCTTTGAGGTTGAATAGGCTGAGAGAGGTGGGTTTGTGAATAAAAATCACTCTCGAATGAAAGTGCTGGAAACTAGCACCCCTCAAGGTGCATTGATTGAAAAGCCGCTTCCAAGCGGTTACTGAAGGAACGGGAAGATGGGCTAAGATGGCTTTAGGGCCCAAGGTTCTGATCCGAAACCCACAACGACAAACGGCTTAGGGTTCTTGTTTAAATGCACTAGCCCCCTTTCTCCTGCAGAAGACTCACTCTGACGGAGTGTGCACTTTCTTTTTGTTGGTTTAGGGGCTTAGAGTTTACGTTTGAGGGCTTGGGGCCGCAAGCCCGGAATACCAAGCCAGAAGGCATGAGATTGTTTAGGGTTTGGGGGTTTGGAGTTTAGGGTTTAAGGGTTTAGGGTTTAGGGTTTAGGGGTTTAGAGGTTTAAGGGTTTAGGGCGAACGAGGGTAGCTCCAAAAAGCCTTTTCAAACTGACTCCAAGGGCCATCGTTCCTCGCGTTGAACCAGAAACCTGAGAGCTCAATACCCTCAACCCTCAACCATAATACTCCAAAACCCCAAAACCCAAACCCGACTGCCTCCTCCAAGGAGGCTGCCATAAGAAAGTCGGAGCCGAATCCCACATGATCCTCTCATGGTCTTAATAAAGTAAAAGCCAGAAAGTTGGAATATGACTATCCTAAACCCCTTTATGGTAAATTATAAGGTATCCTACCCTGAAACCATATTCCAACTTTCTGGAGTTCCCTGTATCTCAGAACTTCTGAGTTTCGCAGGTTTAGAGTTCTTTTTTTTAAATTAGGTTGACGGTCTCTTTGTGCGCCTGCCCGAGTCGGTGCCTAACCATGAGTTCGGTGTGGAGGGTCTTGGTAATGGGTGGTTTCAGAAGGGTTTAAAAGGGCTTTGGGTTCAGAGTTCCGATTTAGGTGTTCAAGCTTTAGGGGTACTTGGAGGTTCACGGGTAGCTGAAAATGGGGGGGGGTATAAGCAGGATAACTATCATAGCTACAACCCATATTGGGGGACTTATAACCCGACTTTTAACTACCCTGAAACCCTAGGCTTCAAACCCTAAACCCTAAACCCTAAACCCCCTGAAACCCTAAGCTTTAAACCCTAAACCCTATAGAACCCGTAGGGTTCAGGGCCTTAAGGGGGGGTAGGACTTCGGTTTTAAGAGCTTCGAGGCATGGGTTCGGACTTCATGATCTCCCGGATCTGCGAAGCCTAGGATTTCGAGGCGTTTAGCCTTTGGGGCTCTGGGTATTAGGGTATTAGGGCATTGGGGTATTAAGGCTTAGGGCTTAGGGTTTAGGGTATTAGGGTTTTGGGGTATTAGGGCTTAGGGCTTAGGGCATTAGGGCATTAGGGTATTAGGGTTTTGGGGGGTTTAGGGCTTAGGGCTTAGGGTTTAGGGCATTAGGGTATTAGGGTTTTGGGGGGTTTAGGGCTTAGGGCTTAGGGTTTAGGGCATTAGGGTATTAGGGCATTGGGGGTTTAGGGCTTAGGGCTTAGGGCTTAGGGTATTAGGGTATTAGGGTTTGGGGTATTAGGGCTTAGGGTTTAGGGCATTAGGGTATTAGGGTTTTGGGGGTTTAGGGCTTAGGGTTTAGGGTTTAGAGTCGCATATCACACCTTTGTATGCTACCTCGGAAAACCCTTCAAGGCTCGCAGGCTCAAGGCCTTGAGGCGGCCTGGGTCGGGGGGGCAGAGGGCTGGGATGAGGTTCAGGGCTTGCTTCTCGGGTTGAGGGCTTTTTTGAGGGGGGGACTCTTCTCCTTTTGCATGCTCTGCGTCTAGAATTCTTGTCATATGATGAGGAGGAGGTATTGGATTATTGGAACTGAACCTCATGGCATCGGAGTAAGACCTCAAGGCTTTTCTGAGCTGCTTAAGGGTTCAGGGTTTAGGGGTTTAGGGCTAAGACTTAACAGTAGCATGTTGTTCCGTGAAAGTTTTGGAGAAGATAGTGTTGAATAGAATTCACCGACATGCGCTGTGTGTCCAGTCCTCCCCCACCAACTTCACAGCCGCATCGATGTTATTTACAAGGTCGCCCACCGTGCAAAAGTCGCCTTGGGCAGTCAGTGGCACAAGGCCTGTCATCTTGGTCGTTTACTTAAAGGATCATGGGACTCAGCAACTAGGGTTATCATGAGGGTAACCAAACTTATAACCCCAATTAGGGTACTTATAACCTTAATTATGAAGTCTCATGATACTCCAAGTAATTAGGGTTTAGGGTTTTTTGGTCCACGACTTCGAAAGCAGGTACACGAAGTCTTCTCACCACAAAGAGCTCTGCATCTAGGGCATGGGACTGTGAACGCGACAATCAGAAACCAGGCTCTGCATTGCTTGGTCCTTTCCCTCATGGTTTCTTGTGAAACAGCTCGCAGGGCTGTATGTTTGCTGAGAGTAGCTCAAACTCGACCCTGATGCCTACAGCTTTGATCAATCACGGCTTGGGGGGTGTAGGGTGTGGGCACTCGGGCTTCGACAACTACCGATAAGCGACGACTACGGCTCTCACTCATACCTGGCCTCGCAACGCATCCCCTGCACCTCAATAACCAGCAATGATTCCACGATTCATCTCGCAAAATCCCACCGTACGACAACACTACACTGCTTCAAACATCTGACAGCCCTATACCTAGAGCCTCCAAAACCCCTTAATTAAGGAATATACCTTAAATTATAACAGGATCCCTAATACGAGTTTAAGGTATATTCCTTAATTAAGGGGTTTTGGAGGCTCTGGGTACCCTAAGCCTAGTCCCCTTCAAGAAAACAATCCTGAGTTCATGGTGAGGCCCAGACCTTGAAACCCCAAGCACACAGGAGCGGATCTGTCAACAGGATATCCTCTTCCATGACCAAATTTTACAAGTGAGTCCTCGCTTTGCATGTGTGTATGTGTGTACATGTACATATATAGGTGACCCAGTTAGGGTGCTTAGACTCTGGCATACATAAACAGGGACCAGGGGCTGTTGTTGACGGCGGCGGGGACACAGACCACGCCGAAGACGCCACCTCGCATGCAGAAAGTTTTGCAGGGTTTTGCAGGGCATGTGTCGGTTTAGGCTCAGGATTTATGGCTTGGCGATGTTTAGCGTAGGAAGACCCCAGCCTTATGCCCTCAATCGACACATTGCTATAGTCTTCGTAGAATCTAGGGCTTGGGTTTAGGGGGCGTCCGGAAAAACATCAGGAGTGCATCAAACTCAAACGACGGCCATGGCCCCACATCCCACGAAAGCTCTTGAGGGTTTAGGGTAGATTTGTATGGGGCCTCCCGTCATTGGAATAGGCTCTGCAGGTACATTCAAGCTATAGGGGGGACCACAAGGGGAAATTAGTATTCACTCTTCCAAATCCGAAATAAGTTGAACCCCGAAATTGCCTCATATACTCTTTCGAAGAACTCCGAACCCTGAAACCCATGAGAGAGCCATGACTAGATCCCGAAACCCTACACCCTAAACGCCAAACCCAGGACCCTAAACCCAAAGCTAAAAACCCGAAACCGGAACCCCAAACCCCAAACCCTAAACCCTAAACCCTAAACCCTAAACCCTAACCCCTAAACCCTAAACCCTAAACCCTAAACCCCAAACCCTAAAACCTAAACCTGAACCCTCCGACAGTCCGGGAGCCTTCATGCTGCCGTTATGTAGTTCTGAAGGTTTAGGGTTTAGGGTTTAGGGTTTAAGGTTTAGGGCTTAGGGTTTAGGGTTTAGGGACTACATTATGTAGTTCTGAAGATGAGACTCCCAAACCAAACGCGGAAAGCCTAAACCCCAAACTCAAATGTCTTCAGCGTCTACCCCACGGTTTAGGGTTTAGGGTTTAGGGTTTAGGGTTTAGGGTTTAGGATGCACCCTTCCCCCAAACCCCAAACCCCGAACCCACTACTGTAAAACCTACACCCCTGAAACCCCTAAAGCCCTAAACCCGCAAACCTAAACCCGAAAGCCCCAAAACCTTGCAGCATCGAAGCAAAAGGGAGTTTCCGAGAGTGGGGGACCCTAATCCTTATTATAAGGACCCCAAAATATGTACCCCTAACTTTCGGAAACTCCCAAATCCTGGGGCCCGGGACCTGCATCCGCAACAGCCCGGATTGCTTCCTTCGCGGCAAGAAACTCGGGTTGAATTAAACCTCTGGGGTTTAGACCCGCTTTTAGGGGCTTAGGGTTTAAGGATTTAGTCAGAATCTCAAGGGATTTAAGGATTTAGTCAGAGCCCTTCTTGCTCACTTCAGAATGAGGGTCCTGAACCAAGTTGCTCTCCTTAGAATTCAGGGCGCTGTAGAATCAAGGTGCTGGAATAAACTCGGGCCGAAAACTTGTCCCGGAGTTCAGGTGCCCGCAGACGCAGGCTATGGGAGTTCTTTAACTCTGTGGGGCCTAACACATTACATCAGTGGTGCACAACAGATCTTAAGACGGAGCTCAATGTGGAGCATCTCTCCTCCTAAGCTTCCACCGCCACGTCAATCCGACATGAACTCCACAGAGCGGTGGCCGGTGGTCTGCAAGGGTGGCGGGTGGTGGGTGGCGGTGTGCGGGGTGGTGGAATCTAAGTAAACCTACACGGACACCCCTGACGGACTGACTCTTCAAATCAGCCTACCTACTTAAAGGATCATGGGACTTAGTAAGTAAGGTTATAAGTAGGTTATAATTATGATAACCCCACTTAGGGGACTTATAACCCCAGTTATAACCTACTTACTAAGTCCCATGATCCTCTAAGTAGAGCAGCAACAAGCTCACCCCACACCCTAAATCTGAACCCTGCGCCGCAAACCTTAAACTGGCGCTGCGCGTGTCGCGCCAAGGCTATTCGTGTTCCAACACGAACCCTACTTAGAGGATCATGGGGCTTAGTAAGTAGCTTATAACTGGGGTTATAAGTCCCCTAAGTGGGGTTATCCTAATTATAACCTACTTATAACCTTACTTACTAAGTCCAATGAGCCTTCAAGTAAACCCTAAAGCCCTAAACCCTAAACCCTAAAGCCCTAAACCCTAAACCCTAAACCCTAAAGCCTGAACCCTAAACCCCCAACCCTAAAACCCTAAAGCCCTAAAGCCCTAAACCCTAAACCCTAAACCCTAAAACCCTAAACCCTCAAGCCCTAACCCTCTCGCTGCGCGTGTGGTGCCATGTTTCTGCTGGCCTCGCATGTCTAGGATACCCAGGAACCTAAGAATAAAAAGGCCTCTCTTGTTAGTATTGGGTAACTTTATAAAGAACCTAGGACTACAAAAAGGGAATAAGGGTATTACTGGGCATCCTAGATGTCTGAATTCCGTCAGCACATGCAGTGAACCAACTTGGTACGGCTTAGGGTTTACAGGGAACTCCAGAAAGTTGGAATATGGTTTCAGGGTAGGATACCCCATAATTTACCATAAAGGGGTTTAGGATAGTCATATTCCAACTTTCTGGCTTTTACCTTATAGGGTTTAGGGGTTTCGGGGTTAGGCTTTAGGGGTTTAGGGTTTGAGGGGTTTAGGGGTTTAGGGTTTATAATAGGGTTTAGGGATGTGAGGGCTTATGGCTTTTAGGGTTTGGGGGTTTGGGGGCTGCAAGGGTTTAGGGGTTTAAGGGCTTAAAGGAAGGCATGGTGCGCTGACGATTCGCGTCGGAAATGACGACCCTCTCGCTGGACGCGGCATGTCAACATCGTCCGGTACGTGAGGTCCATGGCAACTGACCAGCGCTCCCGAAATGCCCACCTCCGGTGGTGCAGCGCTCATTGTGGCAACTGCGTGTAAGATGTCCAGCGGACAAGCTTGTAGGGAGGCCTTGATGGAACCGTGAAAAGGACCCTTAAAGGAACCCTTAAAAGGAATCCCTCAAGAGGAACCTCTTAAAAGGAACCCTTCAAGCATCTGTGCTCGACTTGATCCGGCTCCCGGCAGGAGCTTCCGAAAATTGACCGTTCTCCCGCCGGGTGGATCATCATCGTATAAGGGCCTTAATCATTAGAGTAGGGTTATGGGGTACATCCATGCAGCCGGACGCACGGATTGATCGATGCATGGGTGGGTGGATGGAAGAATCAAAGAAAGCAGGCATATGCCTGCTTGCATCCATGCATGAGCGGCTGGATGCCCTAAACCCTAAACCCTAAACCCTAAACCGTATGCTTGGGCACTCGCTATCCTGTCTGAACCCTGGCTTCTTGGCCCTAAAACAGCAACCTTGAAGTCTACTTCCCAAAATCTAGAAATTTCATAGGGGCCCCAATAAGTAGAATAGGGTTTTCGGGGATATGACACTATGATTGTAACAAGGAGCCCCAAAAATAGTATTATTTAGGCCCCTATAGTAGTCTCTTAGTCGTTCCCTCCCGGTTCCTCGGTTTGAGTGCGCGGATTGCCAGGGCAGATGGATGTGAGCCCGGCGTGGGAGCACATGATGGGCTGCCTCCGCAGCTTTTGTTGGTACTTCTTGTTTCGGGTTTGGGGTTTAGGCTTGAGGGGTCTAGGGGTTTAGGGTTAAGGGTTTGAGGGGTTTAGGGGTTTGGGAGTTTGGGGGTTTGGGGGTTTGGGGGGTTTTGGGGGGTTCAGGGTTTAGGGTTTAGGGATAATTTTGCTTTCTTTTGGATTGTCCAGGGTAGTGAATGTCAACAGTTTGGGGTTCTGGGGTTTCTTGTCCAGGGATTTGAGGTGTAAGGGTTCACCTGGCCCCTGCACCTGTATCACTCAACCCAAATCCTAAACCGCTGCAGATCCAGACCCGGCCAAAAAGCATAGTCACAAAAACAAAGGTAAAAGCAATGAGAATTGCAATAGTTGATAATGGGTGCACTAAGTCGTATCACCCCAGCGAAAGTCACATCACAGCAAAGGAAGAGAACTCTGGATTCGGATATAGGAGTTTAGGGCACATGATACTGCTTAGGCTGCTTAGACTATCTTAGAGTTTTCCAAATGGCAAAGCTCGGGACATGCGGCTGCAAAACAAGTCGTCTCAAAAAATGATCCAAATCATCACAACGTGCTGCTTGAAAGCTGTGGCAGGTCACTCTTGGCTTCATGGTGGCAAATATGGTCATAGTTCTCTCTGCCGCGCCAAAAAGCCACTCAAGCACTTACGGTTGATGATATAAATCCTGCATTACCTTAAGGACCCTACACTATGAGAATTATGGTATATTCCTTATTATGGGTAATTCAGGATTTGTATCATCAACCGTAGCACTCAGAAGACGCAAAGCAACAATGAGAACACCGTAATCATGATAATATGAAAACCCAGGTTCTTCACCCTAAACCCCAAAACCCTAAACCCCCAACCATAAACCCCAAAACCCCAAAGCCTGAACCTTGAACCCCTAAACCCCAAACCCTAAACCCCAAACCCGTAAACCCCCAACCGTAACCCCAAAATCCCAAACCCTTAACCCCCAACTGCAAACCCCAAAACCCCAAACCCTTAACCCCTAAACCCTAAACCCTAGACCCCAAACCCCCCAACCCTAAACCCTAAACCCCAAACCCCCAAACCCCCAAACCCCTAAACCCTAAACCCCTAAACCCTAAACCGACTCCCCCCCTTTCTTCCAGGCACCTTCTGATTATAAACCCTAATATCCAGACTCCAAAGAGAAAGTCAAACTGCCTCCTTGGTGAAGGTGACAAAAAGAACGGCTCATGAAAGCACTGTACATACCAGGCACCTGGAGGCCTTGGCGGCTTCGATGACCGTCTGCGGCTTGCAGTGCCTCGGCGACTTCCGGGCTTGTGGTCTCGGCTCAAGGTTCGGAATGTGGGGTACGGTTGACGATATAAATCCTGGGGTTCCTTTAAAGGGATCTATAAGGGTACCTTTAAGGGGCTCCTGTAAGGGATCTTTAGGGTTTTAGGATTTAGGGTTTAGGAGAATATAAATCCTGCAAGACCCATAATAAGCAATAAACCATAATTCCCATAGTTTAGGGTCCTTCAGGTAATGCAGGATTTATATCATAAACCGTATCCATATTTCTTCTACTATTAGTAATTTTGTTACTAGTGTTATTTTTTGTGCTGTTGCTATTACCATTACGATTACTATTATTATAGATATATATCTATATATGCATACATACATATGCGTATGTAGCGGGTCCATGGCTTGGTGTAAAGGTTTCCTAGGACTCGGACTCGGCTTTGGGATGAAGACAAAGCCGCCCCCAGTGGCGATGGAATAGCTGCATTTTATTACAAGCCAGGACGGAAAGGTCTCTGATTGCAACCCTAAAACCCTAAACCCTAAGCCCTGAGCCCTAAGCCCTACACCCTAAACCCTAAACCCTAAACCCTAAGCCCTAAACCCGAAACCCAAACTCCTGCCAAGATCCATCCGAAATCACACTGCTCAGCAGGTTTCGGATTTTTCAGGTTCGGGAACCTAGGGCTCTACTTGAACCCCGCGCCGGAGTGCAGGTTGAATTAAGGCTGGGATTTGGGGCTTAGGGTTTAGGGTTTAGGGGTTCAGGGTTTGGGGTTTTGGGGTTTGCGGTTGGGGGTTAAGGGTTGGGGGTTAAGGGTTTGGGATTTTGGGGTTACGGTTGGGGGTTTAGGGGTTTGGGGTTTAGGGTTTAGGTTTAGGGGTTTAGGGGTTTAGGGTCCACGGTTTAGGCTCTAGGGTTTGGGGTGAGGGTTTCTGCATAGTCCGTGGAGCTCACAGAAACGGCATGCAGGTTTGGGGATTCGCCTACGATATTATACAGTCGATATTGGGTTTAGGGTTTAGGGATGTGCATTGTGCTGGGGGATCCCAAAATGAACAGTACGGGCGACAGCTCAGTCATCTGTGGGATCGGGTCTTGGGCACTTCTGCGCGATGTTTTGGGTTCTTAGGGGATTTATTTTAAGGTGCCGTCATAAGGAAACCATATTATTTATTATAGATCTCTATTGTGCAAAGTTAACCTAAACCCCTTACTCCCTAAACCCCTTATAGAACCCTTAAAAGAACCCTAAACTGTGATAACTTAAACTAAGTCCCCAAAAACCCTAAACCCTAAGCCCAGGATGTTTTGCAGCTGATCCTGGACGGCGCTGCTGTCACCACCGGAGAAGTCCTCTCCCCAGGTCACGACCGAGCCATCTCCTAGGGTTCCTTTAAAGGGTCCTATACGGGATCCTATCAAGGGATCTACAAGGGATCCTTTAAAGGGATCTATAGGGTTTAGGGGCTTAGGGGCGTAGGGTTATAGGGTCTAGGATTTAGGATTGAGGGTTTTTAGGGTTTAGGGTTTAGGGCTTTGGGTTTTAGGGTTTTTGGTGAAGCTCAGGGTTTAGGGATGTTCAGTGACCCACATGGAAAATTCTATACTTTGTTGGGGTTGGCTGTATCACAATAGGAACATATGGGAACCCCAATACAGCAAAGCAAAACAAGGTACCACTCAACACCCTAGTCTCTCAAGATGGCAGCAAAAGCAGCAAAGGATGCCTCGATCTCTTGGACATCCTTCAGCTGATCCTGCACTTCTTCGCTGTCGCCACCATAATCCGCATGGCCCCAGGTCACGACGGATCCGTCCGCGAGAAGAGCAGCAAAGGCCCGTCCGCAGGACTGGATGTGCTGCACATTCTTCAACTGATCTTGCACAGCGCTGCTGTCGCCACCAAACCGCTCATGGCCCCAAGTTACTACACCTCCATCATGGAGAATGGCAGCAAATGCGTGGCCATTGGCTTGGACGTGGTGCACGTTCTTCAACAAATGCTGAACGGCACTGCTGTCGCCACCGGAAGCAGTGGCACCCCAGGTCACGACAGAGCAGTCGTTTAGGATTGCGGCGAAAGCACCAGGGTTGGCTTGGACTCGCTGCACATTCTTCACCTGATGTTGCACAGGGTTGATGTTGTCGCTCCAGCCAAAACGACCCCAGGTCACGACACAACCATCACTGCGAATTGCAGAAAAGGCGAAGTTGGAAGCCTGAATCTGTTTCACATCTTGCAACCGATCTTGCACAGCGCTGCTGTCACCACCACAAGCAGCATTTCCCCACGTAACCACGGATCCATCACCACGGACGGCTGCAAAAGCAAAGGCTGACGCCTGGATCTGCCTCACGTCCTGCAGCTCTTCTTGCACGGAGCTGCTATTACCCCCGTGGTTTTCGTTACCCCAGGTCACGACAGAGCCATCGTCCAGTATGGCAGCGAAAGCGGAGTGCGTGGCTTGGATGTGCTGCACCTGACTCAACTGACTCTGAACAGCATTGCTGTCACCACCATGACCAGCATCGCCCCAGGTCACAACAGATCCGTCTGCAAGGATGGCGGCAAAAGCGTTGCGAGAGGCCTGAATCTGCTGCACATTCTGCAGGCGACCGTGCACGGCGCCGTTGTCACCGCCGAAGCCGGCATCGCCCCAGGTCACGACTGATCCATCTCCGAGGATGGCTGCAAATGCCTAGGATACCCAGTAACCTAAGAATAAAAAGGCCTCTCTTTCTGGCATTGGGTAACTGTATAAGGAACCTAGGACTACAAAAAGGGAATGAGGGTACTACTGGGCATCCTAGATGCATTTTCAGAAGACTGGAGGTGCTGCACGTTCTTCATCACATCCTGCCCGGGACTGATGCCACCAAAGTTTTCGCTTCCCCACGCAACAACAGATCCATCGCCCAAGATGGCGGCTAGCGCTTGGCCGCTGCCGCAGACTCGCACTTTGCAGATGTGCAATGTCAGCGAATCACCATTTTGCAAGCCTGGGTTGTGGGTTTAGGGTTTAGGGTTTAGGGATGTATAGGGTTTAGGGTACATATGTACTTATGAAGAAGTACCTCTATAGGACCAATGGGAAAATGCAACAGCTCTCCCAAAGTGCCAGCTAGAAGCAGGCTTGCTGAAGAGTGGCCGCTCCCTCCAAGACACGCCCAGAAGAGTGGATAAGTCGGCCTTTGCCGACTGACAGAGCCTCCTGCGCACGGCTGTTGACGGACTCCACTAATTCCTCCGATCCCGCAAATAGTGAAACTGTCCTGCCACTTACAAGGCTCACCTCAAGAGTAAGGGCCATGGAGTGTGAAACGACTTCGAGAGCCCGCTGCCCTGCAATTGAGGAGTTTGCGTGCTGTACTCCTGGCTTCTCATTACGACTCCAAGCTATATGCCTTGACTCAGGGATACTGGGCTCGAGTCCTAAGTCATGTGGGTAGTTGTCAGAATTAAGGTCCCTTTTGGGGGTATTATATTAAAGACCCAAAAAGGGACCATGAAAATGACAGCCACCCACGTCTATCTGAACATAGGCGAGAGTCCAAGAGCAAGCCAGAGCCCTACACTCTCAAAAGCCTGCAGAATGCATAGTGGGGGGGGCCCAGAACTTCCTTCTTAAGGGGGCCCTAGAACTTCCTTCTTAAGGGGGCCCTCGGACTTCCTTCTTAAGGGACTACGGCTGATGATATAAATCCTGCATGACCCAAAATAAGGAATAGACCATAATTCCCATAGTTTAGGGCCCTTGATGTAAATGCAGGATGTATATCATCAACCGTATGACAGCAAGGAGCACTGGCCAAACCTCTGATCCTAAACCCAAGCACTCACTTCGCGCCAGTCTCGCAGACCATAAATCAAAGCGGAAAAGGAGGGACCCCTAATGGGGACCCCTACCCTATAATGGGCAATATAATGGGTATATAATAGCTATATGAAGGGTATATACCTAGGGGTCCTTATCAAGGGTAAACCCAGAGACCCCAATACCCGCTAGATGCAAATCATAATATGGCTGATGACATAAATCCTGCATTACTTTAAGGGCCCGAAACTATGGGACTTATGGTATATTCCTTATTATGGGCGATGCAGGATGTATATCCATAAACCCCAAACCCTAAAACCCTGTAGATCCCTTAAAGGAGCCCCTTAAAGGCACCCTTATAGATCCCTCTAAAGGACATGCAGGATTTATAGCATCAACCGTATTAAGCACTCCGAAGCTTAGGTACATCGGCTCCTGGGAACTCCAGGCTCCTCTTTCAGGACCCAGAGCCTCCAAAACCCCTTAATTAAGGAATATACCTTCAATTATAGTAGGATCCATTTAAGGTATATTCCTTAATTAAGGGGTTTTGGAGGCTCTGGGGATGTCAAGAAGTCTACGGGGTTCTCAACCCTAAACCCGAAAGCCTAACTAAACCCTAAACCCTAAACCCGAAAGCCCCGAACCCCATGTTATAGTGCAGTGTCATAGGGGCTAGAAGGAAATACTTCCACTGATGATTCAGACCTCTCGAGGTACCTGAAGAGTTCTTGGGCATGGTTTAGTCCTTCGAGCGGGTGGTGCGCTCCCAGAGACTCCAATATACCTCAAGCCATACTAGGGATCCTATTATAGCTTAAGGTATATCCCTTAATTGAGGAATATACCAAAACGTGTAGTAGGATCCCTAATATGATTTAAAGTAAATTCCGCATATTCCGTAGTTAAGGGATATTGGAGTCTCTGGATGATTGAGGGCTGCCCGTTTGAGGTGGCTTTGCATATGGAGCTCTACTTGGAGGATCATGGGACTTAGTGTAAGTAAGGTTATAAGTCCCCTAATTGGGGTTATAAGTACAGTTACCCTAATAATAACCCCAGTTACTAAGTCCCATGATCCTTTAAGTATCGCAAACCCATGGCTCTGAAGCTGAGCTAGAAAGCGGTCCAAGAAAATCTGCTGAAGCGGTTTAGGGTTTAGGGCTTAGGATTTAGGATTTAGGGTTTAGGGTTTGGGCTTAGGATTTAGGATTTAGGGTTTAGGGTTTAGGGTTTGGGCTTAGGATTTAGGGTTTAGGGTTTAGGGCTTAAAAAGGGCCCATAACACGGACTTCCTGTAGGTTCTTCGATCGGTCCTTCAGACTTAAGCGAAGCATCCCTCCCTTTGCAGGGAAGCCAGTTTGATCAGCACCCCAGACACTCGGGAGGATCTAGAAAGTAGATCCCCCAATTTGGGGCCCTATACTACTAAGGGTACTTTATAGGCACCCCCATTAAGGGCTTTTTGGATCCTCCCGGTGGTCTGGGACAGGGTGGTGCGAGGGCCTACTAGTACTGTTCATTCCAACCTTTACCTAACTATAACCGTATTCGCGCAAGCCGTGAAACAAACAGGTTTTACGTCATGGGCCAAACTAATTCGAGCAAGGTGTTGCGGTATCTCCTGCTTTGATCTGCAACGTTAGACAACTTGACCTATACAGAATCACCTAAATCTAAATGAGCCAACGGTAGGCCGTACATCTGGAACCGATCACATAAACCTCACGGAACCCTTAAAAAGCACCCTAAACCCAGAAACTCCAATATCCTTTAATTGAGGAATATACCTCAACTTACAGTATGATCCCTAAATGACTCAAGGCATACTCATACTCCTGAATTTAGTGATATTGGAGTCTCTGGGTCCTCTAAGGGCTCTGCAGGGTATAGGGTTTAAGGGGATCCTACTGAAATTTAAGGCATATTTCTTTATTAAGGGATGTGGGAGTCTCTGAGGGTAGGACTTGGGAAACCTAAACTCTTCCACAGAGGCACCCGGTATCCACCACCATCCCAAGGTCGTTCATGGCCCGCACAAGCCTCGGTCTTAGCACCTAACGTAGAGGCCTTAGGGTTCCTTAAAGGGTTCCGTTTGAAGGTGGGTTTTGGGGATTGCTAGAAGGGGTATTCTGGGGGTGTAGAAAAAGGCGCCTTAAGAATTAGACTAGGGTTTTGTAAATATAATTAAGGAACCCCCCAAATAGTATAGGAAATTATTTAGGCCCCTATAGTCGGGTTCAAGGTTCTGGTTCCTTTACTGGGCGTTCTGCCAGGCTTAGGATTTACATCTTAGTGTGCCGTAAGGTTGTGCTTAGGGGTTTGCGGCTTAGTGTTTCGAGTTCAGGACGTAGGGCGCAGGGCTTCGAAGTTCGAAGTTTTGGGTGCGAGGCCTCTTTTGGTTTGTTTTGGGGCTTAGTGTTTAGCTAATGCAGGGGCCTTAATAATTACCTATACTATTTTGGGGGTTCCTGATTATAAGTATAGTATAAGATACCCCCCAAACCCTATTCCAATTAAATATTGAAGCCCCTACAGTAGGGTTTAGTATTTAGGTCTTACAGGGCTTTCAGGGTTTTAGGGTTCCTTTACGCTCTTTTTGGGGTGTGGGGTGGAGGGCTGGGGGCTTCAGAACTCTCGGGATTCAGATACGCTCTTGCAGCTTGTAGCCGCCAGCTCCAAGCTTTTAAATCTTCTCCCAAACCCGAAACCCCCCAAACCCTAGACCCACACCCCCTGCCGACGCTGAACAGCTGAAATCCTGAAACTATCTTCGCAGACCTCGTCCCAATCCTGCTCGCCATGCTGGATGTTGAAGTGTTCCCGCGCTGGGGGCGTCGCACTAGAGAATTAGTCCATAGAAAAAATTAGTGAGCCTAGACCCGAAATTCCCAACCCACAGGCCTGCGGCCCCATTTCGTGAGACCGCCGTCCACGTCCTCCATGCAGCCATGGCCCGCGTAGTTCGCATCATTGTAGGTCATCTGGGGCGTGGTTTTTGCTTCATCGCTCTGGCTCTTCCGAATTTTCAGGTTTAGGCTGTAGGATTTCGGGTTTAGGATTTAGGGGTTTAGGATTTAGGGGTTTAGGATTTAGGGGTTAGGGTTTAGGGGTTTAGGGTTCAGGGTCTAGGGTTTAGCCTGGGAATATCATATCGGGTACCCACAACAAGGCACCCAGGAGGCCCGGCTAGCACTGAAATGGTGCCACGGGAGCCCGCTTAAAGGATCATGGGACTTAGCAACGAGGGTTATTCTTAGGGGTATATACACTTAAAGCTACTTATAACCCCAATTGGGGTACTTATAACCTTACTTACCAAGCCCCATGATCGTCCAAGTGAACATGCGGGCTCAAACTCTGAACCTCTAAACTCTGAAACTGCAACCTCAGGTACGGCCCCCATACAGGAAGAGTCTATAATAGGGCTACTATTAAGGTCCTACTATATCTATATTATGAATATTATTCAACGGCCGTACCCAACTTCAACCCTAGAAGGCATATGAGGCCCTCAGGTGTCAACTACCTCGAAACCCTAAACCCTGAACCTAAACTCTAAGCCTCTGAGCCCTAACCCAAAACCCAAAAACCCTAAAAACCCTGGAACCCTGAGCCCAAAATCCAAAAACCCTTCAAACCCTGGAACCCTAAACTCCTACGACCTACGACAGAACCCGATAGATCCCTTAAAGGAACCCAAAAAAAAAATCCCTGCAACCCTACTAAGCCAAGGCCTGAATCCGCCGCAGCCCCAGCCAGTAAACCGTCTCTAGCCGGTCAAAGTCGGGCCCGATGAAGTTGGAGTTCTTCCGCAAGAAGTTTAGGGGTTAGAATGTTAGGGGTTTAGGGTGATGAAGTTGGAGTTCTTCCGTAAGAACCGGAGTTTTAGGGTGTAGGGGTTAGGGGTTTAGGGGGATGAAGTTGGAGTTCTTCCGTAAGAGTCGGTCTTAGAGTGCAGGGATTAGGCTTTCAGGGTGTCGGGATTTCAGTTTAGGGTTGGAGTTCTTCCGTAAGAAGAGGCTTTTGGGGTTAGGGGTTATTGTTTCGGGGGTTGGAGTTCTTCCGTAAGACGAGGTTTTAGGGTGTAGGGATTAGGACTTAGGAGTTTAGGGTTTATCAGTTTACAGTAGAAGCCAGAAAGTTGGAATATCATTATCGTAACCCCTTTGAGGGAAAATTATAGGGGATCCTACCATGAAACCATATTCCAACTTTCTGGAGTTCCCTGTAGGCTTTCTTTCAAAGTGCACTAACCCTAGGGTTTTAGGGTTTAGGGCTTCGGATCTAGGGCTTGGAATTTGCGGCTCGGTTTAGGGTTTAGGGTTTAGGATTTAGGGTCTAGGATTTAGGGTTTAGGGTTTAGGATTTTTTTTTGAACGCCTTTTTCCATCTGCAAGACAGAATCCCAGGGTTTAGGATTTAGGGTTTAGGGTTTAGGGTGTAGGGGGCTTCATATTTCCATAATTCAAGGCTTGAGGAATTCGGAGCCTCTTGCGAAGGCTTTCGGGCTTGGCTCAAAGACTCTGAGACTTCTGTTTTGGCCCCTGAAAAACCCAGGGACTCCAACATCCCTTAACTAAGGAATAGACCTCAAATCATAGTATTAGATCCCGACAATGGTTTCAGGTATACGGTATATTCCTTAACTAAGGGATACTGGAGTCCCCAAAGCTCTAAACCCTATAGATCCCTTATAGGAACCGTTAAAGGAACCTTATAGATCCCCAGGGGTCTTGCCTGAAGGAAGCCTCGAGAGGAGCCCTTAAACGAACCCCTGGAGGTTCGTTGGGTTTAGGGTTTAGGGTTTAGGGTTTAGGGTTTAGGGTTTAGGGTTTAGGGTTTAGGGAACTTCGATCTTCAAAGACTAGGATACCCAGTAACCTAAGAACAAAAAGGCCCCTCTTTTTGGTATTGGGTAACTTTATAAGGAACCTAGGACTACAAAAAGGGAATAAGGGTACTACTGGGCATCCTAGAAGAGCTTTCAGCCCGAAGCCGTGTAATCGGCGAAACGGTGAAGCCCTGAACCCCAAAGCCTTGCGGAACACCCACAAAATTCGGAAGTAGTTCTCTATAGAACTTATACACGCCTGATAGAAGCACTGCTAAAATCCTCAAAAAGTCCCTTCCACAACTCCGATGGAACCCTTTAGATCTGCCCCTGAACCCTAGACCCTAACCCCCCCAAAAAGCACAACACCCAGATGCCTGGATGTCCAAAGTCGCAGCCACTGCGCCCGCTTCGTAGGCACTGTCCAGTTCCGCGGCGGAGGTGCAAAGTCGGATCTTCCCAAGAGAGGTCTCAGGTTTGAGGCTTAGGGTTTAGGGTTTAGGGTTCTAGGGTTTAGTGTTTAGGGTTCATTGGGATTCAAAGTTTCGGGCTCCTTCTGGGTTTCGAAGGGCTCGATGGATCTACATACAGTTGATGCTAGTTTGGGCTGTGGGGTTGAAGCTTTAAAGCCTCAAAGTTCAAGGATTGAGGGCGCGCGAGGCGCCTTCACAATTGCCGTCAAAAGCCCGTGGTCAGAAGGCTAGTAGTCTTAGCAGCCTGGATAAACACAAGCGGTTTTGGGGATTTGGGTTTTTTTTGAGGGCCCTTTTCCTCCCTGCTACAGTCGGAATACCTAGTAGGTAGAGCCAGGTATGAGCGCCTAACCCTCTACCTGCAAACCCTAATGCCTTAAGACCCTCGACCCTAAACCCTTGATCCCCAAACCCCATCTCCCATGCCTTGGTGTTTCAGGCCTTGAAGAAGCGATAATGTAGAGATCCCATTCCGATTATTGAAAGCCCTTTTTAGCCCTTACAGAACTCTGAATAAACCCCAATATTGAACTATGACAGAGCCCCATAAGAGCCCTCAAAGAATCCTTAAAGAAATGCTGTTATAAGAACCCCATAAAGAGCCCTCAAAAAGTCCTAAAACACATTAATTTCTAAGAACCCCATAAGTAGCCCTTTAAGAATCCATATAAAACCCTTATCAGAGAACCCCGTATAGAGCCCTCAAAGAATCCACAGAAGAACCCTAACTTAAAGGATCATGGGACTTAGTAAGTAGAATTATTATGAGGCTAACTATACTTATAACTCCAACTAGGGTACTGATAACCTTACTTACTACGTCCCAAGATCCTCCCAGTATTCCATCCTTGCTGCTGATTACAAAAATCCTGCATTACCTTAAGGACCCTAAACTATGGGAATTATGGTATATCCCTTGTTATGGGTAATGCAGGATATATATCATCAACCGTATGAACCCAAGAAGCGGCAATGCCTTGCCCCCGCTCTCGGCACAGGCGGCGCGGACGTAGGCCAGGTCCCTCACCAGGGTCTCCTTGGGGATAGGGCTGAAGGTTTGAAGGGATTGGGTCTAGGGCTTAGGGCTTTATGGGATAGGGTTTAGAACCTCGGGTATAGGGCAGAGGTTCGGCATTTTGTTGAGTTCAGGGTTTATGCTCAAGGCTTAGGGCTGCAGAACAGACCTACGACCACATGAGCAAGGGCAGCAAGGACTGTACCTTCAAGTACAACGGGGCTGGACATTATGCTGCAACATATATTTTTGGAATCAGGGGTTTGGGGCTCTGTGGGAATTAAACATTTAGAGCTTGCCGGAGATTGTCCCTGCCCTACCCTCCCCTCCCCTACCCTCCCTACCCTGCCTACCCTACCTACCCTACCTACCCTACCCTACCCCACTTGTTTTGGGGCTTTCTACAGTGTCCCACCAGAGATCCCAATCCTGAACGGTTTAGGGTTCAGGGTTTAGGGTTTAGGGTTTAGGGTTGTCTAGTGGATTGATTTTGGGATTTGGGGTCTTCGATTCGTTACATGCCCCCCCGATCGAATAGAGCACCGCAAGATCGAGATACGAAACCACAATACAAACTCGCAAAGCTCAAATCGCCGACCCTTAATGATGGGAGGCCAAAAGGTGGGCTTAAGATTCTTGGGGTAGGGGTTCCTTAATATGAACCCTATTATGGGAACCCTAAACTAAACCCCCGTAGGCTAAAACCCCTTTTGGCCTCCTATGACTTAAGCCCGAAACCTCGACATCTAAAACGAAGCGGCCGGCTAAACACCCAACGATAGAGGGCGAATCTCGTAGGTCCACCACCGGTCGGGTGAAGGAGCCAGGTGCTCTCTGTCGCCTGGGAGCATGGCCCCCAGCTGTACTGTACTGGTGTGCATTTGGGCTTTCAGAGCTGGGATGACCTAGGGGCCTTAATAAGTAAAAAAGGGTTTGGGGAGTATGTTATACTATAGCTATAATTTGGAACACCCAAAACCCTATTCTACTTATTACGGCCCCTACACTAATCCCATAATACCCCTGATAGCAATCCTTGCAGACTCCTTGAAAAGCGAGCCTGAAAGGAGCCCTGTTCTAAATACTAAGCATTGGAGCTCGTAACTGCCGCCATAATAGGGATAAATATTAAGGTGTCCTTATTATGGTAACTTAAGATAAATTCTTTAACAAGAACTCAGGAGGTGCAGGCTTGGGGCTCTTTCGGTCGAATCCCGCAGGCCCCCTACTTCCGGCTCAAACACGGTTTAGGGTGTAGGGGCTTAGGGTTTAGGGTTCACGACAACTGTGGTAAGAACGGCTGAGGAACAGCATAAGTCATCAAACCCTAACCCTGAACCCTGAACCCTAAACCCTAAACCCTAAACCCTAAACCTTAAACCCTAAACCCTGAACCCTGAACCCCTGAGTTGCTGCAACAGCACCCTCAAAGCCAGCCTGTCATGCGCTCGAGGCCGCTGTTTCCGATGGAAAGGCTGCCGCCTACCTTGCAAACGACCCTACTTAAAGGATCATGGGACTTAGCAATGTTGACCTACTTTTTATAAATCCCCCCTCAATTATAAAACCCCACCCCCGGAACTCAATTATAAATCCCCCCTGAATTACAAAACCTGCCGGCCCAAATCCCCGAAATTAGATACTTCTTGTTCTGTGTTGTTGTGTGTTGGTTGAAAGAGAGAGAGAGAGAGAGAGAGAAACGGAGAGAAACTGCAGCTACTACGAGAGCTTGAGGTCTGCAGAGAGAGAGAAACTGCAGCTACTGCGAGAGCTTGAAGTCTGCAGAGAGAGAGAGAGAGAGAAACTGCAGCTACTGCGAGAGCTTGAGGTCTGCAGAGAGAGAGAAACTGCAGCTACTGCGAGAGCTGGAGGTCTGCAGAGTGAAAGAAACTGCAGCTACTGCGAGAGCTTGAGGTCTGCAGAGACAGAGAAACTGCAGCTACTCAGATTTAGGGGGCCTCAGAAACCATGCCTTCCTTAATAAAATTCCTTATTCCCGGAGCCAAAAATCAATCCATCCTGATGGAGTACTAACAAAGGCCGTTCTTCGCAATTATAAACCCCCCTCAATTATAAACTCCCGCCGGGGAGGGCCTTTTGCTTTAGAAGCCAAACCCTTCATTGGGAAAGCTTTAATTAGCGTCCAAAGCCACGGGACTCCGAAACCGCAGATTTTAGAGGGCCTCAGAAACCATGCCTTTCTTAATAAAATTCCTTATTCCCGGAGCCAAAAATCAATCCATCCTGATGGAGTACTAACAAAGGCCGTTCTTCGCAATTATAAACACCCCCTCAATTATAAACTCCCGCCGGGGAGGGCCTTTTGGTGGTGCCCTTAAAGGCCTTGAAAAGGACAGCAAGCTTTACAGGCCAAGCCCTTCATTGGGAAAGCTCTGGATTCAAAAGAAAAGCAAGCTGTGGGAGCAGAGTCGTTGATTGGAATAACCTACCTTTAGCAGCCATGACCTTGCTTGCGGAAGCTTCGGCTTTCAAAGGAGGAGGGAGAGGACAGCAGGATCATTGTTCATTGCTGGTACTTTACCGAACGTGCCTTGTCCGCCGGAAGAGCTGGACTCAGAGGCTGTGCTACTACTGTACTGCTACTGTACTATACTACTGTGCTACTGTACTATTGTGACACTATACTACTGTACTACGACGACCGACCCCCCCCTCAATAATCAATCCCCCCCACCCCGGGCACCAAATCAATCGAGGGGGGGGGTTATTAATAGGAGGTTGACATTAACTAGGCTTATTATTTATCACCGCAATGAAGGGACTTATAACTTTACTAATTAACTCCCATGATCCTCCAAGTAACAGGGGGGCCTTCCTTCTTCAGAATAATTCGGGTTTCGTCAGAGGGCTGATAGAAAAGGGTGCTGTAAGTAGGGTTCTGTAACGTTGGTGCCTTAATGATTAGAACAAGCTGTTGGCGGGCATATCAATTCTAGTAAAACTATCATGACGAACCGTGCGGAACAGTATCGGAACTTGTTCAGGCTCGTTACTGCGGAACAGGTTTGTAGGGTTCAGGGCAACCGCACATGGTCTGAGACATTCGCCTTTGGTCCACCAGCTAGGATGTTCTCGACCATGCCCGGATACCTGGCTGAAGAGAAAGTCAGAGAAAGAGGGTTTAGGGTTTAGGCAGCTGCTTTGGTGAGTGAAGGTTCGGATTTACCACCCGGTGTCCGGTCAGAGGATTCAAAGAATTCAAAAGTCGAGCACAACGTGTTCTGAGTGCAATGCCCGACCTACGAAATAGATCCTACCGATGCCTTCGCGACCTACTTGCATCTCTGCGCGAGTTCGCTGACCTTTGGACCGATCCTCCTTGTCAAGAGTCGAATTGAACTTGTTGCGACCTCCTAAACCCTAAACCATCAACTTGAGTTCTTTGCAACACCCAACATAACCCTTCTATGTACATATACAAATACATATAGAAATGTATATGCATAAATATGTATATATACATATATACATAGAACCAATCAGCTGCTAAACATAGACTACTGGTGTACTTCCTGCCGAGTGCGGAGGGCACCAGGTGCACTCCATGAGTCCATCGTAGACCCGCACGGTCTTGTGGAGTTCAGCAGCATGCCGCTCCTTCGAGGTTTAGGGTTTAGGGTTTAGGGGTTTAGGGGTTTATGGGTGTAGGGTTTAGGGTTCAGGGGTTTAGGATTTAGGGTTTTGGGTTTAGGGGTTAGGGGTTTAGGGTTTAGGGTGTTCTTCTTTCGAAGCTCGCTTTTTTCGTCCTGCACTGCAGTACTCTCCGAAAGCCGCCAGTTCCGGATTGAAGGTTCGATGTCTACATTGGACGGTGTCGGCGAGTTACACGAGCTGTCCATGCTACAGCTCACTATACTGAACTTAGAACCCTAGCAAAAATCATAATTTTAGCTGTTTCTTAGGGATTATACTAACCAAAAATGAAAAGATATTTCCAAGTACCCCTAAGGCTACGGCTCAATGGACCCGAAGAATCAGCGACCCTGGACCGGAACGACCACCGCTACAAACAGTGACCCCTGCAGGCCGTTGCAAACCGGCAAAGGCCTGCTAAACCTCCAAACGGTTTAGGGTTTAGGGTTGAGGGTTTAGGGTTGAGGGTTTAGGGTTGAGGGTTTAGGGTTTAGGGTTTAGGCTCTGAGCCCTAAATCCGAAAACCTCCACCCAAATCTGAAGATCTCCATCCCCAAAACCAAAGCCACCCAGGCCCAAAAGGAAGATGAATGGATAGACTAGGGCTGAAGGAGCGTGTTATAGTATACTCATAGCAGCTAACCCTGAAGAACTATGCGGGAAATTGCTCAAGCTTCTACACTAAGCCCTCATGATACCCATTATCGTAACTTAGCAACCCTTGCCCTCAAGGGTCCCCATTGACCCGTGTCCTGCTCAGAGCTTAGGCCAAAATCGAAAACGCTGGCCGGCTTCGACATCCAGGGGTAGACGACCTGGAGCCAGACTTCATATAGTATATGTATGTGTGTACTTATATATAGATATACAGATAGACAGACAGTTGTATATACATATATAGAGAGACTGTATTTTATGTAAATATACATCTATGTATATTGATAATGATACTGTTGAGGGTTTGAGGTGCTCGGAATTCTCTGACTCGAGGCTTGGGGTCTGGGGTTTAGGGCTTAGCTTTTCTTCTTGGCCCATGCGCTGACAAGACATGCCCTCGCAAGCTGCTCTAACCCGACAGGAATGGACCCGAAACCCCAAAACCCCACTATCTCAAAGCCACGCCTTCCGCTTTGCCCAGTGCCTGGCAACCATGGACACCCCACGGCCGTGGTTCAGGGGAGGTCGCCGTGCCACGGCCAATGGAAGGCGGTGCATGGCTCTCATGGCTCAGGAGCTTGTTCTAACGTGCCTTAATGACTAGGATAGGGTTTTCGGGCCCACTATGATGTACTTATCACAAGGAACCCCCACAATAGTATCGGTAGTTATATATTTAGGCCCCTCTAATATCAGGAGGTACCCGCGGTCTCCAGGCTCGTGGCCTTTAGGGTTCAAGCTTTATCCGCGCTACCATGAAGCAAATGGAATATGCCTTGAATCATACGCCATATACCCATAGGCTCCATGGTACTTGCTTCTTGTGGGTTCAGATTTAGAACCCTATAAGGTAATCCCAAAGAAAGGAAGATAGAATTGTGAAACAGCCAGAGGACAACTGCCGCGATCCCATGACACCATGCCTTAAAACGCCCAATCATAGAAGGCCGGTGTCGTACTGTCTGGGGCTATGGGGCTGAACTTCTTGCCGTGTCTGTAAGCCCAAGCTGAAGAATGGCTGCAGGCTGATAACACGGGACGGCTTCTCTTGACTTTGACCTGATGACGCATCGTCCATCACCCCTTATCTTTTTGAAGCCACGTAAGACGTCTTAAGCCCCTTATAGAACCCTTATGTTGGCCCCTTGAAGGGAACCCGACTTCCTAAGCCCCTTACTGTATAGAACCCTTATAGATCCCTTCAAAAGTACGGTTGATGATATAAATCCTGCATTACCCATCGTAAGGAATATACCATAATTCCCCATAGTTGAGGGTCATTAAGGTAAGGCAGGATTTATATCATCAACCTAAAGCCCTAAACCCTAAACCCCTATAGATCCCGACAAAGGAACCCCGCTACCCAGATAGATTCCTTTTTAAGGTACCCCAGGATTTATGTAATCGGAAGTAGTTATTTCCTCAACCGTAACCCTCAAAGGAACCGGGTAACTGGGGGTTGGCAGTTGCACGAAGAGTTGCCCTCGGCTCACAGCCTTCCGCTGTCTGAGGCTTTGGGGCTTCAAAACACGGCTGGCTTCGCGGCCCGTGGGGTTTAGGGGTTTAGGATGTAGGGTTTAGGGTTTAGGGCTTAAGGGGTTTAGGGTGCAAGGGGTTTAAGGGTCTAGGGTTTAGGGGTTTAGGATTTAGGATTTGGGGTTTAGGATTTACGGCTTAGGGTCTAGGGTTTAGGGAGGCCTCAGCGTCTGGAAGCTTGGACTAACGTTAGTACTACGAGAGCTCGAGAGACTGTTGCTCGGGCACGTTGAGCCTTCGCTTGGACACGGAATCTTACAACCCTGAACCTAACCGCCCTTATCGGGGGCCTCAAGAGGTAGGATGAAGGTAGGTGGGATATTCCCAAATAAGAGCCCTTATACAAGGGATCCTTAATCCCACCTACCTTCACCCCACCTTGTGAGGCCTCCGACCTTAACCCCAAACCCTAAGGCCTCGACCTATACTTAAATCATGGGACTTAATAACTAGGCGTATTATTAGGGTAACCGTACTTAGAACCCCAATTAAGGTACTTATAACCTGACTTACTAAGTCCCATGATCCTCCCAGTAATCCCAAAGCATTCGAATCCCAGCCCGAAGGGAATCGCCCTCTGGAGCCCTTGCAGACAGGTTAGGGTCTAGGGTTTCGGGCTTAGGGTTTAGGGTTGACATCTTCTCACAGAAGGCCTTGCGGCGGCGGGCATCTACGTCCAAGCGCAGGGAGGAGACCATATCACGAACCTTGGGATGGGCTCGCGCTTTCATGTGAGCGGTTGTCAAAATTATGGCCCCTTTTCGGGTACCGGGTATAATACGGCGCCTATTATTTAGGGTACCCAAACCGGGACCCCAATTTTGACAACTACCCACGTGTTTAGGGTTTATGGGTTTTAGGGGTGTTACGGTTTTTGTTTTAGGTTAAGGTGATGGTCTCGTTGTACAGTTGCTGAGTCGGCTCATAACTGGAGCCAATGATGCAGTTTGCAGTCACAGACCTGAAAAAGGCACCTTCAGAACATACTCTCCAAGAAAGGAATTAGGCTTGAAGGTTTAGGGTTTATGAGTTGAGTGGCTTGGGCTTTCGGGTTTAGGGTTATCCGACTCCTTGCAAAGCTTCAGCAAGCCACTTAGCAGGCTGGTGCAGTCATCGGCGGCTGGATTCAGCTCCTAATTCCTAAATTGCATGAGGGCCCTGAAAGAAACCAAAAGCTTCCCTTGCAAGGGTTCCTATCAAGTGCCTGATGCATGTTTCCTATGAAGGTTTCCTGCATTAATGAATCCTTTGTGGCAAGTCTTTCGTCAAGGCCAGCTTCGGGGATTCACGAAGCCGGGATTAGGGTTTAGGGATTGCGTTTTAGGGTTCAGGGTTTAGGGTTCAGGGTTTGGGGCTTAGGGTTTAAGCTCAAAGCCATGACGAAGACCCGAACACTCGGGCCCAGGCAGTCTTGATGGCAGCGTCCAAGTCGTCGTTGGCCTCCTTCCAAGCCACATTGTCCACCTTCGCGGGGCTCTGCGAAGTTCCCAGAGACTCCTCGGATCCCTTTAAAGGGGGTCTATACGGGCTCCTTGAAGGGTTCCTATAAGGGATCTGTAGGGTTTCGGGTTTAAGAGGACCCCAACATCCTTTTAAATTAATGAATATACCTTAAACCATTTTAAGGATCCTGCCATATGAAATATTAAGGTAATAATATACCTTAAACCATTTTAAGGATCCTACCATATTTATTTAAGGTACTTTCCTTAAAATTGAGGGTTATTGGGGGTCTCTGGGTTGACGCTCTTGACGCATCAGCAGGGGGATGCGAAGGGGCTTAAGTTCTACATGCACATGTGAGGGTTCTGTCTAAGGTACCCCTAAACCCTAAACCCTAAACCCTAGATCCTAAACTCTACGCAAGAAGCCCTAAAGCATATGATGGGCTTAACAATGGCCCCAAGTGACTTAGTCGGCCTGGGCATTGCGATCCTCGGAAAAGTTGGAGATCCGGATTAAAGTTTTCAGAGCAAGCTGCGCTGCTGGTAAAACTTCCCCCAAGAACAAAGGGCGATGTTATGTTGACCGTGGTACGGTTGATGATATAAATCCTGCATTACCTTAAGGACCTGAACTATGGGAATTATGGTATAGTCCTGGGTCATGCAGGATTTATATCATCAACCGTAGGTCACGGAAGACCCGATTACGAAAGAAGACCGGCCTGAAACAAAGCCAAGCACTTGCAGAAGAGGATCAGAACGGAATTGGAACGGTCCCGACGTGAGGTTGGTTCTGGTTTTGAGCACCCTTAACCTGAAACCCTGAACCCTAAACCCTATAAACCCTACACCTTAACCTTAAACCCTGAACCCTAAACCTTAAACCCTAAACCCTGAACCTTAAACCCTGAACCCTAAACCCTATAAACCCTTAACCTTAAACCCTGAACCCTACTCCCTAAACCCTAAACCCTTAACCTTAAGCCCTGAACCATGATCCTCCTCTTGAATCCTGAAGTTCGGCTCCAAGGACCCACCTTGAACCCAGATAATGCAGGGGCCGTAATACTGCTGATGGACAAAATCCTGCAGGACCGGGGATCTATAAGGGTACTGTCATACTTTAGGGGCCGTAATCATTGGAACAGGGCTTTGGGGGGCCATTCTACTATAAATATGATAAGGAACCCCCAACCTAGTACAGGAAACTACTGTTGATGATAGAAATCCTGCAGTACCCATAATAAGGAATATACTATAATTCCCATAGTTTAGGGCCCTTAAGGTCATGCAGGATTTATACCATCAACCGTAGTTAGAATAGGGTTCCTGTAAGGGTTCTTTTTAACGGGACGTATAAGAGGTATTATGGGGTTTAGTATAGGGGCCTTAATAATTGGAATAGGGTTTTTGAGGGTTCCTGAGTTATAACTATGGTATCATATACCCCCCAAACCCTAGTCTAATCAATAAGGCCTCTCTATTATTCAGGTCCCCCCCTCCTGGCCCTGTTTCGCCTTGGTGTCCAGCTTCGTGTTCATTTCGTTCTTCAGATTGATGATGTCCTGAAACCGTGGTGTCTTTAGGTCTTCAGTGCTGGCGGATGAAGCCTTGAGGCGGGCAGAATCCAACATCCCTTGATTAAGGAATATACCTTAAAACCATATTGGGGATCCTACTATAATTTGAAGTCTATTCCTGAATCAAGGGGTTTTGGAGTCTCTGGGTATTGCAAGTTCGGGGGTTTGAGTCTTCGGGCCTCGATGGGCTAAACGGGTTCCGACGCTTGGCCGGCAAGGGAAAAGGAAACAAAGTCTTCTGGGCCGATAGCCAGTCTGCGCCTATAGATGTCAAGGAGGCCTCTGGGATGCCTGATCATGGCAGCACCGAGTGGACGGGCTTCGGAATGACATATGTACCATTTCACGAAACGTCTCAACGTATGCGTGAGAGTGGTTAAAGGGTTTAGGGTTTAGGGTGCGGTCCTCCGTCAAGTTCTCCTCCTTCTCCTGCATCTGCTGAAGCCTGCGCTGCAAAGGGTCAATGTGCCGGGCGCAACAGTTCCAAAACCTGTGCAGTACTAAGAACAACATCAGCAGGAAGAATGCTTAATGGCTACACTACTTAGGCCCGGCAGGGACAACAAGACAGCAATCATAAGGAGAGGAGCTAAAATGACACAAATGGTGGCGAGGACATGTCTGCAACAATGGTTCTCACACTCATGTAATACGGTTAAATACGACTTCATAACTTACAGATAAGGCAAATATTGAGACTCAAACCGCAACTGCGATCAACACCAGGGTTTACATGAATATCAACTTTTGAAAGAAAAGAACAACCATAAAGCTTGATGTAATGTCTGACTAACCCGCTACGAGAGTCGAATGACGGCAGGTAGCGTGTTGGAGACATCCTCCATCCAGCTGTCGTGATTCTTCAGGGCTTCCTGTCCCAGCCGGATTTCCAATTGCCAGGGATTTCTAACTCGGAATTACAGTAGGGTTTAGGCTTATACGCTTGAAGGCCTAGGGTGTCTGTCATATAGGCGCTTCAATGGGGCTTTATGGGAGTTTCCGAAAATAGGGGACCCTAATATAGCACCCTAAATAGTTGGACCCTTAGTATAAGGACCCCAAAGTAAGGTACCCCCTAATTTCCGGAAACTCCCCACATTTTTTACTCATACAAGGCCTCCGGCACGGTTTAGGGTTTAGGGTCTAGGGTTTAGGGTTTAGGGTACTGAACGCCAAGGATCTTCCCAACGCCGAGCCGAGAAGGGATCTACAACCGAGTTCTACAGCCACAGTAAGAGTAAGAATGACGGTAAGGGCAAGGGCAAGGGCAAGCGCAAGAGGAAGAGGAAGATTTAGAGTAAGAGTAAGAATGAGAATAGGAAAAAGAATAAGAATCAGGAACAAACATGAATAACCAACTATAACAATAACAAAATAGCAAGAATGCAAGTAACACTATCATGGCATCGCTCAACACAACTGCATTTTTACATGGTATAATACTGCAAAAGCTTCTCGGGACGAAAAAGGGTACATTATTCCATTTCTTCGGACCACTGCAGTATGATCCCTGGGCCGGATCGAGGTTGAGTAGGGACCCCCAAAAAAGCACATAAGCATATGCATTTCATAGCGATATCCCTACCTTTTTGGGCTTCATTATGAGGGGGTTTATATGGAATATCCCTACCCGTATTTTTGTTTGTGTGCTTTTTTGGGGCCTGTTTAGGCTTAATAGGAGCCCGGCTCACGGGGAAATGGAAGTCAGAGCAAAAGCCACCACTACTGCACAAAGGCTTGGCTTCCCACAACACAACCAAAACCCTCCAAACCCCCAAACTCTGAAGAAGCCTAAGGGGCGCATAATTTATAAATATAATACGGAACCCCCAAAATAGTGTTGGTAATAGTTTAGGCCCCTATAGTACATACACCCTCAATGCAAAGTTGAACCCCGAACGAAGCGCGCATCCCAAAATTCCACGCCCCTGAGGGCTGCACCTGGATGTCTCCGATGTCGAGGCGCATCGTGGAAATTTCAGCTGTCATGGTGGCCTCACGGGAAAGGCCAGTGGCATCCTTAAATGGGTGGTTGTGAAAATTATGGTCCCTTTTTGGGTCCCTTTTATAATACGGCACCTGTTATTCAGGGTACCCAAAAACAACTATGATTTTGACAACTACCCATATAGAGGTCAAAGGTAGTCTTGGGCGGCTCGACGGCTAGCTAGACGACGTATATCAAAGAGGGCTATTGACACCCAAGTGTTAGAAGCTGCCCCCACCCTGTAATAGTGACTATAAGGATTATATTAGGGCCCTATTATATTCCTATTCTACCACTATTACAGGGTGGGGGCCCCTTCTAACCCAAGTGTGGCGCTGGAAGAATGGGGTACAAGTATAAGTACTATTACTACCATTCTTTCATTCCCTACTAATCAAAGGTAAGTTGACGGCGCGACAACGCACAGTTTGAGCTCACGGCTTCGAGCCCTACAGGTATGAGGTACTGTCATCATCATCGTCATAATAATCATCACCAGCATCAACGCTGTGACCGCGGCGACTGTCATCATCACAAAAACCAACATTCACCACTCTCCTACGACAAACATAATCAACAAAACACGCCAGCTGCCTCCACACGCTGGCGTGAGGTGATGATCGAGTGAGTGGCATCCACGCGGGCCTGGGACCAATTGGGTGCAGAATCTTGGAGATACAAAGTTTAGGGGTGTTCGGTATGTTACAGTAGAACCAGAACTATGTAGGGGTCTTTTGTAAGGAGCATCACACTACATACAGCAATATAGGTTATAGGGGCTAGAAGATACTTTTACTAGTTCTTCGATGTGTATGGAATCCCACTTCACATTCCATGGAAGCACCACGACCTCCTGGTTCGGAAAACCCTTCCGAAACTATCTTCAAGACCCGACGGGTTTAGGGTCCAGCGCTTGCTTCATTTAAGCTTTAGGCCTAGGCTTTAAGGGCTTCAAGGCTTCGGGCTTGTCAGCATAGTATACCATAGCATAGCATGGAAAGTATAGCACAGTATACAGCAAAACAAGATAGCACACTGATGTCAAAGGCCTCGATTCACAAATACCTGTGTCTTAGAACCCGCAGAAGCAGATCCCCTATGATACCAATGTGCCGAAGGATGAAGGGGCGAACGTCAACCCCACACCCTAAACCCTAAACCCTTTAAACCCTACACCCTTTAAACCCTACATCCTAACCCTAAATGCTAAACCCGAAACCGCCTGGTCGTACTAGTTCCTGGGGCTTCACTCGCTTCGGAAACTGAGACCCAGGCCTACAATGCAACAGTACAGCTGCCGGTTTGGGGTTTAGGCTTTAGGTGATCAGGCTTTCTAGGATTAGGGTTCAGCAAATTCAAGAATCAAAGGATGATTTTGGGACATCTCACAGTATCTGCAATCGAATATACTCTTAACTGGCCATCCGCCTGTATAGTAGACCCAACTACTGCTGTTCTGCGGTCTGCACGTTGTCAAACTGCAAGAAAGCAACACGAATCCTACTTGGAGGGTTGGGGGACTTAGTAAGTAGGGAATAAGCAGAGTTATAAATACCCTAAGAGGGACCCTAATTGGGGTTATGGTACTTATAACTCTCTAGAATAGCTACTTACTAAGTCCCATGATCCTCTAAGTAGACACCCCAGCCCCTGGCCCGAAACCCTAAAGCCATGAATCCCTAACCTCTCCGCAGGCGAAGCCTAAAAAACTCATAAAACACTTCAACCCTGACTCCCTATATATGTATATATGGGAGTTTCCGAAAATCAGGGGTACCTTATGTTGGGGTCCCTCTAATAAGGATCCTACTATGTAGATTATTTAGGGTACTGTATTAGGGCCCCCTATTTTCGGAAACTCCCAGATAACCAACCTAGGGCTTCGCCAATCCACCCTACTTCCTAAACCTGAAACCCCCCATCCTGGACCTGAAACGACCCGAGGCTTCCCAGAGACTCCAGTACCCCTTAACTAAGGGAATCCGCCTTAAATCATACTGTGGACGTCTACTACATTTCCGCGATTAAGGGATATTGGAATCTCTGGGTTTCCCTGCACACTTCCCGAGAATAGGGTTTTGGGGGGAATATATACTATATCTATAAGGAATCCCCTAAACCCTATTCTAATTATTAACGCCCCTACATGAGCCCCCTCCCCCTGCCGACTCTCTGAGGCTGTCACACGCATTTCGTCCAAGTCCACGTTCACGGCATCCATGGCAGCGGTGAAGTCCTCGGAGAAGGGTTTGAAGGGCTTAGGGCTCCCTTAAGGGTTCCTTTAAGGTTTTAAGGTTTAAGGGCTTAGGGTTTAAGGCTCCCTTGAGGGTTCCTTTAGGTTTTCGGGTTTAAGGGCTTAGGGTTTAGGGCTCCCTTAAGGGTTCCTTTAAGGTTTTAAGGTTTAAGGGCTTAGGGTTTAAGGCTCCCTTGAGGGTTCCTTTAGGTTTTCGGGTTTAAGGGCTTAGGGTTTAGGGCTCCCTTAAGGGTTCCTTTAGGTTTTCGGGTTTAAGGGCTTAGGGTATAGGGCTCCCTTGAGGGTTCCTTTAGGTTTTAAGGTTTAAGGGCTTAGGGTTTAGGGCTCCCTTAAGGGTTCCTTTAGGTTTTCGGGTTTAAGGGCTTAGGGTTTAGGGCTCCCTTGAGGGTTCCTTTAGGTTTTCGGGTTTAAGGGCTTAGGGTTTAGGGCTCCCTTAAGGGTTCCTTTAGGTTTTAGGGTTTAAGGGCTTAGGGTTTAGGGCTCCCTTAAGGGTTCCTTTAGGTTTTAGGGTTTAAGGGATTAGGGTTTAGGGCTCCGACAGTTGGGGCAACCCCTTCGAACCTCCAAAACATCACATACTGACCTGGGGTCTTGATAACCGTCTTCCCTTATCGTCCTGCTTTCATAATCTACCGATCCCCACCCCAAACCCTAAACCCTGAACCCTAAACCCTAAACCCCTAATCCTCAACACCCCCCTGGTTCCCAGAGCCTCCAAAAGCCCTTAACTAAGGAATATACCTTAAATTAGAATAGGACCCCTAATACGATTTTAAGGTATTTTCCTTAATTAAGAGGTTTTGGAGTCCCCTAAACCCTAAACCCTATAGATCCCTTATAGATCCCTTTAAGGAACCCTAGGTCTATTCCTTAATTAAGGGGTTTTGGAGGCTCTGGGCTCGCAATGGGCTCCTCCGTCGATCTGGGGGGACTTCCGCTTCGCAGCTTAAGGCTTACTTGGGGGATCATGGGACTTAGTAAGGTTCCTTTAAGGGTTCCTTAAAGGGATCCATAAGGGATCTATAGGGTTTCTATAAGAGTTCTATAAGGAGGATCATGGGACTTAGTAAGTAAGGTTATAAGTACCCTATTTGGGGTTATAAGTCTAGTTACCCTAATAATTAACCCTAGTTACTAAGTCCCGTGATCCTTTAAGTAAGAACCCTTTGCCTTCCCAACCTTCAAAAAGCTTTGTACCAAGCCGGCAAAACAACAAGACTGGCCTTTGCTTACCTTTGGTTAGTAGGGAATGGAAGAATGGTAGTAATGGTAGTTATAATTGCACCCACTTCCTCTATTCCCTACTAACCAAAGGTAAGTTTGAGGTTCTCCCTGAACCTGGAAGGCTGAAGCGGTTCAGGTTTTGGATCTAAGAGTCCTCCATGTCGCGCTCGCATGCCAAGACGATACGGCGGATGTGATTCACCTCGCCCTTGTTGTTGCCTTGCGGTGTGGTGTTGCTAGAATATTCTGAACGAAGTTTGAGAGTATCATTGTGGTATTAGTGGTGGTTGGTATGAATTACTAGAGTATTCTTACAGTAGTATTACAGTACTATTATGGTATTAGTGGTGGTGTTGTCATGACACTAGGTATGACTTAACAGAGTTATTCTCAAAGTAGTATTACAACACTATTATGGTATTCTTGTGGTGTTGTTGGACATGTCCCAGGCCCCTACACTGGGGTATAAGGATCCTTCGCCGGCGACCCGACCCGTGAATCTTGAAGGCCTGGGGTGTCTCGCGGTTTAGGGGATCAGGGTTCAAGGCTTAAAGTTCAGGGGTTTAGGGTTTAGGGTTTAGGGTTTAGGGTTTTTTGTAACCGCCCCTTAAAAAGCTCAGGGTTTTAAGGCTCAGGGTTTAGGGTAACCTTTGCTCACTTCAGAGTTCAGGGCTGAGAGCTTTGCTGCCCTAAACAAACCCTTAACCCGAAGCGCCAAGCCCAAAATCGGAAACCCAGACGCTATACTGCAAGCCCGTGCCTTAAAGGTTTGAACAGGGCTTTCGGGTCTAGTGCACTATAGAACAACTAGGAACTGTAAAAATATGCACATACTAGTTATTCAGGCTTCTACATTACCGTGAACCTTCAGAATGTTCGCAGCTGGCGTCTTGAAGTGAAGAGAAAGTTGACTAACCCTAAGCTGTGGTCGAAGTTTAGGGTTTAGTGCAACACAAAACTTCAGATGGGCTTCTTGACGCAGGAATCAGGCTGCAGAGTCTTGGAAGTCCTATCAAGCCCAAGTAGAATCCTCTACTTGGAGGATCATGGGACTTAGTAAGTGAGGTTATAAGTCCCCTAATTGGGGTTATAAGAAGTGATAAGTACAATTACCTTAATAATTACCCTGGTTAGTAAGTCCCACGATCCTTTAAGTAGGGTGTAGAGTTCCGCAAAGTCGCCGTCAAACTGAAGTATATTTACCCTAACAATCTACTAGTAAGTCTCGGAAGGCTTTCTCAAACACTCGACGGCAAGGGCCCAAGCCTCTACATACTCCGAGCACAGCCCCCTGTCTCAGGGTTTGGGGTTTAGGGCTTTAGGGGTTTAGGGGTTTAGGGGTTTAGCGGTTTAGCGGTTTAGGGTTTAGGGGTTTAGGGGTTTAGGATTTAGGGTTTAGGGTTTTAGGGTTTTTGGTTTGGGGTTTTAGGGTTTGGGGTTTTAGGGTTTAGGGTTTGGGGCTTAGGGGTTTAGGGGCTTAGGGTTTAGAGGACACCAGAGGCAGATGAAGACTCAGGTGCTGAAAATCGAAGGCACCCGATCCTGGCCTAGCAGATCCTTCAGCTCGCCGACGTCGTACTTCAATTGATCCAAATCCTGGCCATACAAGGCTGTAAACGCCCGCACCAAGCAGACAGTGCGACTGATGTTTATTAAGAGCCCTGGAGACAGTGATGATGCTTGCTACTTCTTGCAGCTGTGTAGGTGTTGAAATGTGATCTGACTCCTGTATAGACCCAAGGCCATCAACACCTGCATACAAACCCTGGGCACACCCTATGAAACTGCCGGACTCACGTGAACATGGTCAAACCTCTACCACGCACTCCTACCTGACACATGACAATACCTACCCTGCTTGTACCATAAATTTATTCTGAAACCCTAAACCCCCCTAAACCCCGAAACCCTAAACCTTAAACCCTGAAACCCTACACACTAAGCCCTTAAACCCTAAACCCTACATCCCCCTAAACCTCTAAACCCCAAAGCATCAAGCCAGACTGTGACCACAGTGGGGTCGATGCGGCGGCGAACGACGACCCAGGGCTACCAGGATCAAGACCACGGCAGGCGCACATGGCATAATTTAGTATCATATAGTGTAATTTAGTAAAATAAAATGTAGTATAATGTGCTATAATATAGAGAAATATAGTATCGTAAAGTGTCATACAGTATAATATAGTATAATATCAGCAACAGCAAGCGCCGCAACACGAAGCTGGGTAACACGGCACAGCACGGAGCCCTACTGTCGACCGCAGGGGCGGGCTCTGTCTTCGGACCCTACACGGACACTCGCAAACAATCTCAAGCCTCTCCAAGCCAAGAATTTCCGGGACTAACGGAGCGAGGGCTCTGTCAGCAAGTCCAGCAGGGTAGGCCATAGGAAGAACTATGTTTAAAAGCGACAGCGATAGGGCGAACGTGGCTTGCAGCCCAAAGACCGTGGCCAACAGTTTCACCATTGTCGCCGTCAACATCGTCCCGAACGTCGTCATTCTTGTCATCATCATGGCCCAGCGGTTCGGGACTGCTCAACGCCGCAGTCAAAGTCGCAGTCGCAGTCACATATGCAGCTTGGATAACAAGCACGAAAGTCTTTCCACGGATTCAAAACCGTCTCGGTTTCATTACATGCTGTACTACGTCGTATCATATTTTGCCGTGTGTTCTGCTGATGATAGATTCTACTGAACTGCATGATGCTATGTTATGTTGTAGTGTCTCTTGTTGTGCACGACGAATGTCAGTATATTCAGCTCAGACATTGTGCTCGGGCCTGCCATTCCGATCAAATATCAAACACACTCTCTCCGGGTGTCAGGCTTCAGATCCACAAGACGTGCCTGCGATGAAGAACCCGTAGGTAGCAGGGGTCGTTGGCATGAAGATGCTGGGAATACTCTCCTCGGTTTTTTCGACCGCGGAAGGCTCTTTACTCTCCTCGGTGGACTGGTGAACCTTCCTCAGGTGGAAAATACAGGTCCTGTCTTCAAAGCAATCAGAAGCCTTATTCATTGACTTTTTGGTCCGAAATTGCTAATCACAGAATCCATTTGCTGCAAGAATCGCGTCTAAGCCACACACACACACGGCCCGCAATCAAGCAAACACAACTTCTACTAACCCTGCAGCGTGTCGCAACTGTGCAAAACAGTCAGTCGACTTTGCAATGTTTAATTGTTCACCGGCCGCAGCTTGCCATTGAGCATTCTGTCACGGTGACATCATAGTTGCATTGTGACTTTATCGACGTTGCCGCGGCATCTGAAATAAATCTGCCTACGCCTGCTTCTGCTTCTAGCTCCTTTCTAAACCTCCCACAACCCAACAACCGAAAGCTGAGAAAAACACATCGTGCATGCAACGCAAGCGGCTCACGATGGCCCCGTGCATATCTGCTGGAAGCCCGGCAGAGTTTCCTCATCTCTCGAAACCTGTATCTATGCAACGCAGACCACATGGGCGTCCACAACATTGCACAGAGGGGAAGGGACAGACACAGAGAGAAAGAAAGAACGACAAAAAGCTTTAAAAAACACCAAAAAACAAAAGAAAAATATGCATGCATGTGTGTTCGTTTTACAGTGTAATGATGGACAGGGTTAGAGGCTGTTAGACGGTTAGCCCTTCATCCAGCAGCCCAGTCATCACTTGATCCTAGCCCACATGGAACCGGGTTCTAGGTTTAAAGCAAACTCGCAAGGAATGGACACTGTAAAGCCCAAGCCCCCGAGACTAACATCCAAACCAGCAAACCGAGAGGAAGAACCTTTAGAGTTTAGGGTGAGGGTTTAGGAAACCCTGAACCCTAAACCCTAAACGCCAGAATCTTAAGCTCGAGGAGCCTTCTGCATCAAAAGCTGAAAACCGATGCTTGAAGCTCGAATCACGGAGAAAAGAAAAGTTGCAAAAGCTGCCACCACGGAATCCGGGTCGACTTCGGGCGGGTTCTCATCCCACACCCCAAATCCAGAAAGACCAATAGCCCTTGGGCCCTTGAGGATTTTCATGGGATCTGCAGCGCTTTGATTCAGGAATGCACTTAAAATTATAAGGGACCCAAACCCCACACCCCTAGAACCAACACAAATTAGAGCGTAATGCAAGGCCTATTCGTTTCTAAAGGGTTCTTAGGCACTCAGGGCAGCTTAGGTCTTAAAGCCTACAAGGCCTCCTTGGGGTTTAGGGTTTAGGGCTTCGGGTTGAGGCCTTTTTTGGCTTCGGGCTTCGGGTTGAGGCCTTTTTTTTTAAGCGCGAGGGTTTAGGGTCTGGGGCTTGGGGCTTAGGGTTTGGGTTTAGGGTGTTGGGCTTAGGTCTAGTCAACGGATGGAGGCGTTGACAAATGTAGCATGAAGCACTCAACCGCTAGGGCTGGTCTAGGGCGTCGGTCTTATATACAATGTTTAAAGTGGATCAGGCTCAGGGCTTAGTCCCAAACCCTCAATTTCCCCGCCGGGCATTGGCTATACCGGGCTTAAAGCTAATAGAATTTTTTTTTTGACACAAACCCTCAATCCCATGCCGGGTATAGGGCTTGCAGGGTTTAGGGCTCACTGCCAACTCAAGACCCCCCCGGCACAAAGCCCAGCTGAAGGTTCGGAAGCAATCTTGCATACCCTACAGCCCCAAAGTGAGCTGAGGAAAGACTCCCCTGAGAGGCCAATACCCTTAATTAAGGAATAGACCTTCAATCACAATATTAAGTCCCCTATAATTTCAGGTATCTTCCTTATTTAAGGGGTATTGGGCTGTCTGGGTCCCTCCCAGAGTTGTTGATGCGGGACCTCGGCCATCGTGTCCAAGCCTGCAGCACCACCCGCACCGTCAACCTGGACGCGGCTTGAATGCTTGGTGTTTCGCCGTCAGGGTTAGGGTTTAGAGTTGAGGGTTTAGGGTTAGGGTTCAAGGTTTAAGGTTTAGGATTTAGGGCCTGAGGTTGACGGTTTAGGGTTCCAGGCTTAGGTTGTGATTTTGGTAGTACGAGCTTTGTGGCGTGTCTGGCTTGGGGTGACAAGCCATTTAACCTGTCAGGTTGCTATTCGCAAACCAAATCAACTGGCTTGAGGTTATGGGTTTAGTTTGTGCTCAAGATGTTGACCGCGCTCAACGGATGGGTGCTCTCGAAAATACGAGGCCCTCTTTGTGCAAAACGGACTATGGCATGACACATGTAAGAAATCGTCCGTCACATAAGTAGAAAACACGAGACAGACGGCTTGACCTTGCAACGGACTATACCCAAAGCCCTACACCCTAAACCCTGAACCCTAAGCCCTAAACATTAAAGCTACTAAAGAAACTATGGCTTGGAGCAGACCTGAAGTTGAAGTAAGCTCGCGAATGCATCGGAGATCTCTCTTCATAGGGACCTTCATAATTAGATTAGAGTTTTGGGGCCCATTTACAAATAGTTATAACAAGGAGACCCCAGAATAGTATCAGTAGTTATTCAAGCCCGTCTTCATAGACCCAGTGGCCTGAAACCTTGACCCTAAGCTGCCCCCCAGAATCCAGGAACGGAACAACTCTCTCAGGACCTCCGAGCACCGTCATCTTGGAACTCAACACTCTAGTCACTAAGCCCTGACAGACCTCGCAGGATGCCTACAGATTTACTGCGTTTGGGAATACACATGCCTTCATGTATGCGTTCGTGTATCATGTAGTACGCATGAATGCATGCCACGACTCATGCGAATACCTGTATGTGCACACACACATACAAACATCTCTTGATCTGTAACTACTACTTGACATGTTGGTCTGCTTGCTATTGTCTTGCGCACTGTTGGCTTTGGGTCGCTCCCTTTGTTCAGACCATTCTATCAAAGCCGTCTAGAAACAGAGTGCCTCACAAGTCAAGGTCCAAGTAAGGTAGACAGCCATATCAGTGACACAGTGGTGCTCAAGCGTCAAGTCTTTTTTTGATCCTGCTCACAATGAAACCCAAAACCCGAAACCCTGAACCCTAAACCTACTAAGGAAGCTATGAACTGGAACAGACCTGCAGTAAGCTCGCGAATGCGTCAGAGCTCCCTCTTCATAGGGGCCTGAATAATTAGCACACTAAAGCTGCTGCAGAGACGCCGGTTTCGTTGCCGCGGCACCACGATTGACGTGGCTGAGCTTCTTATCCTCAGCAAGCCAACAAAGTGATGTAGGGGCCTTCGTAAATAGAATAGGGTTCCTTTAAGGGTTTCTTTCAACGGGGTCTACAAGTATCACTATAAGGGGGATTATGGGGGCTTAGTGTCGGGGCCTTAATAATTAGAATAGGGCTTGGGGGTTCCTTACTGTAGTTATAGTAGTATGTACACCCAAACCCAATTCTAATTATTCACGCCCCTATACCAACCCCTCAAGCCTGAGCTTAATTAACATCACATGGAGGATCAGAGGACTCGGCAAAGAATAACACCGACACTAACCCCCAAACCACAACCAAGCAACGCGTTAAAGAAAAAAGGTGCAGCCGGAAGAGATGTGGACCCTGACAATTTCCAACCAAACAAACAAGCCTGAACTCGGGTGTCGGGCTTGGGGTGCCACAACCCGAAGGCTAAACCCAATGATCAAGGATGCTGGATGATTTTGCTGGGAAGCCCTGACCCTCAGCCTCACCCAAAAGCTTACACCCGACTACCCTGAACCCCGACCCAGAACAATGAGCGCTGCCCGAAAATCCGAGACTCTAAACAATGAAAACTGAGAGAAGCGGCGAAATCGGTTTGCAGGTTCGCCAACTGGGCAGTGATCTGCGACTCGAAATCTTGCAAGCGGGTGGCCACCTTTCACCGGTTGAGCGGTAAGGGTTCCGTGAGAGGATTGCGTTGTGAAGGGTTCCAGAACCATTCTGTGAGCTTGCCATCCGACTTCTGTAACAGGCCTTTACTTGGCTTTGGAGTCTTTAGGGCTCGACTTGGCTAAATTCATCTTCCAACTTTAGGTTTCGGCTGGACCCTAAACCCTAAAACGCTTTCCTAGATCCTGTCCATCATACGAACACCCGAAGATGCCTTCGTGTTCTGTGGGCACCATGAAACCCAGACCAGGCAAGACCAAACACGAATGTTGGAAAGTCGAAGTTTGAAGAATCAACAATTCGAAGTCGGCTTTTGTTTGGGGGGGTTAGGGTTTAGGGGTTTAGGGTTTAGGGTTTAGGGGTTTAGGGTTTGGGGTTTAGGGTTTAGGGGTTCAGGGTTTAAGGGTTTAGGGTTTAGGGTGTATCCATTTACTGGGGTGCTGAAAATGTGGATGCGCATCTTCCAACTTTGCGGCTGTCCCTGCAGGTGTTGCAAGGCGCTGCTATCTGAACGAAATTGGCGAGGGCATGCTTCATCAGCTTAAGCTTCTACCGTATAGTATTCAGGCATATACTTACGGATTGGGGCTTGCGCTCTGGGTTTAGGCTTTAGGATGGCTTCATTGCACAAATGTGCCAAGTGATCTATGCACGTGGCTAAGGCTTCCACGGCCTTCTCATACTGCAAACTGGCAAGACTCCCCATTCCGGAGAACTGCTCTATTGCAACAAGCATTGTGTGAGCGTACCACGCGAAACCGAAAACCCTGAACCCTAAACCCTAAACCCTAAACCCTAAACCCTGAACCCTAAACTATATACCCTTGTACTGTAAACATAAGTAAGCGCCCAGCCTTACGAAAGTCTGAGCCCGGGATCCCGGAAGGATTCTTTCTATATGTGTTCTACTCGAGGGCCTGAAGCTGCAGGGTCTAAAACAACTAGAACAAGAGGATTTTTGATTGTGGGTGTACTACAATAGAAAAGATGTACAATAACGGGGCAGCCCGCCCCTCTGTTGCGTGTCTTGTGAAGGTATGTTTGGTTTCGGGATTGGCCGTTTGCGGTGCTTGGGTTTAGGCTTAAGGCTTAAGATTCTGGACCCTAAACCGTAAGCGCTAAACCTTCAGACCTTAAGATTCTGGACCCTCAACCCCAAACCCTGGAAGACCTGGATTAGCACGAGGCCGACAGAAGACATCCAGCACATTCTAGGACACGTGAATTAGCAGGAAGCTGCTGCAATAACCGCCAGCAGGGTGCAGGGTTTAGGGTAACCCGCAAGTTCCAACAAGGAGGATCATCTAGAACACATGCGGTCGAGGAGGAAGTTTCGATGAGGTGCCGTCACATGGGAACGTGGATTGAACCCTAAACCTAAATTCGAAACCCGCGATGTTTGGCTCCGAGTGTGGGACATGAAGGCTTGGGGTTTGGGGTGCGATGTTGGCGTCCAACCTCAGAGACACAGCCCGAAAATCAAAAACGCAAAACCCCAGTCTGGAAAGCCCCCACCTTCCTTTATAGCGTCTTGGGTTTGGGTGTAAGATTTTTCAACGTCAAAACAATAAAAGTTCGATAATTTTGGTCTAACCTAAGGCAGTGAACCCGAAACCCCGAAACCCTGAACCCGAAAACCTTGCCTTCTTCATGATCTGCGCGTCCCCGCCGGTCTTCCGGGAGGGGAGGACGCCATCGTCACCCCCTGCATCGTGCATACATCCGGGCATATCATTTTAAGGTTCAGCGTAGGGTTCCTTTAAAGTGGTCTATAAGGGTTACGATAAGGGATCTATAAGGGTACTATAAGGGATCTATAAGGGTAGTGGAGAAGAAACCGTTCTATATATATATATATATATACATGAATCCGACTAAGTTACTATTTGAGGGTGAATCAGGTTCCTACATTGAAACGTCAAAGCCCCAAATCTTCGAATCCTACGGTTGATGATATAAATCCTGCATTACCCATAATGAGGAATATACCATGATCTCCATGGTTTAGGGTCCTTAAGGTAATGCAGGATTTATATCATCAACAGTAAACCCTCGCCGCAGCCAAACCACGCGCGATCCTCCAAAGCCTAAGACCATCAAGGGTTTAGGGCCTAGGGTTTGGGGTTATTCCTCCCACTCCCGCCTTTGAGGACCCTGAAGCCTAAGCCCGAAAAGCCCTCCCGCTGTACCCTAAACCCTAAGACGGGGAAGCCCTGTAAGAAACTCACTTGAAGAATAATTCAGGACCCGTCACTTGAAAAAGTCCCCGGCCCCAAACCCTAAACTGTAAATCCTAAACTCTGAACCTTGAACCCTAAACCCTAGGCGCTAGGCCTCAAAGTCAAAACCGCAAACCTTGAACCCTGACCCCAAACCCTAAACCGCAAAACCTCAAAGCCTGAACCCTCAAAAAAAATTTGAAACCCCTAAACCCTAAACCCCAAAACCCACAAGAAAATCAGAAACCCCTAAACCCCCTAAACCCTAAACCCCGAAACACCCTTTGAAAAAAACTTAAAAGAAAAGAACACGCCTGCAGTGCCCTCCAGGGCGGCGAGGCGCGTCTCGAGCTCTTGCAGCTTGGCCTCGCGTTTGAGCGGTTTAGGGTTTAGGGTTTAGGGTTTAGGGTTTAGGGTTTAGGGGTTTTTGGGCTTAGGGGCTTTTGGTTTAGGGGATTAGGGGTTTAGGATTTCGGGGTTCAGGACTTAAGCGTTTAAGGGATTAGGGGTTTGTGTAGGGTTTAGGGTTTAAGGGTTTAAGAGCTCAATACAGGGTTCCTTTAAAGCGTCCTAGGTTTAGGGTTTAGGGTTTAAGGGTTTAGGGTTTGGGGGTTTAGGGTTTGGGGGTTTAGGATTTAGGGGTTCACGGGTTCAGGGGCTCCATAAAGGGTTCCTTTAAAGGGTCCTATAAGCGATCCTATGAAGGGATCTACAGGGGATCCTTTAAAGGGATCTATATAGGGTTTTTGAGCTTAGGGGCTTTGGGTTTGGGGTTTGAGGGGTTGAAGGGTTTAGGGGTTTAGGGGTTTAGGATTTGGGGTTTAGGGTTGCAAGGGTTTAGGGTTTGGGGCTTATGGGTTAGGGCTTGGGGTTCGGGGTCCAGGGTTTGGGGTGCGGGCTTAGAGTCTGGATTCTTGGACTAAGTTTTGGCCCAGGGGATTCGAAATCTAAGATTTGTTTTTGGGGGTTCTGGGATTTGGGGGTTCAGGTTTTGGCAGGACAATCGAAGGTTTTGGGTGTATGCTTTCGGGTTCTCAGTTTGAGGGCTTTGACTGTACGGGTTTTGGGGTTTAAGAACCTAAAACGATGCACAGGGCTTGGGATTAGGGTTTTCGGTGTGTCGTTCGAGCTTTCGAACTTGGGGGTTTTTGTTGGCTTAAACTCAAGGTCGAGGGCTCAGTTCCCAAACCCAAAACCCTCAGGCTTACGACCAGAGCTTTGGAATGACCTTGTATCCAAAAACCCTGAAACCCTAAACCCTAAGCCCTAAGCTTGATGGCTTCGCGCGTTAGGGCTTTGGGATTCACAGGGGCCTCCTTCGGCCTGCATTCCGGAGTTACTTCTTCAACACTTTCAACACGAGACCCCGAAACACGCATAATTGAATGCCCAGAGAGCCCAATACCCCGTCAATCAAGGAATATGCCTTTGATCATAGCATCTACGCCAGTGTAGTGTCAGCTACACTGCAGCAAGCAAGGGCTATTGGCACATGAACCATTGCAGCCTCCATCTCCGAACTCATGTTCACCACAGCGTTGCACAGGTTTCTGCACCGCACGTGGGGGGGGAGACTGCTGAGCCCTTGCAACAAGCTGCGGGAAAGGCAAGTCTCAAGCCGGCAAGGAGTCCTGCCCTAAACCCTAAACCCTAAACCCCTAAACCTCAAACCCTAAGCCCCTAAACCCTAAACCACTAAGCCCCTAAACCTTACACCCTGTCTGTTGTTCCCGCGCCCTTCGAGGGAGGATCCGACAAGCCCCTCGAAGCCCCGAATCGCCCAAGCCCCGACCGAAACTCCGGGGCTTGGGCGATCGGGGCATCAGCGTAGCCTGAACTTTGGCTATAGGGGTGACGGTGGTTCAGGGGTTCAGGGCTTAGGGTTTCAGATTGAAGTTTGGCAAATTAAGAGTTTCGGTGGTTTAGGGGGTTAGGGGTTTCGGGTTTCGGGTTTCGGGCCTAGGGTTTGAGTCTACGGTTTATGGCGGGGTTTAGGGGTTTCGGGGGCTCCGAACTTCCGGTCGGGAAGTTTGGTTTTCGGGTTTCGGGTTTAGGGTTTGGGGTTTTCGGGTTTAGGCTTTAGGGTTTAGGGTTTAGGGTTCAAGGTTTAGGACGGGACGGCTGAAGGGACTCAGGGCTCCCAGGACAAGTTGCCACAGCTTCGGAGCTTCAGGCTCGTTGTCCTACACCCCACGCTCCTACACTTACCTTTGGTTAGTAGGGAATGGAGGAATGGGGTACAATTATAACTACTCTTACTATAACCTAAAAACGAAAAATAAACATAAAACAACTGGAAAACCCCGAACCCTTCGACCTGCAGCTGTCCGTTTTCTTTGCCAGTGCTGAAAGCGGGTGGGTCTCAATGGACCTCATATGCTTCAACCTTTGCAAAAAGTACTTTAAAGGATAGTAGATAGTATAGAAGAGTATACAGTCCAGAGCAAAGAGTATAGAGTGTATACTATACAGTCACAGTATACACATTCAAATACTATAATACGTAATATCTCGTTTATAGCATATAGTGTGTATGTATATTAGTACATAGTACACAGTACATGGCACATAGTGCATAGTATAAAGCATAGAGCGTAGAGGTAGCGTATGGATTGTAGAGTAGATAGTATAACAACAACGGTGATGCAGTGTAGTATAGCGTGGAATGCGTGGAATAGCATAGTACAGTACAGAATAGAATAGTGCAGCATAGTCTAGGTGTAGTAGAGTATAGTCATAGTGTAACATGATATCATACAGTTTTGTAGAATTTCATAAAAACATAACATAGTATAGTAAAGTGTGGCATAGCGTGATATGTAAGACCTGCAGCTAACCCATTTGATCATAACTTGCAGAGCCCAAAAGCTTGGGACCCACCCGAGGCAGGTAGAGGGTTTAAACGGCGCCGAAGTGAGACGCACGAGGGACAGCAGCAGCCAGCATGCAAAGTACTTTTGTATGTAGGTCAGTCGACGGAGCGAGGGACAGCAGCAGCCAGCATGCAAAGTACTTTTGTATGTAGGTCAGTCGACGGAGCAACACTTGCACCCGTAAAGAACACTTCAGCCCCAATCCCTAAATCTCACGAGCTTAAAGCCGTAAACCCCAAAACAACCCAAAACTTGAGGTCCTGATCCGCCGACTGCCCCTCTGATCGAAACCCCAAACCCTCAAACCCCCAAAACCCTGAATCCTATACCCTTAACCGTTAAGTTAGTGGACGTACACCCGCAACAGCTGGTGCTCTGCCAAAGTTCACTGAATTCGGCACCCGGGCGAGGCTCATTTCGCAGCAGCGCGAGCTGTCGGTCTAGACTCAGCAAACCGGTTTATGTCCCTTAGGTCTGGGACTGGGCTGTTGGGATCTTGGGATTTGCAAACCCTACCTGCGACGAAACCTTAATGGGTTTTCCCAATTGAAACTAAGGTTTACGGTCTAGGAAGGAAGCTCCAACACATGGTGAAAACTGAAGCCCCCATCAAGTTGCTAAGATGTATTATATTGTAATAGGGTTTTGATATAACTATAAGAAGCTACTACTGCTACTACTGCTACTACTACTACTACTACTCCTGCTGCTGCTACTACTACTACTGCTGCTACTACTACTACTACTACCACTACTACTTATTGAGACCCCTACCGGGACCTGAGGATGATAGGCCCTAGGCAGTCAGAGGGTTCCGGATCAAGCTTGGGGCTCGCAGGGCCCATAAAACTACGATGTGAGGTTTAGGTTCTAAGGTGTTTTGTTTAAGGCTTGGGGTTCAGGGCTTAGGGTTTAAGGTTTAAGGTTTAGGGTTTAGGGTTTAGGGCTTTAGGGTTTAGGGTTTAAGGTTTAGGGTTTAGGGTTCAGGGCTTGTTGCGAGGAGAATACGCAGCTCTACATACCCAAAGTACTCGCTGCTGTTTTGCTTCTGTCGTTTCATGCCTGAGCCCTCCTTGCCCTGCGAACTCCTCCGGAGAGTCAGCCTCCAGGTACCATGCTGGGCCGATGCCCCCTCCTCCCCCGATTCGGGTCGAAACAAGGCACTAAACGGCTTGGTAAACTCCGAACCCTGAAGATGACGAGACATACTGCACGACCGTACACCGGCGACTACATCATGCAAAGCCGAGTAGGCTTCGGGTGCAGCTCTGACGGAGTGGCAAGAAGGATCAGTCTCAGGAAACGTATGTAGGGTTTTGAGGTGTTGGCTTTAGAAGGAAGCCAGGGTTTGCGAGACTGCAGAGAAACCGAGAGGCCTAATCACAAAAACTGCGAGGGCAGGGCTTTAGGGTGTAGGCCTTGGGAGTGTAGAATATAAGTGTGTGCGGCCTCAAACTGACGAGGAGAAAGAGCACGGTCCCAGCAGCGACAGTGAGACGTGAATGACGCAGTCGTGCCACTACTTTCTTGAAAGCCTTTTCCAGACCTCTTTGTAAAGGTCTGAGAGTAGCCGCACAGCGGGACCCGTAACAAGACTTATGCGTTGCGAAGGCCCCCGGTACAAGCCCCTGACTTTCACGTGAAGAGCCCTACAGTTGGACGGAGGAGAAAGAAAGGAGCTGTTCTTGAAAACTTTGCCCATGGGCCTTGACAACCCTCTCCCGAAAGCCGCCGCTCCTTATAACAGGCAAGTCGATGACCACACGAAGAATGCTGCCCTTTGCAACACCAACAAAAGAACAGTTCTTCCATGGAGGCAAAAATCCAAACCACTCAACTCTAACCTCTGCTCAACCCGAAACCCTACACCCTAAACTCTATGCCCTTAACTCTAATCCGCTTAGATCAGCCGCTTTCGAGCCCGTAAAGGACCCCTGAACGCACACTAGCTCTGAACCTGAAACCGCCCGCTGCTGGCATGGGTTCTCACTCCCCGGGCGCGGCAGCCTGAGGTGCTTCGAGCTTTAGGGCTTCAGGGCGTTAAATTTCAAAAAGGATTCCAATGAGGGTTCTAGAGAGGTTCTACGAGGATTGACTCACTCCTTCAGATCCTTCCGGGCTTTCCCGGAAGGGTGCTAAAGGGTTGGGTGTTGAGGAGGATTGATCCCAATCCCGGCCCCAACGACTCGCAAACCCTCCCCCTCCCCGAGGATGCTTTCGAACACTCTAGGATCTAGGCTTTAGGGTTTGGGTACAGGGTGGGTATGGCTGGAGCAGAGCACCCACCTAAAGCTTCAGTCATAAGATCAAGTCGAACACTGAACCTGAGACCCCTACAAAACGTAGACAATCGACCTGAGCTTGAATCCTGAACATGACAGAACCCTGAACATGAGGACCGCGAACAGAAACCCTAAACTCTAAACCCACAATTCTAAACCCTAAACCCTAAACCCTGAACCCAAAACCCAAAACCCTAAACCCTGAACCCTAAACCCTAAACCCTGAACCCTAAACCCTAAACCCTGAACCTTAAACCCTACACCCTGAAACTTAAACCCTAAACCCTGAACCTTAAACCCTGAACCCTACACCCTAAACGCTGAACCCGAAAGAAGCATTCGTGCCTGAACGGGTGGGCGCCTTACCGGTGCGGTGGCCACAGCACCCGCGGCACGGAGGGAAGAGGACCTTGGAGGGCATCTTTGGGACTTGAAGGCTTAGGGCTTTAGGGGTTTAGGGGTTTAGGGGCTGAGGGTTTAGGAACTAGGGCCAGGGGTTTAGGGTTTAGGGGTTTAGGGTTTAGGGGTTCAGGGTGGGCATTGGGGGATGTATTCGGGCTTTAGGATGGGAGCGTGTGGTGCGATGCAGCATCACCTTATTCAGAAAACCTCGAACAACGCACATAAGTAAACTCAAGGCCCAAAGAAGCTTCGCAGGGATTCTGCAGCAAGGATCCTGCTGAAAGCTTGCTCTTAGATCCTCCTAGTCCTCTCCTGCAGTCAATATCGGTAAAGCACATGTAAGTAACGTTCAAGTACTTGAAGTGATTGAAGGTACTGGCCTACAAGACCCTATAGACAGAACCTTTCACTGATTCCTGCTTCTTGGAAAGTTGCAAAACGGTATCTCTTCCCTATCTCCTGAAGTAAGGGATCTCACCCATAGAAGTTGAAGCTGTCCATTACAAATGCAGATATATATATATATATATATGCATATATATATATATGCATATATAGCCACCGCAGCCGAACGACCGAAAAAGCCTGAATGGGTCTTAAGTTGAGCCCTAAAGGTTTAAACTCCTTAAATCATTAAGCATGAATACTGCTGATGGACAAAATCCAGCATGACCCGAAGGACTCAAAACTATGGGAACTATGGTATATTCCTTATTAGGGGTCATGCAGGATTTTGTCCATCAACAGTATGTAAACTGGTAGGCTCTAAGCCGCCGCCGAGGAGCTGTGCCAGGCGGGTTTGGGAGGCGGAGGCACGCAAGGCCACACTGCTGCTGGTCAGATCCTTTAGGGTTCAGGGTTTAGGGTTTAAGGTTTCGGGTTTCGGGTTTCGGGTTTCGGGTTTAGGTTCAGGGTTTGGGGTTTAGATCCTTCACGATTTCAAAGTTATGCCGCCAAGCCCCAAACCCCAAACCTCAAACAAACGCACAGCAACCGCCAAAACAAGCAGCAACATTAGCAAAGTGCAACTCATCAACTCAACTTCAAAAAGTCAAAGAGGTGAAAAGGGAGCAGAAGCGCCAATGTTGGTATTTTTTACCGTAGAAACAAGACTACCAGTGAACAAAGGTACCTGTAGCAAGTATCAAAAGTAAGAGATGTTTCTATATATATATATATGCATGCATCACCGACGGCTAACAGAGTCACGGTCGGAACCACCTTCTTCACCATCACAACCGACATAATCATCCTTCATCATCATAATTCATAATCATCATAGTCATCATCACCATCACCATCATCTCTCTGCTCGCTACGGCCCGAAAGCCGTTATGATCATCATCACCACCACCACGACCACACCGTCATGGCCGTTTGTCCTATCAACAAACACAAGGATACAGTTGAGAAGAACCAGACTTCAATGCCACGGGTCCGGAGCATTCCCAAAGATCGTACCAGTCATGGCGCGGTGGTGATGTCGCCTGTACAGCCGTACGCATCTCTGGGATCATCTGAGTTCAGGGATGTAGCAAGCTCTGTGTCTTCAAGGCACCAGCCAGTTTGTGCGCAATAGCCGCTTCAATGGCCAACAAGCATCATCGGAATCGAGGCTTAGGTGTTCAATCCCCCAAATTCAAACCCAAGACTGTCCACGACCCCTCACGCTCAGTCAAAGCATCTACTTCCCATGTAGCGTTATCGAGCAAATGAGGATATGATGCAGACACTTGCAGCAACAATCACGACATCAAAACAAGTATGATGCACTTCCTGTGGCAGGACGCAGCATGTGTCCAACAACCCGTGACAATGGCTGATGAAAGGCTCAGGGACTAGAAGCAACACTGTTGCCCGTTCTAGTTTCGGCATAAGAGTGCCCCCGATTTCAAAGAAGGTCCTACGTCCTGTGGGATGCCGTAGCGTGGCTGTTGTAAAGCTTCCTGCTGCTGTCTGGCTGTCTGGTGTTCGAAATATACCTGCTTTCACTTGCTCCCTCATGAATGTGCGTCACGTGTATTGATCTTTAGGTGGTGATGCTTCAATATGAACAACAAAACGCTGGTGCTTTTGTTGCGATTGACATTGCTATAATGAGTCTTCGGCTCGTCTTACCGCAGTCGTGCTGCGACACAACTTTGGGGTGTCGGTTTTAGGGCTTAGGGCTTGGGGTTTACGGGCAGCGGCTGTCAGCCATGCAAGGTGAGGCCGAGAGGCAGCATGTTGTCTGCGTGAAGGTCATGGACATGTGCCTGGACCGGAACAGAAACAGCGTGTCAAGCAGCAATGGCTCTCTCCATTTATAGCAGGGTTGGTGGCGTTGGTGCAGATGTCGCTGTCGGTGTTGGCGATGGCCTTGTTGCTTGTTTGAGGATGGTGTTGAGGGTGGTCTGGTGTAGTAGTGTTGATGCTCCTGAGAATGAGGCAGCAGCTGTAAGCAGCACCGAAGGCTGCAAGATGCAAGGAATTCTGACATCGGCCACATGAATGCAACCGAATTAACAGAGCCTGCGCTCGTGCCAGCTTGGTGTTGCCAAAATTCACGGTGGACTCGCCAACTTTCTTGTCAGTCGCCTGGACGGTAAGTTGCTGAACAGAATCAACAAAGCAATCAAAGGTACACAGTCAAGATGCAGGAATTTCACGCCTACACTGGTGACCAGGATTTACTCGCACTGTCGGCGCTGTTCCACAATGGGAAACTTTAACCAAGCCACGAGGAGGGGCAGGAGGGAGAGGAGTAGCAGCGGCCGCAGCAAGCAGCAGTAGTCATCCTTATGGTGGATGCCGCAGTGGCGAAGGCAACGGCCGCAATGGCAAAAGATGTGGCACTTGGCAGAATGCACTCAGTGATGCTAGCAAGTAGTAGCATCAGGCTAAGAAGCAGGTCCAATGGCGACAGTAACACAACCCATATGCCAACTTTCTGATGTAAGCTTGATTGCTGAGTAAGATGATGTATAACCGCGAAGTCTGACAACAAACATAAAGAGCCTTAGCAGGACAGCCTGGCAACGACGAAGACCGTCACAAGCCAACGAACAACAACAGCCAAAAGGACCGTGACGACGACGTCATGACGACTACAATATGATCAACATAGCACACCCCGGATGAAATCTCGAGATCAAGGGCCCGTGTTGGTAGTTGACAACAAGCATCGGAAGACACAATAATGGCGCAGAGCAGAGCTGCAATGGTCCATGATAAAACACGAAAACCTAACACAGAAAATGGCTGGCCAAGGGAACTCGAGGCGCATGCTTCAGCTTAGTTCAACAATTGAAGACATTTGTGAGCCAAGAGGATTTGTTGATCCTTGGGTAAACTGGCTGGGGTCTTAAACGCAATGCAAGTGTCAACCTATGCAACAAGCATCGACTCACAAGCTGCACGAACCTCCATGATGGCCTTCGTCGGCCGCTGCAAAAGACAAGGCTTCTGGACGAGAAAACACTAGGTGCGGTCGTTCTGCGAAACTGGTGGCATACTTCGGCTTCATGCGGCGAACCCCATCAATGTCGCGATGCTACAGAACGCATGGAAGTGTGCAGAACAAACTTGATTCGTCATATCACGTGGCAGCTTGAGCACAGGTGGCTGCATACGGGGGCGGCATGCACAACTCCATCTACATCTACCTCTACGACCACGCCCACGTCCATTTCGACGTTCACATCCACATCTACAGCTACATCTACATCTACATCTACACATACATCACATCCACATCAACACCCACATAAACATACACATAGACACAAAGATAGACATAAACATAAAAGCGGACATAAAGTTAAACATAGGCATGGATAAAAACATACACATATACACATACGCATACACATACACATGCACATGCACATAAATATACTCAATTATATGCTCGTACATGTACATGTACAAATACATGTGAATATGCACATACACATACACATACGCATACATATACATAAACATATACATATACAGATACATATACATATACATATACATATACATATACATATGCATATACATATACATACATAAACAAATACATGTACAGGTACATGTACATATGCATATACATATACATGTACATTTCCATACACATGTACATATACATATGCGTGTGCATCTACATGTGCATGTGCATCTACATGTGTATGTGCACGTACAGAGCCGCATACATATACTTATGCATATACTACACACATATATACATATACATATACATATACATATACATATACACATACATATACATATACACATACACATACATATACATATACATAAACATATACATATACATATACATATACATATACATATACATATACATATGCATATACATATAAATATACATATACATATACATATACATACACATACACATACACATACACATACACATACACATACACGTACACATACACATACACATACACATACACATACACATATACATATACATATACATATACATGTACATATACATATACATATACTTTTACATATACATATGCTTTTACATATACATATACTTTTACATATACATTTACATATACATACACAAAATGGATTTTACCCGCTAAGGCTGAAGGTCGAGGGCCGAGGAGCAAAATTTAACTGCGAAGCGGCGGCTGGGCCCTGGTCCGGATTTCCACTTCTGTGATGCTTGACAGCGAAGACCAGAAAAAAAGGCCGAGAGAAGTCGGTCGGATTGCTGGCAGCGCAAGTGACCGGAACCGACAAAACCTCACCAGTTGCAGCAGTCAACCACGGAGGGAGTAGGCTGAGAGTGAAAGCGAATCAGCTTGTCCAAGGCAGCGCCTGTAAAGCGCCGAATTAAAGCTCTCGGCCTGGTCTCTAGTAACGAGACAAGCAAATACCGACTTCTGGTAGTACTTCTTCAAACGGGCCCATCGGCCACTCTACTGGATTTGGCGCTGTTTTAAAGCAAACGCAGGCACCCTTCTCAGTCCAACTTTTTGTGCAAAAAATCTCTCTCTGGATGCTCTCTGTGTCGGATCGGCCTCGGACACGACAAAAACACTCCAGATTTCAGCGTCGTGGCTTCGAAGGGGCCGGAGTGCACCTCTTTCCGTGGCCAAACGCGGACGCGGGCGCGCTGGCAATTAACTACGAATAAAATCGTCGAGGCTGACTTAAAAGCTTGATCCTGGATATCGAACAAGTGAGGTGTCCATCTCATCTTCTGTGGAGAAAAATGAGTCACTCCGAGACTTTGAAGCAAGCTTGAAAAGAGCTTGAAGAAAAGGAATGAGGGAGGTCAAAGTCTTGAAAGTATGGTGCCACATTGTATTTTTCTTCGTAAAACACCTCAAAAAGCGATTTCGTGTGGCTTCTTCTTCATTTGCGCTTGCCTTGAGCTGCTTCGGCTTGCTGCTTGAGACGTCGTGGGACCTGATCCAACTGAGCCCTTCGACGAGTCGCACTTACAAGACATCTCCGTGGCTTCAACGATGCCGAAAACGTCTACGTCATCATGATGAAGGGCAACAAGAAGTCATCATAGGCTGCAACAGCCCACTCGTGAAGGTAAAATACTTCGGCGCGGCTCACAACAAAGCGTGTCTCCATGGAATCGCTCTTGCCAATTATTGGCTATTGGGGAACGGAACCTCTCTCTGACGGTGCACTCATTTCAAAATCTCTTTGTAGTAGCTTCATTGTCTCTGTCTGGGCATTGGCCGCGCATCGGTTTTATGTTGCGGTTAGTAAGAGCGAGAACGCCGCTTCTGTCACTTGTGCACGCTCGCCTCTTGCGTCTGCTTGGTCCGTGTCTTTTCTCAACTGGTTGCAAGGTTGCTAATAAGCGCGAGAACGCTGTTTCTCTTGCGGCTTCGTGTTTGAGCTCTGCTTGTAGTGGTCGTTGTCACTGCCTGGTATTGGTCGCGTCACCATCGGTGTGTATTGCGGTTAGTAAGAGCGAGAACGCCGCTTCTGTCACCTTTAGCTGGCTCTCACTGCCTGGGTGCCTTCACCTTGCCTGTTGCTCTGACCGGTCGCTGAGGCTCCGTAGTTTGTGCTGAACGGCTAACACCGGCAAAGCTTGTGCGCCGCAGCCCTTGGTAGAGCTTCGTTTTGCTGTTTCACCGCTTTGTTGGTTTGTTGCTTGGTTTGTAGTTTCGCTTGTTTGTAGGGACCGAGTGCTACAGCCGTAGTCGAGGCCCAGTCAAGCCAAAAAAAAATCGCAATACACCGAGCCTTGCAGAATAGTGGGAACAACTGCGCCACTCCAAAAGTCGTTGGAATCAATTACAAGCGCAGCTCAAGATTCAGCATTTACAGGGGAGGCCCTTCGAGGCTTCCTACGATTCTGTAGGAAAAAAGAGCTCCTGCAAGTGGAGCTTCCAGGCGCAAAGCACCGCGCACGTACAGCAAGCAATCGAAACAGTTGAAGCTACAATCTGAGAGTAACATCTGCCAGTACCTGCCGCAAAATCCTCGCATCAGCGTGGCATTTAGCCGCAGCAAACTTATCAAGAGCATTACAATAGGAGGGCGGCGAGCCTCATGTGCATCAGAGGTGAGCCTATTTAACGTCTTTGGTCTCGACCCAAACTGCAAACAGCAGACGTGCTTTTTGCAGCCTTACTTCAAAGCAGCAAATCCAAATGCAGCGCAATATGTGCGATGGAACTGGGCCACACCTGCAGCCACTGTCCTGAACATCTTCTTCAGTTCCACTCTTCTCTGAAACATAATGCGCGAGCTGGAGAAACCATGGGAACCCACATGTACCCCACAGGGAACCGAGCTGACACACTGCAAGAGCCAAGGGAGCCCGCCCAGACCTTTGCGCAATATAGCCCACTTGCAATGCTGCAAAAAGCAAGGAACCCACAGGGAACCCACCGTCGATGCTGTTAAACCATGTGGAACCCATTAAAAATGCTGCAAAAAACTAGGGAACCCACAGGGAACCCAGCTGACATGCTGCAAAAGCCAAGGGAGCCCGCCAAGACCTTTGAGCGACGTATACTGGAAAACCATGGGAACCCACTTCAAATGCTGCAAAAAACCAGGGAACCCAACAAACCCCACCGTCGATGCTGTTAAAAACCATGGGAACCCACTTAAAAATGCTGCAGGGAAACAGGGAACCCACAGGGAACCCACAGGGAACCCACCGTCCATGCTGCAAAAACCATGGCAATCTACAAGAAAGCTAAGTGAAGAATCAATGAAGAACATACACAGACCCACCCGAAATGCTGCAAAAAACAAAGGAACCCATATGTAGCCCACTTGAAGTGTTGCAAAAAAAACAAGGGAACCCACAGGGAACCCACCGTCGATATTGTTAAAAACCATGGGAACCCACTTAAAAAATGCTGCAAAAACCAGGGAACCCACAGGGAACCCACAGGGAACCCACCGTCCATGCTGCAAAAACCATGGCAATCTACAAGAAAGCTAAGTGAAGAATCAATGAAGAACATACACAGACCCACCCGAAATGCTGCAAAAAACAAAGGAACCCATATGTAGCCCACCTGAAGTGTTGCAAAAAACAAGGGAACCCACAGGGAACCCACCCCATCTGCTGCAAAAACCAAGGGAACCCACTTACACACCCTTTGGGTAGTATAACACTATTAGAACGGTGGAAGGTCCCAGACATGCCGGAGTCAATCAAACTCAGTTGGCAGCTGAGTATTATACCACCGGCTTTGTCCTAAGGGTGAAATCATTTGCCCGCCACCGCTGGGCTCGTTCAGGTTCCCTCGCCTGTATCCTCACACCCTGCAGCATACAATCTCGAATCAAACTGCGGCGGATCAGTAGAGTCTGCCTGTCCGAGCTTTCTGCTAGCGGACAATTTCGGATCCAGATTTCCCATGCTGCGCGTTGCTCTATGTAAAAGACTACGGCGCTCAGCTTCGACCTTGCAACAGGCTCAACATTTCAGAAGCACTTGCGAATGAGCATGATATGACGGGCTCACATTCGTGCATTCGGAAAAACCTTCTAGATGTCAACAAAGAGTTTTGGCTGCCCACATGGACTACAGCAAGGCTCACTTACTCGTCCTAAACCCTACACCGCAACGCAACCACGTTTTGGTGGCCTTTAGAAACAGAAGGCTGAGATTACGTCAAAGCACGGCTTCGTCACTGACTAGCCCGAAAAGTTTACCAGCTGCTCAGGCAACAGTTTGGGCAACGCTCATACATGCACTGGCTCAGATGGCAGACCTCATTGCCAGAAGGCAAACCCCACTCCGCAGCGTCATCGCTTTTAGTGCCGGGCTCAACGCTCGTAAAACATGCGTGCCCTGCCTCAGACAAGGCTTGCACACTGCTGAACCGAAAAGTTTAGTAACTGACGCAACAGTTCGGGTCACAGCAAAGCTCACGCTCAACCGAAAACGAAGAAGTTACTAGCTGCTCACGCAACAGTGCAACAGTTCGCGTCACAGCAAGGCTCTCTCACCCACTGCTTCGGCAGGGCTCGCACCGCTGATCAGTGCCGGGCTCAAAGCCGTAAACATTCATTCCCTTGGAAAAGAAAGAGCGAAGCTCACTGCTCACCCGACACCGAAGAATACACGCTGCAGGCAACCGTTCGTCACAGCAAAGCTCACTCACTCACACTCACTGACTCACGTACTAAAAGCTGGCAGAGCTTAGTCACTGCTCACTGACCGCTGATCACTCTCAGTTGCTCTGCTTTAAGGATCTTCGCGACTCTGCGCACTTCCACCTGCTTTGGACGAAGGACAATCAAGACATCTTGTAGACACGCAGACAGTACCACACCTTTGCATCCTGACGCTCCTGTCGCAGGCGGACCACAAAGTCTCGTAGCAACAGGCCAGACGAGGAAGGACATTCATTTACGAAGGACGTTCTACACTCCTGCGGCAACTCCACTCTTTGAGGAGGAGGAACAGGAGGTGCTTTCACGTCGGACATGGTTGCAACACTTGGGCCAAAAGAGTGGTCGAATTGCGGAGCCAATTCCGGAAGCTGTTCTCTAGGATGCTTGGAAGGGCCTCCTCTGTGTGAGAAAGTTTTGTTTGCAAGGTTCACATGTTTCCGAGCGCTCCCCTTGTTATTTCGAATTTTGAAGGAACACCGGCAAAATGCAAAACAGAGCTGGCGAGGTTTATATACGGTTGCACGCAACGGCCAGCTGTGTACGCAGAGGTGGCATCTGCTCGACGAAAAACGGTATGACTGGGCCCCAGAAATGGCTCCCAAATCTGAGCTCTAATTTGGGGCCCCGAATTGCGTGAGCTTGTATGTCCAACGAAGAAAGCCAAAATCTGGGGCCCGTTTCGGTGCCCGGACTAGAGCTGCTTTTTGGAACCCGTTTCAGCTGGAAAACTGCACGGAAAATAAAAATCCTTCCGCATGCTGTTTGGATCAACGTCCAAGAAAGCCAACATGCTGTGAAATGTGAATTATTTCTGGCAAACTTGCCATCGGCTGCCATTTCAAGACAAATGCTTCTGTTCTTGTTCGTACAAGATCTTTCCCACACAGGGGAGGCCCTTCGAGGCTTCCTACGATTCTGTAGGAAAAAAGAGCTCCTGCAAGTGGAGCTTCCAGGCGCAAAGCACCGCGCACGTACAGCAAGCAATCGAAACAGTTGAAGCTACAATCTGAGAGTAACATCTGCCAGTACCTGCCGCAAAATCCTCGCATCAGCGTGGCATTTAGCCGCAGCAAACTTATCAAGAGCATTACAATAGGAGGGCGGCGAGCCTCATGTGCATCAGAGGTGAGCCTATTTAACGTCTTTGGTCTCGACCCAAACTGCAAACAGCAGACGTGCTTTTTGCAGCCTTACTTCAAAGCAGCAAATCCAAATGCAGCGCAATATGTGCGATGGAACTGGGCCACACCTGCAGCCACTGTCCTGAACATCTTCTTCAGTTCCACTCTTCTCTGAAACATAATGCGCGAGCTGGAGAAACCATGGGAACCCACATGTACCCCACAGGGAACCGAGCTGACACACTGCAAGAGCCAAGGGAGCCCGCCCAGACCTTTGCGCAATATAGCCCACTTGCAATGCTGCAAAAAGCAAGGAACCCACAGGGAACCCACCGTCGATGCTGTTAAACCATGTGGAACCCATTAAAAATGCTGCAAAAAACTAGGGAACCCACAGGGAACCCAGCTGACATGCTGCAAAAGCCAAGGGAGCCCGCCAAGACCTTTGAGCGACGTATACTGGAAAACCATGGGAACCCACTTCAAATGCTGCAAAAAACCAGGGAACCCAACAAACCCCACCGTCGATGCTGTTAAAAACCATGGGAACCCACTTAAAAATGCTGCAAAAACCAGGGAACCCACAGGGAACCCACAGGGAACCCACAGGGAACCCACAGGGAACCCACCGTCCATGCTGCAAAAACCATGGCAATCTACAAGAAAGCTAAGTGAAGAATCAATGAAGAACATACACAGACCCACCCGAAATGCTGCAAAAAACAAAGGAACCCATATGTAGCCCACTTGAAGTGTTGCAAAAAAAACAAGGGAACCCACAGGGAACCCACCGTCGATATTGTTAAAAACCATGGGAACCCACTTAAAAAATGCTGCAAAAACCAGGGAACCCACAGGGAACCCACAGGGAACCCACCGTCCATGCTGCAAAAACCATGGCAATCTACAAGAAAGCTAAGTGAAGAATCAATGAAGAACATACACAGACCCACCCGAAATGCTGCAAAAAACAAAGGAACCCATATGTAGCCCACCTGAAGTGTTGCAAAAAACAAGGGAACCCACAGGGAACCCACCCCATCTGCTGCAAAAACCAAGGGAACCCACTTACACACCCTTTGGGTAGTATAACACTATTAGAACGGTGGAAGGTCCCAGACATGCCGGAGTCAATCAAACTCAGTTGGCAGCTGAGTATTATACCACCGCTTTGTCCTAAGGGTGAAATCATTTGCCCGCCACCGCTGGGCTCGTTCAGGTTCCCTCGCCTGTATCCTCACACCCTGCAGCATACAATCTCGAATCAAACTGCGGCGGATCAGTAGAGTCTGCCTGTCCGAGCTTTCTGCTAGCGGACAATTTCGGATCCAGATTTCCCATGCTGCGCGTTGCTCTATGTAAAAGACTACGGCGCTCAGCTTCGACCTTGCAACAGGCTCAACATTTCAGAAGCACTTGCGAATGAGCATGATATGACGGGCTCACATTCGTGCATTCGGAAAAACCTTCTAGATGTCAACAAAGAGTTTTGGCTGCCCACATGGACTACAGCAAGGCTCACTTACTCGTCCTAAACCCTACACCGCAACGCAACCACGTTTTGGTGGCCTTTAGAAACAGAAGGCTGAGATTACGTCAAAGCACGGCTTCGTCACTGACTAGCCCGAAAAGTTTACCAGCTGCTCAGGCAACAGTTTGGGCAACGCTCATACATGCACTGGCTCAGATGGCAGACCTCATTGCCAGAAGGCAAACCCCACTCCGCAGCGTCATCGCTTTTAGTGCCGGGCTCAACGCTCGTAAAACATGCGTGCCCTGCCTCAGACAAGGCTTGCACACTGCTGAACCGAAAAGTTTAGTAACTGACGCAACAGTTCGGGTCACAGCAAAGCTCACGCTCAACCGAAAACGAAGAAGTTACTAGCTGCTCACGCAACAGTGCAACAGTTCGCGTCACAGCAAGGCTCTCTCACCCACTGCTTCGGCAGGGCTCGCACCGCTGATCAGTGCCGGGCTCAAAGCCGTAAACATTCATTCCCTTGGAAAAGAAAGAGCGAAGCTCACTGCTCACCCGACACCGAAGAATACACGCTGCAGGCAACCGTTCGTCACAGCAAAGCTCACTCACTCACACTCACTGACTCACGTACTAAAAGCTGGCAGAGCTTAGTCACTGCTCACTGACCGCTGATCACTCTCAGTTGCTCTGCTTTAAGGATCTTCGCGACTCTGCGCACTTCCACCTGCTTTGGACGAAGGACAATCAAGACATCTTGTAGACACGCAGACAGTACCACACCTTTGCATCCTGACGCTCCTGTCGCAGGCGGGCCACAAAGTCTCGTAGCAACAGGCCAGACGAGGAAGGACATTCATTTACGAAGGACGTTCTACACTCCTGCGGCAACTCCACTCTTTGAGGAGGAGGAACCGGAGGTGCTTTCACGTCGGACATGGTTGCAACACTTGGGCCAAAAGAGTGGTCGAATTGCGGAGCCAATTCCGGAAGCTGTTCTCTAGGATGCTTGGAAGGGCCTCCTCTGTATAACTTGCGACCTTCTCGCAGCCTCAAAGAACTGCGAAATGCCCTGCTTCTCTAGCAACCAGAATCCGAATTGGCCTGTTTAGTCGTATCTGGAGCCTAAGTTCAAGTCCGTGTGTTCCAAACTGCTACAAGGTGACTCGCCCACTGGTGACCACCAGTGGCTTGCCGGACTACCCTGCACAGTTGCTCCTTTGGAATTTGAGCACAGTGCCCCGCTAGACACTCATTCGAGTGCATCCATTCTACCTTAGCCTCCACCGCCTTCGTGTAATTATTCGAGCGTTCTTTTGGCCCATGTGTTGCAACGATGGAAGCACCTCTGTTCCTCCCCCGCAAAAGAGGTGGAGTTGCCGCAGGAATGTGGAACGTCCTTCGTAAATAAATGGTTCTTTCTCGTTTGCCTGTTGCTAGGAGATCGACTTTGTCCGCCCGTCTGGCCCGCCTGCGACAGGAGCGTGTGGTATTGTCTGCGTGTCTACAAGATGTCTTGATTGTTTTTTCGTGCAAAGCAGGTAGAAGCGCGCAGAGTCGTTAAGATCCTGAAAGAGCAAAAACGACTTCGCAAGGCATGGTTCTGTCTGCTGCCCCGTCGAATGTAGATGTTTGAACTTGCCCATGCCAAAACAGTAGCACGGCAGCTTTTTGAATCGCAGTAATTAACCCTTGTCGTTTCTCACACGATGGCGCGAATGTTTTAACGCGCATTGAGCCCGGTACTGAGAGTGATCAGCGGTCAGTGAGCTTCGCTGTCGCACTGTCGCCTCTCTGGTGTTGAACTGTTGCCCCAGCAGCGAGTATCTGTTGAGCAGTGACTAAGCTCTGCCAGCTTTTAGTACGTGAGTCAGTGAGTGTGAATGAGTGAGCTTTGCTGCGACGAGCGGCTGCCTGCAACGCGTAAATTCTTCTTCGGTGTCGGGTGAGCAGTGACGAAGCTTCGCTCTTTCTTTTCCAAGGGAATGAATGTTTACGGCTTTGAGCCCGGCGCTGAGAGTGGTCAGCGGTGCGAGCCCTGCCGAAGCAGTGGGTGAGAGAGCTTGGCTGTGACCCGAACTGTTGCGTGGCAGCTAGTAACTTCTTCGTCTTCGGTTGAGCGTGAGCGGTTCAGCAGTGTGCAAGCCTTGTCTGAGGCAGGGCACGAATGTTTTACGGGCTTTGAGCCCGGCACTAAAAGCGATGATTCCCCGGAGTGGGGTTTGCCCTCTGGCAATGAGGTCTGCCATCTGAGCCAGTGAATGTATGAGCATTGCCCAAACTGTTGCCTGAGCAGCTGGTAAACTTTCCGGCTAGTCAGTGACGAAGCCTTGCCTTGACGTAATCCCAGCCGTCTTTTTCTGAAGGCCACAAAACGTGGTTGCGTTGCGGTGTAGGGTTTAGGATGAGTAAGTGAGCCTTGCTGTAGTCCATGTCGCCAAAACTCTTTGTTGACATCTAGCAGGTTTTTCCGAATGCACGAATGTGAGCCCGTCATATCATGCTCATTCGCTTCTGAAATGTTGAGCCCGTTGCAAGGTCGAAGCTGAGCGCCGTAGTCTTTTACGTAGAGCAACGCGCAGCATGGGAAATCTGGATCCGAAATTGTCCGCTTGCAGAAAGCTAGGACAGGCAGACTCTACTGATCCGCCGCAGTTTGATTCGAGATTGTATGCTGCAGGGTGTGAGGATACAGACGAGGGAACCTGAACGAGCCCAGAGGTGGCGGGCAAATGATTTCACCCTTAGGACAAAGCCGGTGGTATAATACTCAGCTGCCAACTGAGTTTGATTGACTCCGGCATGTCTGGGACCTTCCACCGTTCTAATAGTGTTATACTACCCAAAGGGTGTGTAAGTGGGTTCCCTTGGTTTTTGCAGCAGATGGGGTGGGTTCCCTGTGGGTTCCCTTGTTTTTTGCAGCACTTCAGGTGGGCTACATATGGGTTCCCTTGTTTTTTGCAGCATTTCGGGTGGGTCTGTGTATGTTCTTCATTTAGCTTTCTTGTAGATTCCCATGGTTTTTGCAGCATGGACGGTGGGTTCCCTGTGGGTTCCCTAGTTTTTGCAGCATTTTTAAGTGGGTTCCCATGGTTTTTGACAATATCGACGGTGGATTCTCTGTGGGTTCCCTTGTTTTTTGCAACACTTCAGGTGGGCAACATATGGGTTCCCTGGTTTTTTGCAGCATTTTGGGTGGTCTGTGTATGTTCTTCACTTAGCTGTCTTGCAGATTCCCATGGTTTTTGCAGCATGGACGGTGGGTTCCCTGTGGGTTCCTTAGTTTTTGCAGCATTTTTAAGTGGGCTCCCATGGTTTTTCACCGTCGATACGGTGGGTTCTCTGTTTGGTTCCCGGGTTTTTGCAGCATTTGAAGTGGGTTCCCATGGTTTTCCAATAGGCTCTTTTGGCTTTTGCAGCATGTCAGCTGGGTTCCCTGTGGGTTTCCTAGTTTTTTGCAGCATTTTTAATGGGTTCCCATGGTTTAACAGCATCGACGGTGGGTTCCCTGTGGGTTCCTTGCTTTTTGCAGCATTGCAAGTGGGTTCCCATGGTTTTCCTAGCATATATTGCGCAAAGGTCTGGGCGGGCTCCCTTGGCTCTTGCAGTGTGTCAGCTCGGTTCCCTGTGGGGTACATGTGGGTTCCCATGGTTTCTCCAGCTCGCGCATTATGTTTCAGAGAAGAGTGGAACTGAAGAAGATGTTCAGGACAGTGGCTGCAGGTGTGGCCCAGTTCCATCGCACATCTTGCGCTGCATTTGGATTTGCTGCTTTGAAGTAAGGCTGCAAAAAGCACGTCTGCTATCTGCAGTTTGGGTCGAGACCAAAGACGTTAAACAGGCTCACCTCTGATGCACATGAGGCTCGCCGCCCTCCTGTGGTAATGCTCTTGATAAGTTTGCTGCGGCTAAATGCTGGCACGCTGATGCGAGGATTTTGCGGCATCTACTGGCAGATGTTAATCTCAGCTTGTAGCTTCAACTGTTTCGATTGCTTGCTGTACGTGGGCTGTTTTTGCGCTGGGAAGCTCCACTTGCAGGAGCTCTTTTTTCCTACAGAATCGTAGGAAGCCTCGAAGGGCCTCCCCTGTGCGGGAAAGATCTTGTACGAACAAGAACAGAAGCACTTGTCTTGAAACGGCAGCCGATGGCAAGTTTGGCAAATTTTCCAAAAGTATCTCACATTTCACAGCATGTTGGCTTTCTTGGACGTTGATCCAAACAGCATGCGGAAGGAATTTTGTTTTTCCGTGCAGTTTTCCAGCTGAAACGGGTTCCAAAAAGCAGCTCTAGTCCGGGCACCGAAACGGGGCTCCCGATTTTGGCTTTCTTCGTTGGACATACAAGCTCACGCAATTCGGGGCCCCAGATTCGAGCTCAGCTGTGGGAGCCATTTCTGGGGCCCAGTTATGCCGTTTTTTCGTCGAGCAGATGCCACATCTGCGTGCACAGCTGGCCGTTGCGTGCAACAGTATATAAACCTCGCCAGCTCTATTTTGCATTTTGCCGGTGTTCCTTCAAAACTCAAAATATCAAGTGGAACGCTCGCAAACATGTGAACTTTGCAAACAGAACTTTCTCACACTGTAAAGGGATGCAGTGTGCGTTACCAGGGCCAACTTTATTTCTCGGCATTAGCCGGCCGCGGGTTACTCAATCCTAACCTGTGCTTCAAGGTATCAAAGACTTTGGTGGTTGGCGTAACCACGGTGATTTTCTGCCCTGCCTGCACAGCAAATCGGTGGCCGCACACTAGCCAAGACAAGGAGAACACAAAACCATTCAACCACAAGGCGATTACTGTGGGTATCGAATGGCTGTAATCAACAGATAGAGATCTACTGATAACCGTGTGGAAGCAACCAGGCCAGATTCAGGCACACCCCTGGATAGGCTCAAGGCTTTTAACCTGCAAAGCAGTAGGGGCCGGAGTAAGTATTGCTCTGACTGCCGACAGGCGATTAAGATAGCACAAGAGCGTCTTACTGTGAGACGTGGACTTGTGGAGAAAATCCACTGCAACGGCTGCGGAGGTAAAGCAAGGGGGCTGTAGACATACCTCGTTGCCCACCCGCATTGTGCCAGAGTAAGGTCCGTAGCCTTTGGCTCAAGGCGTCTCGGCTCAAGAATTCCTAAAGGGAACATCTGTGGAGACGTAGTAGGGTGGGAGGCCGTGACTAGGAGGTCCTTGTTTCTGGAAGTAGCATTAGGAAGCCCCCTCTCTATGAGGGCGTAGTGGGTGGGAGGCCTCTAAGACTCCTGTAGCTCGTGCAAAAGGGTCTCGTGACTCTCGCTACGTGTGCAAACTACCTAGTGAAGCAGCCAAAAGTGTCTCTCAAGAGCTACACACTTGTGGCGTCGGTGGTTTGTTTAAGGTTTTGGTTGCCCGTGCTAAGACCTGAGACTCCTGACCTTTGTGTTTAACGGGTTTTTGTAGTCTGCCTTAAGTGTCTCTGAAGAGTGACTTAGTGCTTACCCGGCACTGCTTGCTGAAGTCAACATCTGCCGAAGATCAGTTGCTGGTACCGGGAGTACCTTGCAGCGTGTCAATCGCTGCTGCCTCTCGCCCTTCTGACATACGTCGGTCGGCTTTGATTCTCTGGAATACTGTGCACCCTTCTCTGTGAGTATTTTTCAGGTCTTTACTCACTGTGGGATCGACCCTGTCGGTATTCGCTCTGGAGTGATTCATTGCTGGCCTTGCTGAGGCTTATTTGTCCTTCTGACACACGTCAGTCGGCTTTACTCAATTTCAGGTGCACGTTGGCCTGTAACACCATAAGGGGGCTCCTGCCTGTGTCCTTCTGACATACGTCAAGGCCAGGTAGACACGAGGGAGTTGCCCTCCCTTCTTGGCAAACTTCGCTTTGCAGATGCTCAGCTGCTCGGCCGCACGGGGCGTTTGGCCCTGGCTGACCTCAGGCTCCTTGGTGACAAAGGTGGTGTCTTGCAGTTGACCGATTCGCAATCGAATGCCTTGGCTGTTTTGAGGGCGAGACTTCTTGCGAGCAGGCCGCGAGCCATTGCTACGAGCCCGCCTTCGAATCCAGTTCTTATCTTCACAGATGGCGCATGCGACCCGTGCGAGGGCGGCTTCACCACAGGTGTTGGAGGGGTCCTCTTTGTTCCCGGCAAGGGGGTAGCTAGGGCTTTCGGCTGCAGGGTTCCGACCAAGCTCGTCAGGCAATGGGCCGAAGGTAGGAAACACATTATAGGGCAGGTCGAGCTTTACGCGGTGGTGCTCGCCAGGATCTTGTGGTCGAGTTACATCGACGGCGAAAGATGCATATTTTTCGTTGACCATTCGGGTGTGTTGCATGCTTGCATCAACTCGAACTCGATCGATGCATCGTGGAGAAGCCTGCTCCTCCACCTGGAGGCTGCCGATGAAGCACGGCCGTGTTTGCCCTGGTTTCATCGTGTCCCGAGTCAGAGTAACATCGCGGACCCGCCTTCGCGAGGCAGATGGGACGAGCTGGCATTCCTCGGGCCTTTTGCTCGTGACGCGCCGACTTGCTTTGTCACTGGTGAGGCGCTTGATGCAACGTAACGCATAGTCGAGAGGGGGAGATTGGTGGTCACGTTGCACTCGAAAGTGCGACTGGATCTGTTGGCACGCCCGGTGCCTCGACTTAGGTGGAGGGGCACTCTTAGTGCGCGGTGCACACGCTGTGCACTTGTGTTTTCCGCGAAAACTCCCCATGACTCTCGGCTGTGCCGTGAAAACAAGTGTGAGCGTTCTGCATCAATTTCTTATCACCTGTATATATTCGAATCGGGCCAACATATGTGGTCTACAATTCTTTATATGATTTGAAGTGGAGATATTTGATCGAAGTATTTATACTTGATCCAAATATGTGATTGTCATGGATGACCGGATCTATAAGCATCTCTTCACGCGTGCGTGTCGATGTTTTATAGATCCTAGGTCAAACGAAATTTTGTGAGCAACAAAATTTTGGGCCATGACAATTTTTGCGCTACTCCTAGTAGTGCTTTAGAATCAAACTTTTACAGCTTTCAATAGTTGTTTCACGATTTCATTTCTCAGAGCAAGCGACGATTTTTACTTCAGCGTCAGTGCACGTCCACTTGCTCATGATCGAATCAGTGACCACCGAAGCTGTCTCGAGTTCGAGTCAGAAAATTTTTGATCCCGCCCACCCACCCTGGGGGGAGATTGGTGGTCACGTTGCACTCGAAAGTGCGACTGGATCTGTTGGCACGCCCGGTGCCTCGACTTAGGTGGAGGGGCACTCTTAGTGCCCGGTGCACACGCTGTGCACTTGTGTTTTCCGCGAAAACTCCCCATGACTCTCGGCTGTGCCGTGAAAACAAGTGTGAGCGTTCTGCATCAATTTCTTATCACCTGTATATATTCGAATCGGGCCAACATATGTGGTCTACAATTCTTTATATGATTTGAAGTGGAGATATTTGATCGAAGTATTTATACTTGATCCAAATATGTGATTGTCATGGATGACCGGATCTATAACTTTGTTTCCCCGGCAATTGCTCAACTCCAGGACCATGTGGTAGGTACCCTCACCCCACAAATCCGATCCCTAGAGAAGAAGAACACTCTTCTCAAAACCAGCTTGTCTTCGGTAGAATCAGAGATGCACAAAAGAACAGTATTGATACATCAGGTTCCTCCTTTTTGCAATAAGACAACCATTGACGACAATATGTGGTATCTCCTCAATATGGCGCAGCTAGACAAGACAGATGTGCAATCAATCTCCAACCACCTGCTCACTAGCTCCACTAGTTTTATCAGGGTTGTCTTCCTCACTGAAGAAATGGCAAAGCAATTCTTTCAATCCTTTAGAAAGTCCAAGCGCTACTTCCGCAATCGAGACCCGAAGAGTTATTCTCCTGACACCCCAATAAAAGTCGAGCGCGACATCTCCCTCACAGAGCGCATAGAGCGCCAACCATTATATGCACTCACAGACGCGTTAACGAAGGCTGTCACGGCGGATGGCGCTCCTTTGATCGACCAATACTTAAAAATAGACTACAATTCACTTCAGTTATTTCGGCCAGATTCAGATGAATTGGTTGCGATGGTCTGTTATATTCCCCCTGCAAACACGCAGGTCTGTAACATAGCAATTCAGCCTCAGCACAGAACTCATGTCTTAGATGTTTTCCCACGCATGTTTCAGGAGCGTATGGCCTACCAAACAGCAGCCAGACATAGCACCACACCGCTCCGATTTCACTATTCACAGACCCAAGACCTCTCCAACGTTTCCCTCCAACAAGCAGTGCAGTATTTCCCATATGAGATATACCCACTTGAGCTCACACCCGACCTCCTTCAGACATTATTCCAGAACCCGGCCCACCTACTTTCAAGCATGCGTGGAATTCAGCTTATTATTCATCAGGCTATGCAGGATCAAGGCCTAGATTACTCTTCGTACGGTAAGGCAGGTAGAAGCAAATCCTCCGACAAAGGTACCGGCAAAGGCAAGAACAACAAAGGTAAAGGAAAACCGCAGGAAAAAGGATCAAAAGGAAAACACTATCAACAATCATCCTGGAGACACTCCTCGGACTACCAAAGCAATAGAAATTGGCACTCCGAACCCCAGGTTCCTGTCGATCCATGGACCACCACTCCAGATCCTTGGCAACAGCCACCACGAAGTGGATTGGACTACTCCAGTGGCTCGGCAGTTCTGACTCCTTGTCCGGGATGCATGTGCCTCCTAGGTACTAATTTCGACTGCTCTCATTGCAGAGGAGCCGAAGGCCTCAACCATTTACAGGCACTTAACGATACAAACAGGTGTGCAAATCTTGTCCCATTCTCACAACCGATCACCCCAGGTTTTAGATGCCCTCTTACAGTTGGTCAGAAAACTCGAGAATGTAGAGCAGCTAAGAGAATCTTTGGTACAGGAGATTACTCGGGTTGTATCGCATGGACTCAATGGGCAGCTAGATACTACGGTTCCAAAAGCATTGAAGCTCTAAACCCAGTAAGGCATGCTTTGTACCTAGGATATGAACGAACCATGTTACATGCAATGGTAGAGCACCCAGATTACTTTGTCGACTCCTTGGCCCATGCCCTAAAGAGCATTAATTATCGTTTTTCTCTACCAGACGCCTTTACAGAATGGTTCACTTCAGTTCTTTGCCCCGATCCTCAGGACCCCCTAACCTACGCGCACTCCCTCGGCCCAAAGTTCAAACTGAATTCTCTATGCGCGCTGACAAATACTTTCTCAAACCGGACCGCTGGTTCCACAACTTAGGCTATGAAATCCAGGCTTGTAACATTCAGCAAATCAGCTACCTCCTGCTTTCAGTCTACTGTGCATATGAGGCCCTCCCAGCAGAAATTATTTCCAACGCAGACCTCCCTGACCCAAACTTGCAACCGGAACTAGAAATCACATATGATTCCTTAATCACCCTAGATTTTATCCCTTGGCCCTCTGCAGTACGCCGCTCCTATGCGCAAGCGTTACGCACTTTCAACATTGATTTAGTCTGGTCCCAGGAAGCTATCGAACAGCTTGCGTATAGTCTGCATTCAGATCCTGATGAGTATCACTGACCAGTTTGCGGACCTCTATCTCCAAGCCCTAGAAGAAGACCCTGGTCTGGAAGCTGTTTTTTAAGGCTCCGCCCCCTATACCACAGAACTTTTTAAGAAGCTAGCCGGCGCAGGAAGCTGCTTCTTTGACACCCTGTACTACCAAGTAGGCGCCCTCCACAAATTACAGACAACAAAGAAGCATGATTTACCGGCACCCAATGACCCTCTAGGCACGCTATACGACCTCATCGTAGCTAGAGCCCCAGACATGTCAGAAATAGGATCCAACAAATCTCATTTGTTAGAAAGGCACTGGAATAACAAAGGTAACAATATGGAGGCATTGTCCCTCTTGTTGATGGAACGCGGTGATCACGCACTTATCGTCACCCAAGCATGGTTAGTGATGCAACTCCAATAAAGAACCCTACCCTTGGAAAGCCCAATGGTTAACACCCTGACTATCTCTGCCGTCCAGGTGCATTTCGCTGATTTCACCCGCAGCTTCTTCAGTACCCAATCAGAAGCAGCCGCCAAATTCCCTCTGTCTCCAATATGTTACCCTGAATCCCAAACCCCCTCCAGGAGGTAACCTAAAAATCCCACCGACGACGATCACTTACGTTACCAAGACTTACGTTACAAGGGTGCCACGGTGGCACCAGACGACGGTACGACAGACGACAACTTACGTTACCAGTCACTTACGTTATCCCCCTTGGGGCGCGAGTTTCACTGTAGTTGGTAGAAGCGGTAGCTTAGGACACAGTGAGGGGGCTACCAAGGCAGTGAACGCTGTGAGGGCGGCAAGCGTCTTTTCACCAGTAGCTTCAGAGTTTCGCTTTTTCCAGGGTGCACGCCTCCGAGCTAGGGTTTTTTGGGGTTTTTAGTGCTCAGGAGACCTCTGCACTCGTCTTACCCCACGTCTCACTCCTCGACAGCCCCGCTCAGCACCGAACGAGTGAGTTTTTCAGGTTTTGCTGGTGGCCTAAATAAGGTAATGCACGCCCTTAATGGCAATATTACGTATCCCGCGGCAAAGCCCAAGCCGCACAGCTCACTATGGAGAGACTCCTTCTATTTGCCCAATGGCATGACGGTCTTTCGATATGCCTTTTACGGCAAAGACTCCCTCTGGCTACACGCCACGAAAAGAGGGTACTATTTCAGATCAGAGACGACGCGCAGTGACTCTAAAACCTTATATGGGCACGTCCTGAGAGCGGTGGCCTCCAAGAAAGGCGAGCCGGGAAGCCGCTGGCCTCTTATGCAGCAATATAAGAATCAGCCTTTGACCTATCCCTAGTAGCAACAAGGTAAGCTCAACGCAGTATTGCCAGCATCTGAGTTCTGGGACCTACACAGGCCCAGATAAGACGACGGACGACCACCTACGTTATCCACACTTACGTTATGATTTGGCTTGCGGTCCAGTAACGGCATCTAGAGCGCCGTTAAAGCCAAGCGGCTACCAACACCGCGGAGCTCACGGGGGATCTCATAGAGGGTATAGATCGCAGACAGCGGTCGAACGAAGATATGATCACTGGCAAGCGCGCCGTCGCGCTAGGCGCCAGGATTACCGACAGTGGAAAACCCACCACAAGGACGTTCAGCGGCAACAACAGTCCACCCCCGATCCACCTAAAGCCGACTACGCAAACTCGACTAACTAAACGGCTATCCCTTGCGCAGCGTACCTCTACACTTTCGTCGTATAGCCAAACCCGATCCTCAGACTCTGCTTTGTCCCTACCACTCCCTACTGGTACCCCGGTAGGAATCGGCACCTGGAATGTAGAAGGCTTCAAGAAGTAGCCAAATATGATCTACTTCTGAACTTTTGTAAACAATCACAAGTATCTCTCCTTTGCGTTCAGGAGACAAAAGTCACTTCAGCTCAGACATTCCAGAAACTAGGTTGGGAAATTTTACATTCCGGCACCCCTAAGGATCCGCACCACGGGATTGGCTTTTTATCTCACCCTCCTTACGCTCCCATGTCAGGGATTTTAAACCACACTCTTCTCGTATCTGCGAAATTACGGTCGACACTCTGCCGCATCCTACTACTATCTTTAGTATTTATGCTCCCAGTACTGTTGATACTCCCGCACTGGACCGAGAACGTAAGTCACAATTTTGGGAAGCCTTGGAGGATATACTCCTTAACCGCCCCAATTCCTCCCACATCTTGTTTTTAGGCGATTGCAACGCCAGACTTGACCCAAATATTGATATATCTCAGTCCCATGTTGGACCTTATGTGGTGGGCCGCAGACAAACCATCCCAGATGTGGATAGAGACAACGCTCTCTTTTTAATTGATCAACTAAGACCTGCCCTTTCGGAAACGGGTCTCCTACAAGGAAATGACTTGTAAAGACCCCCTCCTCGAAGGGGAAGATGTCGCCGATTGGACAACCCTTGATTATGCTATTGCTCCTCCTTGCTTTCGCCAGAATCTCACCTTTGTGGGCGCGAATTTTCAGCAGATCGTAAACTCTCGCCACCTCCCGCTTATTTTTTCCCTTTAAACCACAATTCCAATCTTCTCCCCCAAAACAATCCCTTAGAAAGCCAGATTACACACAACTCTCCTCATTTTACACACAGTTGGAGCTTTCCCTCCTTGACAAAACAGACAACGCTTTTATTTTCCCACTACCATCCTCCATGCAAATAATTGCCTACACTGACGGCTCCTGCCCCAACAACCGTACAGTCTCCTTTGATAATCCAGCCGGTTGGGGTTTTGCCCTCACATCGGGACTCGATCTGCCCGCACACCCCCCGGCTGACTCCACCTGGCTCCAGTCTTGGGGCAAGGTTCGTGCTGCTCCTACTCAGTACCTACCGGAGTTGCCGGGCTCTAACAATACAGGTGAGCTTAAGGCGCTCATTGAACTCTTCGACTTCTTATTATATCATTCTACTTTTCACCTAGGTGACCAACTTACCAGAAACAGATACACAATACGCTCTCTCCCTCCTACTTGGCTCCTCTGGTACCGACCACACACCATCAGCTGGTCACTCTGGCCCAACAGTACTACACGGCACTCAGATGCCGCTTTAGGGTACACCTCTTGAAGGTACCTTCTCATGAAGGTATACCAGGAAATGAGTTAGCCGACACCTTGGCAAGACGTGGAGTTCACTCCTTTGGCTCCCTTGGCAGGTTTGCCACTACCCCTTCTCAGTCCCTCCAACCCCTTGAAATAGGCTTTAACAGACAAGGATGGGACTCCTTAGCTGTCATAGAGCTTTGCTCCATGCAAGATCAAGGAATACAGCTTCATCATCCCTCTCTTGCCACTATCCGCCAAGAAGCCCTGGATCTCCCAGCATACCCTCCACCTCATTCAGGTCTTTCAAAATACTAAATTCACGGACGCATCAGCCCTTAAGGCGGCCAGAACAGCCATTAAGAAATCCGCCCGTCGAGACAAAACACTCTTCGTTGCCCAGAACCTCCATGAGGACTTCCACGGAAGTTCTATACAACAATGGACTCATGCTCGCCAAATTAGGGCCGAATTCCGCCCGCGCGCTGCGGGCCTGTAGAATATACAAGGAAAACTCGTTTCCTCCTCTCAGCACGCCACTACTTTTGCAGATTATCTCTCCAAGCAGGTGTGGCATATGACAGGAGATCCCCTTATCCACCAACACAGCCCCCACCCTCCTGTTCCTGAAATAGACTCTCTTTTTACAATGCATGACTTGGTTTTTGCGCTAAAAAGACTCAAAAATCATACAGCCCCCGGTCCCAACGATATTCTTGGAGAGATCTACAAACCTGCTCCCTACATACTGAAACTTTATCTTCTTTCCCATTATAACCAGTGCTATCAGGAAGCTAGAGTACCCCCCTCTTGGCTCTTTTCTGAAGTCGTAATGTTTTTAAAGAATATACAAAAAGACGCCCGCCTCCTTTCCAATTATCGACCCATTTCTCTCACCAATATATCCTATAAAATTTTTGCTTCCATGCTACAACAGAAATTAGAACAAGGTCTTGATTCCAGAGTAAGGGACAGGCAGTTTGGCTTTCGTAAGAATCGTTCTACTACCCAGCCTATCCATATCATTTGCCGTCTCCTGGAAGTCTACGAAAGGCAAAACTCACCATTTCATGTCTTATTCACTGATTGGAGCAAAGCTTTCGATTCTGTCACCTTCACGGCTATTGATGCGGCTATGGTACATGTAGGGGTCCCAGAACATATCCGGAAAGTTGTTATGGCTCTATACGATAACCCTACTTTCTCTGTAAGAGACTCCTCCCATAAGTCTAGTATCCGAACGCAGACTAAAGGCCTACATCAGGGATGTCCTCTATCTCCTTACTTGTTTGGCTTTGTATTGACTCACCTATTTCATGACGTTGAAATTGACTACCAGGCCAGATTTGGGGAAATCTCCGGAGTATGTCATGTCCCTTCACCGTTGTGGGACTTAGAATAGGCTGATGACACAGTTCTCCTTTCTTGCTCAGCGGAACAACTTAACCGCCTTCTCCACTCTGTCCAGCACCATGGCTTTAAAAACGGGGCCTCCTCCTCAATGAAGATAAATGCAAACACTTACGTTTACATTCGCCTAACCGCATTTGCTACGCGCCCCTGGCGCAAGCCCCTTGCCAGTGCAAACATTGCGGAGGTATCCACGCCCCTCTCACCCCGGTCCCTCTTTCGGAAGAGGTTAAGTCTACTTGGACCCAGTGAACAGGAACCGCAAGAATACTTCTTACAGAATCTCTCAGGCTGTTGCAGCTTCGAAACTGCTTAGGCCGTTGCTTTCCCATACTGGCCTTCCGCCGAGCTGGAAACTTACGGTATATCGGAGCATTGTTCTCTCGATTCTCACTTACGCTATGGATAGTGTCCTACTCACGTCGCCACAACTTCGTACGCTTGATTCTATACACTACAAACCGTTGCGGCGCATCTTTAAAATTAAATCTTCATTTTACCATAGAGTTCTTGACCCTTCGGACTCTCAATGCTCTAACCAGTACCTTGCATCTCTCTCCTACAGATCCCGTAAGGTTATTACTCCCTCCCAGCTATACTCGCAACAAAGACTGCAACTATTTGGACATATACATAGGCATCCTGAGTCTTTAGAAAGCCAATGTACCTACATGACCTCACATGCGTATAGGCACATCAGGGCTCCTAATAGATCGGGTAGGCCCCGTATACATTGGGCCGAATCCTGCGTGACGCAGGCTGCGGAACGCATTGATCATCTACTCTCGGACGCTGCCCCCTCACACGAACAAATACAACATAGCTTCTAGATTCTAGCCCAACCCGAATAGCATCGCCGCAGCGCACAGCTCCTCTGTTCTAGTCTGGATGGACAATACGTCCCTAGACCGAAAAGTGCAGCCACGCTGCCAAGACCGTCAATTCTGGGCGAAAGTAGTACATAAACCTCCCAAGGGCCGTGCTTAATTTAAGCCACCAGTAACTGAATTAGGATAGGTCGGTGCTGATGGGCTTGTTGACGAAAGCCTTCCGCGATCGAAAAAATGTCCTCACGAATTTCGAGGACAATTCTTTGTGGTCTGACGTGTCCACTTCATCCCCGATCTCTTCAAGAACGTCTTTGCGAAGGAGCCGCTGCACTTCGAAGGAATCCGCAATTCGGTCGAGCTCCCCCAGCTGCTGTTCAGACAGTTCAGGGATCGAGTCATACCAAAGGCATTCCTCGTTATCAAGGGCATGACTGTCCTCAGTGTTTGTCACATCCCATTCAGCTGCAGCTTCATCTGACAACAGTGAGGGTTTTGGCTCAGAAGCTTAAAGCACCTACCGAACGAGGCTGGCAGTTTGCGCAACGCCTTGCGGGTTACCTTGTTGGAACCGCCGGCTACGCGAGTAAGGTGCATGCCCGGGGCGATAGAGCAAGCGTTTTGGAGCCGTTTGATGCCGAGGAACCTCTTGAGCGTGTGCTGCTTGAGGTATTCTGTGATGCCGACTGGAGTGGCAACAAGCAGACTCGTCGCTCAATGAGCAGCTCATCCTTCTTTCTCAACGGTTGTTGCATTTACACGTCTTGCAGATCGCAGCGTTGTGTGAGTTTGAGCAGTGCCGAATGAGTTTTACGCACTCGTTTCCGCATCGTGTGATGGGATATTCTTGCAACGCATCCTTCAGTTTCTTCTTGAGATCAGCGTCGAGCGGTACATGCGCACAGACAACCAGAGTTGCCGTCAAATCTCCATGAAACAAGGAGTATCGAAGGTTCGGCACTTGAGTGGACGCTTTCTCTGGATACAGGAGAAGACAGCTGATCGCACACTTCGTGTGCAGCCGGTCGATGGGAGGAGGAACCCGTCGGATCTGGGAACGAAAGTGCCGTGCTCAGGATCTCGCCTCCGTGCTTTGCTGTGCATGCATGATTTTGTGTGCTGCGCCGGTGATTCCATTGAGCAGGTAGGCCGTGAAGAGCATGATGCGTTGTTGGATCAGTTGCAACGTGAGCGTGAGACGCAGAAGGTGCGCAGGCTTGTGTGCAAGACGCTGAAGTCCAATGGCATGAATAGCTTCAGTGAGCTTCAGCAGTGCAATGATGGTGATGATGCTGTCGCTTGCGCAGGGTGCAGAAAGCAGTGGCACCAGGCGTGAGGTCGGTGTGCAGACCGATGATGCACGGTGGCCGCAGTCGCTGGCCGTCTTGGTGATTTGCACATGTGCTATTTTTTCTTGCCTTGAAATCTTTGAGCCTTGGGCGGCTATGGGACACAGAGGGCAATGAAGATGACCTCACCTTGAATGTGAGCAACGCCGGCACCTCCACCGAAGAAGTGCGCGAGCAGGAAGTTGATGGTTGGTGGAATTGGATTCCATTGACTTTCACCTGCAGTCTTTCAGCGTTCTGCCTGGCAATCATGATGTACCTGCGACGGCTGCGAGCCGCACTGCATGCTGCAGAGCAGGAGAATCAACGCTTGAGCAGAGTGATCGCTGAAATGGACTATGATCGCATCGCTTGGGGAGAGTACCACGAAGCCAGAGAGCAAGGAACTGAAAGAATGCTGCCAGAACCGAAGCGTCGCGCCATCTTCATAGATGGCAATGCCGCACGAAGCTCCAGTGATGTGATCCAGCATGTGCCCGAGTTGCATGTTTACTGCACTGTGAGGCGAGGCAAGTCGTACCACAAAAGCCGAAATTGCACTTGTCTTAATAACGCCGACGAGATCGTGAAGCTAGGAGTTGCAACGGCCCGCGAGCGAGGGTATAGGCCGTGCGGAAGTTGTTTTAGTGGCAGCAAGAAACAAAAGTGAAAATCCTCGGATGGCAAGCCGAACACACATGTGTCTTGAATGCTCTTGATGCTGATGCATTGGACATCTGTACATAGTCAGTGGCACAGTGGCACACTCTTTGGGAGTGCGTCATTGACGACCAGCGACGGTTGTACATAGCTTCAGGAAACCACCTGTGAATCATTCTTGACCTTGACAGTGTGAAGCATCCTTGGAGAGTGCAAAAGTTGTGCACAATACACATCATTTGGATGTGTCAATCCCGTTATGTCCGAACATCGAATGTGTTGACCGTGGAGCGGTCATGACTCCGAATGAAAGTTTCGTGATGAACTTTCAGCGGTAGCTAGGCCGCTACAATACCGGGCATCGACGCCAAGCGCGATGCATGATCCGCCATGAATTGTGCTTTGTTCTTGACAGCATCGCTTGAACTTGCGACGCCTACGCTTGGGTGAGTCAAGCTTTGCATTTCGTCATCGGCTGTCCAAGCCTTTGATGGAATGCGCGTAGTGTTGTGTACAGTCGACTGTAGGTCGTAGCTACGCTGACTTTCGAGCCATGTACTGTAGTCAGAAGTGGTCGCTACTGTGATGTATCGTACGCTGTATGTTGACACGAACATCTGGCAGTCTAAGTTGCTGCGGATGTCCGGGCGGGGTGATCAACATTTTCCCCGATGTCCTGTATTCTTGTTTTGCTAGAACAGTTTTGTAGCTTTTGACCACTCGTGTAGTTTTCTCGAAGAGCATGCGAAGCATGTATGATCGTCGTGACTTTCAGGCTCAGAGTACTTGCAAAAGTCCGAAGTTTGTTCAGTTCTCCTTATTGATGGCCAGGAAGCCGAAATTCCCTACTCGGCTGTGATCAGAGTCGGAGACAAGGACTGTCCAGGACTGTTTCATTAATCTTGTGCACGCCGAGCATGACTTGGTGGTTAAGGCTGTCCCTGTATCAGGTGTGGGACCATTGGGACTGCTTCGCTACCTCTCGGGCCTTTCGGCGGCTGGGGCTAGCCTGATGACCTGCCGCTCTGTGATGCAGGCGGAGAACTTGGCCGACATTAACGGAGTGGTCTTTTCCCTCGCACTGGTGAGCTCTACTCGCCTCTTATCAGAGGTCTGTTTGCTCATCAGAGGAGTCCGGTACCCGCAGTCCACCCAGTGGGGCCTTACGCTGCACCACTCGTTGGTCCTTGGTGGCTCGGACGGCTAGCAGCGCCCACTCCGGACAGGAGGGAGGCTCTTCTGGACCATTGCCGGGTCTCCGATTCCTGGACATCCCGGAAGCAGCCCAACCGTGCAGAATTGGACCCCGGAGGAGCTTCACCACTTACTGTCCACGGTCTTGGTCCATTTATATGCAGCAACCGGGCACAGGATTCGAGCCGTGGGTGGCCACCGCATTGTCTTGGTAACACCCGCGAATAAAGTCCTCCAATAGTTTCGCTCCTATTTGGGCCTGAGCAACACAAGCTTGCCAGATCAGCAGGACGACAAGCGCCCTAGCCATGTGGACCGCGACACCTCGTTGGCGGATTGGGTCCGTACTCAGCAGACGAGGGGTTTAGTTTCGGGGTTTAGGGTTTTAGGGCTTAGCGAATTAGGGTGTCTTACTCAGCTCCTACACGCTGCCCAGACCGGAGGCGGTGAATAGCCAGGCCGATGCTGTGCGAGTTATACAGTTTATCACGGCAACAGGGCTCTTTTAGGTCCCTTTGTGGATGTCGCTCCTCGTGGTGTCCCCTGCCCACATTTGGGGCATGCTCGCCTTCACGGCGCCGAGTTGCAGTGGGTTGAGTTCTCCAACATGAACGGATGCCCTCCGAGATGGGACGGCGATTACTCGAACGACCAGCTCGTAGCCGCGAGGTTTTATAGGACATGGTACGTCCAGGATGCTCCGCCGTTCCCGGAGGCGACTGCCCTTCTGGTCTGGGCCTTTGGGCTGCCCAACACTCCCGCTCGGGCACAGCTGCTTGTTCGCGGCCCTGACCGTTGGTATATACCGACAGGAGAGGGGTTAGATATCTGGCGAGGAGCTTTTTTCCGGTCCTTGACACGGCGCAGCCTCTCTTCGTCACGCTGGACTTCCAGCATCAGCCCGGCCTCACTGTCTACGGTCCTATAAGTGTTTCGCGGGTTGTACAAGGGATTGGAGTGAGTTTGGGGTGAGTTTGGGGTGGGTTTGGATGGGTTTGGGCTGGGTTTTGGTGGGTTTGACCATTTGTAGAGGCGCATCGGTGGGTTTGAAGTGGGTTTGGGCTGGGTTTGGGTGGGTTTGACCATTTCTAGAAGGAGATTGGTGGGTTTGGTGGGTTTGGGTGGGTTTGGGCTGGGTTTGGGTGGGTTTGGCCATATTTCTTGCGATACGGCTGTGGAAGCAACACTTTCTGACTGTCAGGGGGGCGGTGGTTCGACCCTTACCAGAAGCCCTACTGGCTTTCAGAAAAACATCTTTGCGTTTCCCTTTGTCATTGTCATCGAAAAAGGTAAGGCATTCATGGCGAAAAAAATCGTCTCTCCTTTCTTTGTTTTTGGCTTGGGCGGGCTTCGAAGGCAGCGGCTGCTAGCGAAACCCACGAATCAGCGACCAAGAACAAACAGTGAAACATGGAGGCTACGTGTCATCGATAACTGTGGCCTGTAAACTTGGTCGAAAACAGCCGTTCAGTTATCTACCTAACTAACTAAGCGCGGGTCCTCAGCAGCAGGTCGGGAGCAGTCCAAGAATGCCCAGGGCTCTGTTTGATCCCCCTGACCCCATAAAGCAATGTTGAGACAGCACGCGCAAGCAATTGCTTGGCATGCAGAAGTGGGTGCACGGGGTGCGGGTACCCCACGAGGCTCTGAGCTAGGCTGCTCAGCCTGCTCTTCTAAAGGGGCGGGGTTTCCCACGCCCTCCTCTTCTTCAGCAGCTTCTTCTTCTTCGTCGGCTGCTGTTTGCATTGCTGCGTCCTCCACCTTCCAAGCTTCGAGGTCGTTAGGTTCCCATTTTCGGGCTTCCAGAAAGAGGTCCACAGTTCGGGGTACCTTCTGACCGGCCTTGGTGACCTGAGAGGGGCCGAGTGGCACAAATTCTAAAATCTGGAAAAAGAGTTTGATAAATTGAATCAGACTTTACTTTTTCGAATCTGGACAATTTAAATTCCATGTTCTGCAAAGGTGTAATAATCGAATTTGCGCTGTTTTGCTCCGGTAAGCTATTGAGGTTCACTTTTTGCAATAACATTCGAGTTTCCACACTCTTGCAAACGCACCTTCTGAAAAGCAAAGACGTTGAACAACAATGGCAAAGCAAAGTGAAAAACATGAATTCTCCAGTTTGGCTCATGTATGTGATTTCCGGCGAGTTTTGCTGCTGCCACCCGCTGCCTTCTCATCACTCCAGCACCTTTTCTTGGTGAGATATCGCGTTCAATTGAAAGCAGCCTTCTATTGCTTGCACGATTGCATGTTGTCATGAACTCGCATGAGAAAACGTTTATCCCGTGAAAGAAGCCGTGATTCTGTGTGATCGGGCTTTGGGAGCGTGTGGAAATTCTTCACGAGTCGTGCATGGTATTGTTTTCACGTTTTGTGGAACTGTTCGGACGGCAACGCTGCAGGTGACGCTTTCTTTTTGGAAACTGTTTTTGTTTTTTGTGTAAGTTGCGTGCATTTCACAACAACCTTAACACAGTTCAAGCTACAACTTGATCAACATGTTGATTCGAGTCGCTTTCGCACGTTAGATTTCAATATTCAGAGTAATCGAGCCAATGGTTCGTGTATGTTTGTGTGCCCCATTTTGCTGGCAAGAGTTGGGTAGCACACAAACTCCATTGTGTAGCCTTACTTCCTCTGTGCGCTGGTCCGCACAGCAGCACCAATCTCAGCTTGTCTTCTTGCGTGTTGAGTGTCGAGTGGCGTCCAGTTATAGATTTGATTGCTGATGATTGGCTGACGTGCCTGGTGGAAAATAAGCAGTTTGGGTAGAAGTTGTTTGGCACCATACCACCGGATTAGATTCATGCTCTGATTGTAAGATGCTGTAACTTTGAAGTGGCAAGAGATGTTTCTTGGCAATGTCCAAGTTGTTGTTCTCGGTAGGGTGACATGTCTGACCAGCCAGCAAGACTTGATTTGCGCGGTTGAGGTCTTCGAGAATGCCGGCGTGTGCAGGGGTCAGCCCAGCCGGTGTTGTATACATAGATTCGTGCGAACATGACGTCTGTGGGTTGCAGCTTTGATAGCCCAGGATGACACTAAGTGACGTGGTGTTTCAAGGAAGTGATGCGACTGTGCGTGCATGTGCATGTATTTTACTTTGGAACGTAGTGCTCATTGTGTGTGTTCTTGCCAGGTCATGTTGCTGATGGCCTCCAGTATTGTTGATTCTCGACTTGGACTTCGTGCCAGCTGAACCCGAACGTATTTGCAGGACGCTCATTCCTTGCCCCCTTTCCTGTGCCGAGCTCACACACCCTATCATTCCAGCCCTGTCGCACGCTAGTCCGACTGAGATTGCCTGTGGCCTCCTTTTATGATTTCCTGCATTATCCGGACAGGCCAACGCCGGTGGGTTTAGATCCATGACTCGGTGCTGCCTCCACACAAGCGGCGTTTATCGAATTTCCTTTGGATTTCCATCCACTTCATCGCAACATGCCGCGGTTGTGAGCATTGCATGTCCAAGCAGGTTCAGAGGACAGGATGCGAGGCATGCTGGGGTTTCTGTGGCTTATTCAGGTCGGCACCAAGACTCGGATCGGAACGGCTTTCGAGTTCTTTTCAGTTCTGGGCTGCTTTCTCAGGTTTGGATGCGTCTCTAGCCTAAACGCTTGAGAGCCAGGGCTGTCCCTTCTAAACCATGGAAGAGTCCAGTGCAACGGCTGGCTGCTGTCAATCTTGAAGGAGTGCAGTGGATCCCAGTTGCTCCTGCAGATACTTGGTGCCCCTTTTTTGTTGCTGGCACAGTAATGGCCTAATTCTCCGCAATCTGCATGAGTTCTCAGAGCACACTTTTTGAGCAGGCCCGTTGCTTAGCGTATTTGCAACCTTCGTGTGTAAAACGGGTTGCAGTTCCTTCCAAGATTGCGCTGCGGCAGTTCTCAGTAGTTCGCAGCCTTCACGTAGCTAACATGTGTCAAATTCTCTGAACACTCAAGTAGTGCTCCACCATCGGAGATGCGTCCCTGCTGTGATGGTTGCCCTTATATCTCACCCGCAAAGCAAGCATCTACCCAGATGCGCTGCAATTACGGACGAAACTCGATGAAGGAACTTTTGGTCCGTTCGCTACCCTTGTTGACAGCTCCCTTCGGGTGTCATGGATGTTGCAGGTTCGATCCAGCCAACCTCAGCTTGGCTTCCGGGCACCAGCCAGAGCTTGAGGGCTCGAGCCACCTGCAATCTTGCCCAATCCAGACTCTGCTTCCTTGCACATGCACTATGTGAAGCCTTGTTCCTTCCTCTCTCGCAAGTTTTCGTCCTGTGAGAAGTGCTGCGTTTGCACGTTGATTGGGAGAGTCACACCGAGTTCGCTCCTGATCAGTCACGCATCTGGCATAGCTCGCGCTCATCGCGTGCTCTTGGCATCTGCGGCTGTGAACCATTCGTAGCCAAGGGCCTGTCCTGTTACTGCTAGGCCCAACGTCAAAGCCGGTGTAGGTGGACTGGGCTAATCAGCAGTCCCAGTGCGTGATTCCGCCAGAGGTCGTCATTGTCAAAGAGCGCACTCACTGCATGCCCCTGCAATCTGGAGTTGTGGACCTTCCGTAGTTAAGGACCTGTCTTTTGTTTCCACCGTTGTCTTGCATGAGTCCGTTTGGGCCGTTTGGGTGTCGCGGAAGCTGCAGGTGCTTTTGTCAGTTGTCCCAATGGTTGGCTTGCACGCACCCCGAGAGCTGAGGTGCTCTTCGCCTGACAGCTTTCGCAGCGGCACAGGAAGAAGAGCACCGACATGAAGCATGCCTGAGACAGCAGCTCAGCGAAGAGCGTCAGATGTCCCCAGCCCATGGCAGCGCGCCAAGAAACAAGGCGGGGTGCAGCTTCCTTCTAGTCTCACGGATGTTGCAGGTCCAGCCAACCTCAGCTTGGCTTCCGGGCACCAGCCAAAGCTTGAGGGCTCGAGCCACCTGCAATCTTGCCCAATCCAGACTCTGCTTCCTTGCACTATGTGAAGCCTTGTTCCTTCCTCTCCCGGAAACTTTCGCTCCCATGAGAAGGTGTGTGTTCAGGTTGACTTGGAGTGTCGCACAAGCTTGCGGTCTGACATGCTTGCATGACCCTACCTGCTTCCGCAGTTCTTTGCGGAAGCGCATGCTAATCGCGTGCCCTTGGCGGAGCCGTGGACTATTCGTGGGTAAGGGCCTCTGTCCTGCCACTGCTCGGCCTTGCGTCAAAGCCGGTGTAGGTGGGCTGGGCTAATCAGCAGTCCCAGTGCGTGATTCCGCCAGAGGTCGTCATTGTCAAAGAGCGCACTCACTGCATGCCCCTGCAATCTGGAGTTGTGGACCTTCCGTAGTTAAGGACCTGTCTTTTGTTTCCACCGTTGTCTTGCATGAGTCCGTTTGGGCCGTTTGGGTGTCGCGGAAGCTGCAGGTGCTTTTGTCAGTTGTCCCAATGGTTGGCTTGCACGCACCCCGAGAGCTGAGGTGCTCTTCGCCTGACAGCTTTCGCAGCGGCACAGGAAGAAGAGCACCGACATGAGGCATGCCTGAGACAGCAGCTCAGCGAAGAGCGTCAGATGTCCCCAGCCCATGGCAGCGCGCCAAGAAACAAGGCGCAGGGCAGCATGGACCTTACTGAGTTTCAAATTAGGTTTCTGCGGAGGGAGGCTGCAGCAGCTCACACTTATCCTTACTGCTTGCGGTCTACAAATGCAGACGATTCTTGACGAGGGAGCTTCCTTTGTTGAAGAACAAACTCTCCCGAAGGGGGATGTTTTCTTATTTGATTGTTTTCATGTTTGGAAAAATTGTTTACAATTTTTTCATGCGCACTTTTTCTTTCATGCCTTGCTGGAGTATGTCGCATGACTTTTGATTTTCTCACGATTGCCTTACCATGCTTGTCTTGGTGCTCGCAGTTTTGCTTGCAGGCGTGAGAAAATTTTTGTCTTGGGCCCTCTAAAGGCCTGTACGCTCGTGTAACAGGTTCTGGGCTCCTTACGGAAAGCCGGGCCTTGCATGGACCGGCGGCTGCAGCGCCCGCCTCCTGCCTTGCGGAGGCTTTTGCTCCTCTGGCTCTGGGAGCGTCTTACACTTCGAGGCTGGCAGTCTGCTATTTTGCGCCCTGACCCGCCAGCGCGCTTGGGTATTCCTCAGTTCCTAGGAGCAGCCTCAGCCGGAGCCCACATTTTGCTTGGCATTGGTGTGGATCGACTGTTTCCTTTGAGGGCTAGTTGCAGAGCTGTGGCTACCATTTTCTGTACGATTGCTGAGCTCGTGCACCGAGCTCGTGGCCGCCTGAGTCGGATTTACCAACGTAGGTGAGCGCTCGCATAGTCTGGGGTATGGCGCGACCGCTCGACAGGCTGTTGCTTGCTGCAGACAAACATGTGTCCAAGCATTCCCTCAAGATGCCCTGGGAACGCGGGGCGATGAGAGCAGTGTTTTCGCAGAGCGACCTGAGTTCACTCTCCCAGTGCAGTGTGCCAGCTCCTCTGCAGACGGAGCCCCTGGATTCCGCTTCTTTCGAGGAGGCAGCCGCCAAGGCTCGCCCCCAAGAGCATGCTTCACAGCCAAGAAACCGAAGAGCAACAGTTGCAGTTGCTTGCAGCGAGGTACGATGTCCTCTTGAGCCACGCATACGAATGCTCTTCCCTTGGCAGACTGTTGAAGGACAAGTGCGAAGCAGATCGGGTCGGTCTTGTTGCCGAAGCCCTGGGTGGCAAGGCCCTCTCGACTTTGAAGAAGCGATTGTCCAGTCTTGCTCGCATGGTGGGATGGTGCTCGGACCAGGGCATGTCAGCTTTTCCGATCGACTCTCAGGTGCTGATCGAATACACCCAGCATTTGCTGCAGAGCGGTGCCTCGCATTCTGTGTTTGGATCTTGCATCGAAGCTTGTAACTTCGCTAGATTCATCTTGGGTGTGGAAGCAATTGGTGATCCTCACAAGCACCCGCTTGTGCAAGGGCGCCTTCGCAAGGTGCGGTTCAACCGTCCGCCTCGTGTGCAAGCCAGGCCTTTTCAGGTTCGCGAGGTGGCATATCTTGAAGCTTTCGTCCAGGACAGCTGCCGTGATGCAAGGGACAGATATGCTGCAGGTGCTTGCTTGTTTTGTATTCACTCGAGAGCCCGTGTAGGGGATGTGAGGGCAGTCAAGATGGTGACCATCGATTTTGCCGACGGTGAAGGTTTCCTTGAGTGCATCTCAACGTCACACAAGTGTGCATCGACAGGCAACCCGTTGGGGCTCGAGTTGAGCCTAGTGGCCCCAGAGCGGGGTGTGGGTCAAGGTCTTTGGGCTAAAGCTTGGGTTGAGGTGTGGCGCTTGTCGGGCCATCCAGTCGCCACTGGAGCCTGCAGCCTGCCTCTGCTGCAGTCGCCTATGCTCAATGGGTCTTGGAGCGGTCGTCGGATTCCGACGGGCAGGTTTGTGTCCTGGATTTCTTCGATCCTTAAGTCCGGGGATGCGAGCATGGGGGTTGACCTCAAAGGTCACTCGTGCAAGCATACTGCCCTTTCGTGGGCAAGCAAGACGGACATGTCCAAGGACACTTGCACCATCTTGGGACATCATTCCTTGAAGGATCGACGATCGGTCGTTACATACTCCAGGGACATTCAGGCTGGACCGTTGCGGGAGTTGTGTCAAATGTACTGTGACATTCGGTGTGGCCGGTACCTCCCGGATATGACACGGTCGGGGCTTTATGCAAAGGTCCTTGGCGCTGCTGAAACGGGCGAGGAGTTACCTGGTGACAGTGTGTTTGAGACTGAGGCTGAAAGAAACTGGTATCGGCCGGCAGTCAGCCCTGGCTCAGCATGCGAATCGGAAGCTGTTCGTAGTGTGAGTGCTCCTGCCTCCGAGCCAGCTTTCGGCGATCAAAAGGATGCCAGCGACGACGACACTCCTTTTGGTCGTGCTGTGGACTCCTTGATTCATAGCGCGGAACGAGCTGCCTGGGAGGACCCCGATGCTGCCCTTGAAGACGATGGTCCCCAAGGTGATGTGTCAGGATCCTCTTCGTCTAGCGAGTCTAGTTCAGATTCAGGCTCGTCTGACAGCGAGATAGATGAAGTTCTGACCGCGAGTCAGGCGGATCCCCAAGTGGGGCCGAGGTACCATGATCGGTGCCCGGTCTATCAGCAGAAGAGCACGAGGACTCTTCATCTCAAGCCTGCGGGAAGCTCCACGGAGCGTTTCATATGTGGTCGTGACATCACGGCGAACCACAAGCCGTTCACGTCGGCGGTTCAAGCAGCGCATTGGCGCTGCAAGCAATGCTGGAAGGGAAAGCCCATCAGGGATTTAGGGTCCCTGGTGCACTGTCTTGACGAGCGCTTGAAGAAGATTCCGAGGTCCTCGTAAAAGTCTGCTCGGTGTGTTGCAGGAGTCAGACCCCGAGCCTAGAGGCCCCGAGTTCTTAGATTGACTGCAGTGAGTGTTTGCTGAATGCATGCGGGACTGTCTTTGTTGATTACATGCTGGACGGCTCAGACTTCTTGCGGGATCATGTGTCATGGCATGTTGGTCACTACCTTGCGGGAGTCCGGATGTGTTTCGATGTTATGGCATGCACACTAGGCTTTTGTTAGGTCTGTGCGTGTAGGATCCGTTTTTGTGTCATGGCTTCCATCTTGAAGAGTCAAGCGGCTTTTGAGGAGAGGGCCAAAGAATGCGGATTGGCGCAAGCTGAGCTCGATGTGCTTGTGCGAAAGGGGCTGACTTCTTTGTCGCTCCTTGCATTCAGTGTTTCGACCCCGGGAGAAGTGCCGCAGGAAGCTGAGCTCAGGTCCATCCTTGATCCCACGGATCCTACGACTGTGCCACTGCGTGCACTGTCGGCGCTGCGGCGCCTCATGTTTGAAGCTCAAACCTTATCCATTGCCCAACTCAAGAGCTCGATCGAGGGTGAAGGTGACCGGAAGGCGGAGCTGGCCCCTGCAGAGCGAGCAAATCGCCTGGCCGAGCAGCGTAAAAGACTCATCGGTCTCAGCTTGACAGGTCCTTTGGAAAACGCCTTCAGCAATTACGCTTATGTTGCCCAGGTCGTTGATCAGGATTGCCTCTCCTACCTGGAGCCTCACAGGTTCCTGACCAGGGCCATGGAGGTAAATCGTGAGAAGCCGGGGAAGGAGTTGATCTTAGATGAGGGCTCGCGCATGAGCATCCGCGACAAAGCTCACAAGGACAAGTGTGGCATTCAGAATGAATTGCAGCTCTCTGAAGCCCTGTGTCGCAGAGCATTGTCCTGTGATCTTTTGCATCTCTGCACCTTTGCCAACATGGACATGTGGCACAGGCATCTGCTTTCCAAGCTGTCGGAACAGCCGCCTCCTTATTACGCCAAGGTTTCGATGGAGCAGCTGCTCAGGTGCGACAAGGCGGCTTGGGTTCGCATGAGTGAGCTCATGACCACGTTAAAAAAGGACGATGCAGGAAACCTTCCGATGGATACTGCTCTGGATAAGCTTCAGTATGATCCAAAAATCATGATGCATTTGGCCCCGCTTCCTGGGGCCAAGTGGAAAGGCGATGGAAAAGGCGACAAGGGCACCAAACGCGATGCCGACGGCAAGCCGAAGTTGCCCCACCGTCCCACCAAAGGTGCTGGCAAAGGGAAATGTCCTGAGGCGTTGTCTGACTCTCGCTTGAAGCACAACTGTAGCAAGACGAAGAAACGCTTGTGTTGGAATTTTAATTTGCAGACTGGATGTAAGTTTGCGAAATGCGGTGAAAGCTGCAAACGGGGCCTGCACATTTGTATGTTCTGCGAGCAGCCCCACTCCCTTCTTCAATGCCCGACTTACAAAGTCCACGAGTGACGGGAGGCTGCCGCTGCCGAGGCCGATTCTCTTGTTGATGAAGCGATGAGCCCTTCGGTCTCGTCCCATGCGGCAAATCATGATTGCATGTTGGCACAGATCGACCCGGTTGGTCCGTTGGAACGTCCCAAGCCAGCCTCATCAGTGCTTGATCGAATTCCGAAAGTTGTGATTGATGAGCGAGTTTTTCCCTTGCCCGCTGAGCGGCGAGTGCATGCCTCTTTGCATCCCGCAGAGCAATTTGCGCAAGACGTGCTGTCGTCTGGTGAACCTGTGACAGCAGCTTGTGTTGAGCGCCTTTTCAATTTGTTACCTGCTAGGTTGGATGAGCGATTTGGTTCGGGTTCTGGCAGATCCTTTGTAGCAGGTGTTTTCCGGCATGGGGGTGTCGTTGGCCTCACGAACACCTGTCGTTCGTTTCCCCAATCAGTCAGCTTGGCCATCACTTGGGCCATGCAGCAAGCCGGGTCCAAGATTTCAGATTTTACATTTTGCTCGATTTCTTTGAACCTCAACGTAAAGACTGAAGTTCACCGCGACGTGAACAATGATGATGCTGACAATCTCGTGTTGGCTGTCACCAATTTCTCAGGCGGACACATCTGGGCCCAATCCGAGTCCGGCAGCCACATGCTGCCTGTCAATGGGTCCTTGGTCCCTGGAGAATTGTATGACGTTGCAGCAGCCCCAGTGCGTTTCTATGCACGAAAGCGCTTGCATTGCACGATGCCTTGGACGGGCGACAGGCTAGTCCTCATTTTGTTCTCGGGCGGGGATGCAACTCAGTTACCCAGCCTTGACTTTGAGCACCTTAAATCCCTTGGGTTTAGGCCTTCGGTTTCAGCGTCCACGGCCTGCCCGCCGTTGGCGTATGTTCCACCGCCTGCCGGAGCCCTTGAGCCATTGCTTTCTAAGGTGTCTGCCAAGGTCAAGGGGGTGCCTCTTGATAATCTCATGTTTCTTGATGTTTTCTGTGGTACGGGGGGCCTCTGTGCATCCATCAGGCAGCTAGGCATGAAGCTAAGTGTCGGTCTAGACCGTCACGCGCAACGAGGTTGCAAATGTCCTGTTGTCTCACTGGACCTCACGAAGCCAGGATCTCGGGCCATTCTGCATGATCTCCTCAAACAGCCTAATGTTGTTGCGTGCCACTTGTCTCCACCTGTAACCACCAGTTGCGCCTCCCTGCAGGGCCCTCGCTCAGGTGGTTTCCGCAATGCCGCGCACCCTGAGGGCCTGCCAGGTTTGCAAGGTACTGATCTTGAATTGGTCCAGGGGGCCAACACACTTTTCGCCATGTGTGCCGAGGTCTGGCATTTCTGTTGGAGCCATGGAGTATTTTGCTCCATTGCTCACCCGAGTCGATCCATCATGTGGCTTTCAGCGTCACTTCGCTCCTGTCAGTCCACACCTTTCCTCTCCACCTCCCTGCACCAATGCATGTTCGGCTCCTACCGCAGGAAGGCCACTCGCCTTTTGCACACGGTGCCCTACCTGCAAAAGCTTGGTGTGACTTGTGACGGCGGCCATGATCATGAACCGTGGCGATCCCCTGCACAAAATCGCCTAGGCCTGCCGCCTCTATTGTGCAAGACCTTTGCCCAAGCATTTGTGGATCAGCTGCTTGCGTGCGGTGCGCTTGCCCCGGCGTCCTCTCTTGCAAATGCTTCCCTGTCGCTCTCCATGGGCGCCCGTGTTGCTACAGCGACACAACCCTCGGGTCGCAGGATCCCTCCACTGGTTCCTGAGTTTGCTCGCACAGTAAAGTTGGCAGGCCCGGCCGACCAGCTGCCGTGCACCTCAAAGACCAAGCTGGTGTCACCGTGGGCGGTTCCCAATACTGTCTTCTGCCAACCTTTTCTTGCATCTTTGCCGCCAGGTTCCAAATGCCTCCGAGCCAGCCCTTTGGTTCCACGGGGTCTGGCGCCTGCCTCGGAGCCAGCTATAGGTGCGGGTTTAGGTAATCCTGAATCCTCTGCTTCCTTGTGCCAGCCGGCACCTGCTTTGCCTGCGGTTGCTGAGGGTGTGGTTTCAGGTAGTCCCGACTCCCTAGCCCCCCAATGCCAACCGGCAACCTTGCCCCCAAATGCAGCCAGTGCGATACCTAGTGCCAGGTCTGAGCTTGAACTGCTTTTTGGCATACCATGGACGCCTTCGGAGTTCGTTGAGCAGGCCTGCAAAGCGAAACACCCGCGCTCCTTGGATCAAGGCGTGCCAGCCTGTATCGATCGCTTGTGTGAGCACAGCTCGGTCAGTGTGGCGAGGGAACGCACTGCCGAACTTCGCAAGTGGATGCTTAGGAAGAAAGATCTTGATGAGAGTTTTGATGGACCCGCGCATTGCAAGCAGATTCTAGCTGGAAAACCCATGAAACTCTTCGGGGAAATGGTCGAGGCTGCCGGACATGCTGATGTGAACTTGGTACGAGATATACATAACGGTTTCGACCTGCTTGGCGAGATCCCTTCCTCGTCCGTCCTGCCGAAGAAAACCACAGTGGCATCTCTCAGCATCGAGGACGTAAGAATCGCCACCCCGGCGAATCAGCGTGCGATTTGGGAGGCTACCCGCACTTGCAGGGATCCTGAAATCACTTCGGAAGTGTATCGCCTTACCTTGGAGGAGCGGGATAAAGGGTGGCTGACCGGCCCCTTCACTCTCGCCGATGTGCCAGAGACTGCCATCGTTACACGCCGTTTTGGCGTCAGGCAAGGTGTGACGACGACGGCCACCGGTGTGGCGGCTAAGATCCGTCCCATCGACGACTTCACAGAAAGCCTGGCTAACTTGTCGTGCACGTGTGCGGAAACCATCGACCCGCATTCAGTGAACATCATTGTTGCCGGGATCTTGAAGCGGTGCAGGTCGCTACGGAAGTCCGGGAGGGACGCGCGCTTGCTCCTTCGTACAATAGATCTACGAAAAGCCTATAAGCAACTTCCTTTATCGGAGCGTGCCTTGGGGGATGCTTATATATGTGTGCTTAACCCGAATACGGGTGAGCCTGAGCTCTACCAGAGCCAGGTCTTACCTTTCGGCGCAAAGCCCTCTGTACAAGGCTTTTGTCGTGCATCAGGGGCGATCTGGGCAGTTGGACAAGCCCTGCTCCACATCCACTGGTCCGCCTTCTTTGACGATTATGTGGTAGTGGCCTCACCCGAGGAAAAGGGTCACCTTGATCTTGTGTTACGGTCGTACTTTGCCTTGATCGGCTGGGAAACGTCCGATGAAAAGGACGCCGGGTTCAAAAGTGTGGCAAAAGCCTTAGGCGTAGAATTTAGCTTGGATGAGATCCACTTGGGTCTGCTTAGGGTGCAAAACACAGAGGCCAGGAAGCGCGAGCTTGTGTCCACCATCGAATCCATCGTGCAGCAAGGTGGAGCGCATGCCAAAGAGCTTGAGTGCCTGCGGGGCCGTCTTCAGTTTGCCGAGTCGCAGGTGTTTGGTCGGGGCGCGGCCCAACGCATGCGAGCTATATCAAAGGCAATGAAGCTTTCAGGTTTTGTGGCTCTTGACGACTCCTTGGCCGAGGCCCTGCTTTTCTTGAAAGATCGAGTTTTGCACGGGGAAGCAAGGATGATCAGGGCCTGTGATCGTCCCACCTATCACTTGTTCACGGACGCTTCCTATGAGGCGGATGTGCCAGCAGGTCTAGGGGGCATCCTTTATAGTGATGGGGGTTTGCTTCTTAGGTGGTACTCTGAGTCTGTCGACACGGACGTTTTAGAGGCCATTAACAAGGAAGGCAAGAAAGGTCTGATCTACGAGTTGGAGGCTTGTGCTGCAGTGCAGGGTGTGGTGCAACTTTGCAATTCCTTGAATGACTGCAATCTCATTTGCTATTGCGACAATGAAGCCGCCCTCGCGGCTCTCATCAGGTGTGCTTCCGAATCCCCGGTGGTGGCATCGCAGCTCAACAAGCTCAGCATGCTTGAGGATGAGAAAGGAATCAGTGTATGGTTCGAGAGAGTGGAGTCGTCTGCGAACCCCGCCGACGATCCTTCACGCTTTGTGCTTGACAAGCTCCCCACTAGTTTCAGAGTCCGTTGGATGCCAGGCGAAGAGCTGTTGTTCTAGCGGCATCTGATCTTGAATGGGGAGTGGCATCATCTGCCTTTCACTTGCAGGATGTTTTCACTTGCGGGAACGTGCCGGAAATCCCGATGCAGGATACTCTCAGCTTTGCCATTTTCTGAACATCGGCCACGAATGTGGAGCCGGAATCGTTACCAGTCTGCACCCCTCGCTCTAAAAAGAAACAGTGCAGTGCGAGTGTTTCTGTCCGTGAGTGCAGTTGTGATGCAGTCATGTCCATGTGCTTCATGCTCTGTTTGTGCGCTTGGATTGAAAACATAACCAAATAAGAACAAACTCTCCCGAAGGGGGATGTTTTCTTATTTGATTGTTTTCATGTTTGGAAAAATTGTTTACAATTTTTTCATGCGCACTTTTTCTTTCATGCCTTGCTGGAGTATGTCGCATGACTTTTGATTTTCTCACGATTGCCTTACCATGCTTGTCTTGGTGCTCGCAGTTTTGCTTGCAGGCGTGAGAAAAAATTTTTGTCCCGCCCACCCGCCCTTCTGGAGTAAGCCTCTCTGGCTCGAAATGAGTTTGAAGTCTGTAGGGGGCTCGGGGCGGCGCATGGTGAGCACAGTTTTTCATTGCGTTTTCAAGGCGCTTTTGATTGGCTGGAACGACTGCGCAGTCCCAGACTCCATATGGTGTAAGACACTCTGCCGCACCCGACAGATGCATGAGAGTCAGCAGATCAAGTGGAACACAGGGCCGACTTGGCCCGAGAATGCTGGCCTCGCTCAGCAGCGAGCTGAGCCTGATACTGCACTTGCCGGAGCGCATAGTGAATACAGTCATTTTTGGGGCTTATTCGATGAACAGCAACACCTTGACTCACATGATGAACTGCATGGATTTTGGCATGGGCATGGTTGCGATTTTCATGCTTCTTTTCATGATGATTCTTATTCCGGTTTTCGAGCAGCTCTTTTACAGACGACAATACGCCAGCCAGGGCCGGTCCCAAGTCCGGCGGCGCAACAGGACCATCCTTACGACGACGACATCTTTCCTGAGCGCAGAGGCGAGGGTAGGCGGGAACCACAGCCCGCCCGAAACCATCACAGTGATTTTTCCGAGCTTCCGAGGGTGAAGCCAGTGGCCCAAGGACATTCATATACGGTCAAGCGTGCCTACAAACGAGCATGCAAAAGAGCCGTGTCATCACAGACAGGACACACTTGGTACAAAGGCCGATGGCTCTCAGCAGCCGCCCTTTGTGGACAGTACGTTCCCTCAACTGAGGTGCCGGAACCTCCCAAGCATAGTCAAGGAGCACGCAACCCTAGCGGCACTAGGCATTGCAAGCTTCTTTCCTGGAACTCAGGCGGCCTAGCAGCTAACAACTGGGACATCCTGCAGAACTGGTTAGCTGATCATGCAGTGCAGCTTTGTTGTATACAGGAAACGAGATGGAACATGGAGCAATTCTGGAACAATGGACATTATCACGTCATCCATCACGGCCAAGGCCGCTCAGGTGGACTTATGACGCTGATCCACAATGGGCTGGCTCACAAGGGACAAATTCGGTCCGGTACCATGGCAAATGGCAGGATCCAACACACCCGGATCTACGACCCGGACGGCGGTATTGACATCATAAACATTTATCAGCGGGTCTGGTCACATGGAGCCGTGGCAGACGTAACAGCTCAGCGAAAGACAGTCTGGAACGCGCTCAACGCGTGCTTGGACGGGATCCCAGCGCGAAACCAAGTGTTGGTTTGCGGTGATTTCAACACACAGTTGCCGCATTGCAAAGGGGTGACCGGCACAGCAGTCAGCAACACAACTTATCGAGACAAGAGAGATGAACATGAACTCCTTGACATTCTCCGATTACATGGACTGATTGCAGCCAACACCTTTCACGATGCCAAACAGTACACTTATTGTGGCTCAGGCTCCCGCTCCCAGATCGACTACCTCTTCATGCGCTCAAACCAGGCCCAGGGCCTCAGCAAGCGCGCGCATGGACTTCACAAATTCCCGTTGTTGGCAGCCCGCGGTGAGGGCTATCATGTTCCTTTGCTGGCGCATGTCCCCAGGAGATGGCGCATTTGGCGCTACGACAGTGCACCTCGCCAACCACGCGGTCCCAGCAGGCCTGAACTACAACGTCATATCAAAGATCACGTGGCTCATGTCGAACATTACCTGCAGCAAGCCCTCGTGTCCCCCTTTGACAGTGTAGAAGCAGTGGACCAAGCCATCATTGAGGTCCAAAATCAAATTGCTACGCAGGTCCAGCATGTGCCAGTACAACACCAACGGCCATGGCAAAACCTCGATCTGCGCACAGTCCTCAAGCAGGCCTGGGCACATCTACGGCAAGCCAGGGCACGACGCGGCTGCGGACTTCGCGATGTTTTTCAGGCGTGGAGACACATGCAGCAGTTCAGTAAGCTCATCAAATCGACAAGGACTCCATGTCGGCGACTTAGACGCCAGCGGCTCCTGAGCATCCTCAACGATGCCCAATATCAAGAACGGAAGCGGAATATCCATGGCATTTATCGGCTAGTTGATCGATTGGCGCCGAAGCGCACTCAGGCTAGGCCGCAGATGCGAGATGATGCGGGCGTCCTGCTGGATGCTAGACAGGAGGCCACGAAGACAGCTAGCTACCTCCGGTGCTTGTATGTGGGCGAACCTTGTGTCGATCCTCTCATGTTGCTAGCGGGTGTAGGGCAGATTCTGACTACTCAGGATATATATGACGGTCTTCAGGCCATCCCCGTGAACAAGGCAGGGCCCAAACACTTGGCCTTGAATTCCATGTACAAACACGCGTCAGCATGGCTGGCACCCATCTATGCGGAATTCCTGGCCTCGTGGTGGAACGGTCGTGTGCCCTATATCCCACAACCTTTCAAGGATGCTTGGCTGGTCATGTTGACCAAACCTGGCAAGGTTTGTCGAGGCCCTGCTGATATGAGACCAATCGGTCTCTCCCATCCCGTGGGGAAGGCACTGCTACGAGCTTTGCGTGAGAAAGTCCAGCCCTGGGCAACCGAGTACATGGCTTATACACCGCAGTGGGGTTATCTGCGCGGCCGCGAGGCTTCAGATGCTATGGCTCGTGCTTTTGGGCATTGCTCTGCAGTTCGAGCCTTATGTCAGTCACAGACCCAGAACATAAATCACAAACGAGCGGGGCATCAACGACAGGAGCTGGTGGGCGGACTGGCAGTAGCCTTAGACATAGCCAAAGCGTTCGACTCGGTTCCCCATGCTGAAATAAACCTGGCTATGCAGGCAGCACAGATACCTCCAGAGCTTCGACAGCTAGTTCTTCTATGGATCACAGGCGCGCAGTATCATCTGAAAGGAGAGGGTGGCAACCTAACAGTGGACGTAGGCCGAGGAGTACGACAAGGATGTGTCCTCTCCCCATTGCTATATATCATGGTCGTGGCACGGCTACATTCCCAGCTTCGAAGCGCCTTCGGAGACGAGGCGGACCAGATCTTGGATTACTTTGCAGATGACACTCTGATTCACCAAGAGTTTACGTCGCCCCAAGGTTTTCGGGAGGCCATTGAGCGAGTGGGGAAGTTGCTGGAGGTCCTGGCCCAAGCCGGCTTGAACATCAACGATGACAAAACCCAGGTCCTGCTACGGTTAGCGGGCAGTCGGGCAAAACGGATGCTTCAGGAAGTCACCGAAACACGACGGGATGGTCGGCAACTGAGAGTCTCAGCGTTATGGATGCAGCGATTCTTACCAGTGTGCAAACAGGCCAAGTACCTGGGAGCGCAGCTATCATATGAAGCCTATGAAGATGCTACCTTGCACCACAGGGTGACGGCAGCAAGGGCTACCTATGGACGACTACGCCGCATTCTTACCAGTCGCAGCAATCTTTCTCTCACTTCGCGAGTTCGTTTGTGGTCTGCATGCGTCGCGTCAGGGCTGTATTATGCTTTGGACTCCAGCGGTATCTCGAACAATGGCTTGCAAAAGGTTCGGGTCTTGGTACAGAAGCAACTACGCGCCATAGCGCGTATGCCAACCCACATAACGCACGTCAGCAATCAGGAATTACTTGATCGGCTGGGGGTTTGCGAGCCGGGGGCCCACATCCTCCACAACATGCAGGGACAGCTGCGTCGATGGCAGGCAAATGCAGACCATGACAATCCCATTCCCATCAAGGCGCAAGCTACTATCGGAAGATGGCGGCAGCAACGTGTGGATGAGCTAAGCGCTCAGCTACAACTGGAGCAGAAGGCGGGCAGAAGTGTGCTTACGTGTCCGCATTGTGGACTGGAGTGTGCAAATCAAACGGTGTTAGGCTCACATATTTCCCAAAAGCACAAGGCTGCACCAGTCACCTTCAACCGTCTGGTACATTCCACAGGAGGTATGCCGCGATGCTCTGGTTGTCAGGCGCTTATGAGCTCCTGGGCTAGATTGCAAAAGCATATCGAGCATGGAGCCTGTCCTACCCCCATCGGGATCGACACACCTGAAGCCTCACAGGCCAAGCAGCCGGATGAAAGCGAGGCTCAGCGGTTGGAGCCAGAGATCGAGCAGTCAAAACAATCACCTGAACCGCCTTCCAGTGATCAACCTCTCATTCTGCAGCCTGAAGTCATTGCTGTTGTACGTGAGCATGGTTGGCGAAAGCTCGCCGCGAATACTACCTGGAGGCCCAAGCTTGCTCAGTGGTGCTGTTTATGTGGGACCTGGTGTGTTTCAAACAGAGCGGTCAAGATGCATTTGGCCAAATCTCACAAAGATGTCTGGACAAAACATAAGCATCGGATTGAAACCCTCTGTAAATCCCAACTTGCTGACATCACCGTCCCATGTGGCCTGTGTGGATCAGTTTCCAAGGACCCTAAATCACACGTGATTGCTTGCCCAGTCCTGTTTCAATCGCTGCTTATATCCTTGGTGACGGCGGATGGCGAACGCGGCGGAGGTGAACTTCTTCAAGCACTTGCTACCGGTGGGAAGCCAACAAGAGCAGAGCGGGGCGAACAGGGCCACAACGGCAACACACGCGCCGCTGCAGACGAGCAAGCGGCCCAGGACGGAGGAGCAGCAAGGACGCCGACCACCGCGCAAAAGCAAGCATCAGGAGCGAAATGGACGACCGGAGCAGGGGAGCCAGGAACGCGACATCACCAAGCTCGTGGAAGCAGCGGCCAAACTGACGCTGAAATTGGCGGACGAACACCAACTGCTGCTTCAGGACTGCGGGTTTACTTGGTTCGTGAGCACGGAGCAGGGGGGAGTACTCCCCATGATGTTCGGCATCAGCTCGGAGTGGAAGAAGCTGAAAGAGACCAACCCCCAAAGGATCACGCAACCTCTGAACGTGCTCATGCTGGAGTGCATTGTGACCGAACTGCAAGCTCGTCTTCGAAAGATTGGGGAGGACACCAGTGTAAAGACGGATGCGATTCAAGCGGGATGGTGTACGGATCAGGGGGAGTGGAATTACAAAACCTGGGACCCAACACAGAAGGAGCTCGTAGCCACGACACGGGAACCTATGCCGACCACGGCCGTGGAAAGTCTCCTCATCGAGGTGCTAGCGGACATCAAGGAACCGGGAATTCTACACAAGTTTCATGCGACGCACACACTTCACGAAGACATGGACAAAGCCGAGGACAACAAGGAAGTCTGCTTCACGATTCAAGTATCCCTTCGCAATGCGGGCGAGAGGCTACATCGCAACCTGACCCAGCTCTGCGACAACATGGTCCTCAAGCTCTTGCGCAGCAGGCTGCGTCAGGAGCGCAAGCGTCGACATGGATTGGCCAAACAGCTGGAGGGGCTACTCTACAAATCGCGCAGACCCTACGTTTGCAGAACCCAAATAACGTGTGCTATGTCAATGCTTTGGTGCACATTTTCACTTGGATGTTAGCATGTACTGATCTTCAGGTGAATAGTTTGGGCATGGGGCAAACAGCCTGGCGCACCATTTTGGTGCAGCGCAAGGCCTTCCAAGTCATGCAACTCTTACCTTGGAGTGCCATTATGCGCGGTTGGACACATGGAGGGCGACAACATGATATATGTGAATTCTTCAATCATCTGATGTGCAGGTTCGGGGTTTCGCCATTCCATGGGACATGGAATGCTCGAGTTTTGGAGGCCGTACGGCTGCAAAATCATGACATTGGCGCGTGCGAGCAGATGATTCAGCTGGATGTTCCGACCTCTGGTCGATGGCAGCTGCAGGCAATGGTCGATGCATGGCATCGTCAAGCTTTTCCGTACGCTCTGGAGTCGGCACCCCAATGGCTTGCACTACGGCTTGACAGATTTCAACAGCGCTGCGAGTCAGGACCAGTCAACAAAGTGAGAACCGCCATGGACTGGTGCACAGACCTGATGCTTCCTGAGTTCACCGAAGGTTTGGAAGTTAAGCATGTTCGCTACCGTGTCTGCGCTTTTGCCGTGCACCTAGGAGAGAGTGTGACGTCTGGGCACTACAGAGCTCTTTTGTACAATGCGATCACAGGGAAGCTGCATTACTGCGACGATAATGCGAGAGCTGTTTTGCTTAAAGACTTCGGTAGGGTTTCGAGGGACGTTTATGCCGTTTTCTTAGCTCGCTCGCATTAGCAGTGTGCACGGGGCTTTCTTTAGGGGCAACATGTAAACACATGTTCTTCGCTTGTGGACCGGAGAGTGCTACCAACTGCGCTCTAGTCTTGCCACCCTGAGTGGCCGCTCTTCTGTAGAGGAGTGAAGTCCTTCTCACACGACGCACCGTTGTGGAGTCCGAAAGAAAAGAAAAGCCCTTCTGGAGTGGCATCATCTGCCTTTCACTTGCAGGATGTTTTCACTTGCGGGAACGTGCCGGAAATCTCGATGCAGGATACTCTCAGCTTTGCCATTTTCTGAACATCGGCCACGAATGTGGAGCCGGAATCGTTACCAGTCTGCACCCCTCGCTCTAAAAAGAAACAGTGCAGTGCGAGTGTTTCTGTCCGTGAGTGCAGTTGTGATGCAGTCATGTCCATGTGCTTCATGCTCTGTTTGTGCGCTTGGATTGAAAACATAACCAAATAAAGCTTGTCATTGCAGTAGTCCGTTCCAGGGTAACGGCAGCTCCAGGTTCAGTCGGGCTAGCCTGACATTGGCTTCCCGGTGCCAGCCAAGCCTGAGGGATGGAGCCTATGATCTTGCACAATCCAAACTCTGCTTCTTTACACATGAACTGTGGGAAGCAGTCCTTCCTGTCGGAAGCATGCATTGCCATCTTGGCTGGGAGAGTCGCATAAGATGCCGGTCCCATCAGTCGTTCGGGCATGGAGCTAAAGACAGACACAAAGCCTGAGTTGCCAGCACTAGCGCCGTCCTGCCATGCAAGCTCCTGAGCTTCAGGTATTCCCTGTCCTCCAGTATAGCGTGCCAGATGTTTCCTTGAGGCGAAAGAACTGCTTCTGAGTAATTGCCTGGGTGCCTATTGCTGGCCTTTCAGGACGTGTTTTCTCTCACAAGGGAGCTGTCAGGAAGATTTTCCGTGACAGCTGTCGGCGTTCTGCACGAGTTCGGCAGATGGAATGCCACACAGACTTGGTCCGCACATGCAGTAAGCAACCCATGTACGCATTCCAAGGCCAAAATGATGACACACTGTTTCTCGACTCTGAACATGATCATCCATGCCTTCAGCTCAGGCTCCTATACACCCCTGCACCACGCTATCCACTGAACCGTGCCATGTCTGTGGCGGCATCTCCAGGCATCTTAATCACAGGGAGGTGCCTTGAGCAAAGAGGTCCTTCATCTTGAGACCAAGAGACTGCCGGCAACGTATCGAACAACGTTCTGGCGCGGGTGGCAAAGGGCGAATCCGTTTTGTGGCCAACATTCCGTCCGCTTCCACATCAGAGACATGAAGTTGAAGCTGTTGAAAGGCCCTCAGTTTGTTTTCACTTGTCGAGCTGAGCATTGGCCTAAACATGCAATTTCAGTGTATGCCTCGAGCTAGCAGGTTCTTTCTAGATTACAGCCATGGCACAACCAACATTGTTTTAAGTATCCGTGCTTAGTTCGCAGGTTGCCATCGCCCAAGTCGGCATGTGGCTGCCGGGTTCGATTTGATACCGCTTGGGCAGGAGTCGGATGTTCCAGTGTGAGAGAGGGCTCATGACCGAAGCTCGTTGAAGCCACCGTTCCGTAAATGTTGACCATCTGGCACTTTCTCTGGTCGCCGGTCTTGGGGCATCCGGACGCCCACCTGCCAAGAGATGCCTTTCAGATCAACTGGTGATGTGACACCTCACCTCAGAGATCTTGCTGGCAAGATATGCTGGTCCATCCGTCCGGCTTACACCTTTTGACTGGGGCCGCAGTCTGGCACAACTGCTGGGCCGACGTCCTTCGTGGCTGCTGGTGGCAGCACCCAATGATCCAGACTCGGGACCTGCTGCCGGTAGCTGCTAGCATCCGGAATACAGTGGAGCTGGCTGCGGCCTCAGGCAAGTTCGAGTCGAACAGCCTATGTTCAAGGCATAACTTCTGGCATTAGAATCTCTGATGTTCAGGTCGCTTGATGCGAAACTCTCTCACTCTTTGAGCATGCAGGCAGCCTTCCCAAGATGTGGCCTGAGCCGCCATGAGCCGACAGCTTTCCGTGGAAGTCTTGTTGGCTGTTTCCACTGATGCATCTCTCACTTCGAGATCCCTGTTGGCTCATGCTGCACGGCTGCCTCCCTGTCAGATTGGATTCAACACCTCTTATCATCAGTTGAATCCATCAATCTGCATGCAGCATGGGCTCCTCATCTCAAACCAGAAGCTGTTACGGCTCCGAGAGCGCCGCTTCTCTGTCGGCTTTGTGTGCCGTGCACTCGCATGGAGAGCCCCCTCATTCCTTCTGTTTGGTGCTTCGAGTCGTTGCTGCACCTGTCCTTACCGCAAGACACCACTTATCCTGAGCATGCAGGGGAGTTCTCGGGAGGACCTTCTGTGACAGGTGATAGCTCTCGAGCCTTTGCGCAACTGGGAAATGGCGGGGTGCCAGTTTGCCAAAGCTGTTCATGAGACGCTCGCATGGACCGATCCCGAGGTGGCCGGTTCCCGGCTAGCATGTTTTGATGTCTTCGTGCTCTCACGGACTTTCGTGAAACAGCCTCCCAGAATTTACTGGACGAGCAGCTCAGCTTGAGCAACGCACCCGTTTTGTTCGTGCTGTAGTTCTCGAAGTGTCGCACGGTCCACGCAGGCGAGATCAATCGATGCACGTCCTTGCGGTTGATCCTGATCATGCGCTCACTCAGGAAGTTGTGACAGCAAGCTGGCCATGCATCGAAATCGAGAGAACATGCTTGACTGGGCCAAGCAACGTTTCGGTTTCGTGCGTGCAGGGGCGTCATGACGCGTTTGCTAGAGACCGGAACGCTCATTTCCTTCCATTATTACTGCTCAGAGATATGAAGAGACTTGCGAATATCTTGAATTCGTGACATGCGCCTTGTTCTCCAAGCGAGGCGGCCCGGCCAATGCTGCTGAAGCCGGGGCCGATCTGCCAGATGGTGCCCAGGGGCTTGTTCTCAAGAGTTCCTGACGCATGGCCCTCGTGGTGCAGTATCTTCTGCAAGCTTGCCGTGAGAGCAGCTGCAAACCTGCTTGGCTCCTGAGGAATGTTAGATGAACAAGTTTGAGCCAAGCCTGACAAGTTGGCGCTGCCTGTTCCGTGGCAGACCAGGCTGCCTGAGAATCTCGAAGCCGACGGCCGTGTAGAGTGTCTTGATGGACCCATGCCACAACCCTGTGCCTGCCGTGGCCAGACTTCGTTCATTTTCAGTTTTTTCGGTGTGTTTGCTATCCACTCCGTCCACGCATGAAGAACTTTAAGTTTCTTGAAGGCTCGTTTAGTGCCACCATGTCATACCGCTAAACTCCCCACCCCTGAAGCTTCTGCACCATCCTTTAAGTGCAGCACAACCGTGCTCTGCCGTGGCAATGTCTCTGAGCTTAGAGGTCAGCAGGACGCATCTTTGCTGCAGCTTCCTAATGGCCTCTCTCTCGCAGGTTGCCGAGCTCGCGGCACAGGTGGCTGCATAAGCCTGGGCTGTCGCCTGGCACAGCACTGAAACTTCCACGGCAGTCAAGATGCTTCAAGTCCTGAAACTCAAGCCCCGTCGGTGGTAAACAGTTACAATCCTTCCTTCGCGTCGAACGAGTGCAAGCGCTTAGCTTGTCGTAGTATGCCGTCTGGCCTCCTGTCGAACAACCAGGTCTGCGAAGCACATGTAGCTTTGGGAGAGTGTTCGCTTCCGCGATCAGCCTCTGACCGCAGTAATTCTGCGCCTAAGGGCGCTGATTGTTCAAGGCCACGCTTTTTTTCATGTTAGACCGTGCCTGCATTCGTCACAGAAGCCCGCGTCTTCAATAGCAGGTGCTTCAGCTAGTGTTGGTTCTCTGTTCTCGCTGGAGTGGTCTCACGACCCTTCACAATAGCCTCAGGACCGAATTGGTCCTCTAAGATTTGGAAATGCTCAAGAGCCGGCAGAGCACTATGAAGTAGATCCGACACGTCGGAACGGTTCCCGGCTGTTTGAGACCGTTGCTGAATGTGCTTACGCTCCTGAGGGCGGTCTGATTGTCCCAAGTCCCCTTATCGCAGTCACACACCAGCACACCACGCGGGCACTCCAATCCTTGTTCGATGCCTCGGAGGTTGTCTTGGGGATGGAGTGGCACAGGAGTCAGCATGCAGTGGAACCAGGTTGAGAACTTTGTCTTCTGCGTCTCATTGCTAGATGAGAGTTAGAGGGAGTGCGCCAGATGGCAGCCCGCAAGTCTTCAGAATCAGGATTAGGACTGGGTCGGGATTCCGCTGTGCCGATGCTTTGCCGATGCAGACTCCAATGCATGGTTGCTGATGGGCTCGCGAAACGGAGCTCCATGCCTTGCAACAAAAACACGCTACATGCCTAGTAAGATCTGCAAGCAGGCTTTCATCGCCTACTGATCTGCCAGATCTGCCCTGATTCGACTGACGATGCTGCGACAAGCCTCTGTGTTGACTACAGTTTCTAGATCCCGGTTAAGGGGGTCTGGACTCCGATCAGCGAGTTGACCTCTGAACCGTCTTGCAATAAAAAAGCATGGCCGTGGCTCAGGAACCAGATGACATGAAACGACAAGCGTGATTTGGACGGTGCTAGACCACCTCACCGAACCTCGCATGCACGCTTTGCCACAGGCCATCTTTCCTTTCAATGAGCGCTGTGTTAGCCAGGAATGGCTGGCTCGCCACTGCGTCTGTGGCTAAAAGTCTAAGGAGTTCATCCAGCCTTGCCCTTCCAAGCAAGCGTTGCTACACCCATGTGGCAAGCATGATCAAGTCCGTTCGGCCTCTTTCTCGAATCTCAGAGCGATGCAGCAGAAGCTTCTTGCAAGCTTCTATCCTTGAAGCCTGTCTCGATCCGTGAAGTACATTGAGAGTCCTGGTGCGCGTCCCTTAAAGTGCCATCGAGCGACGCCACATCACGCCAAGGGACGCGTCGTCCGGTCTTTCTCCTCATTGCCAGTTCCTTGGCAAACGTTTGTGAGGAGCCTGTGCTCTTGTCTTCCGCGTTCTGCAAGGGGGTAGAACCCTGATGGCCAAAGACAGGCGCACCAACTGTATCTAGGCGCAGGCATAGACTAAGTGACTAATGGCCATAGCCGTTGCACTGGATGAGCATACGGTACGGGCAATGAGTCGCATGCTTCGCTACGATGCAGGAAGCTGTGTGCTGGAAGCTCAGCAGATTGGACGACGGGCAAAGTTCGACCCCTCGGAGAACCGGCAAATCACGCCTCTCACAGGGCCGAAGCCTGTGCCAAGGCATCGGCTTCGAAGGTTGTGCTCGGAGACTTTCGTCTCGCGCTGTTCCATGATCACATCGGATGGAGACAGCCTGTGCCTGTGCCGTTTCCTCCGAGCACTTGCGTGATGGTGCCAACTTCCCAACTCAAGGCCTGGCAGGGCCTTGGTGCTGGTTCTTTACACACTTGTGGCATCTAGTTTTCACACCACTGCCTCAAATCGTTGCTACTGCAGGCAGCGTGCTTCGTGAATCCACAAAGGTTGCAGTGAGAAATACACCAAGGCCTATTGCTTCCTAAGAGCCGTGGCTGCTTGTCCATGATTCATCTCATGCGACTCGACAGCTTTAAAGCAAACAAGCAGACTGCAGTTTCTGAAAGCGGAGGGGCGAGGTTGAGGGTCTGCTGGGGTGCAAAAGAAATCGAAGACACGTCTTGCTTTTCCGTGGAGAGGTGGCCAGTTGTGCACGAATTCACTCAGGCCCATGGTCAGTGAGTTGGGCACTGTTGTGGAGCGGAGAAGCTGAGAAGCTACGTGGGTACAGGGGAGACATTGGCTTTTCAAGATATTCATCAGGTTTCACATCCCGTATTCTTTGGATCGCAAAGTTCATTTTTGACCATCCAAGCAAGCGTTGCTACACCCATGTGGCAAGCATGATCAAGTCCGTTCGGCCTCTTTCTCGAATCTCAGAGCGATGCAGCAGAAGCTTCTTGCAAGCTTCTATCCTTGAAGCCTGTCTCGATCCGTGAAGTACATTGAGAGTCCTGGTGCGCGTCCCTTAAAGTGCCATCGAGCGACGCCACATCACGCCAAGGGACGCGTCGTCCGGTCTTTCTCCTCATTGCCAGTTCCTTGGCAAACGTTTGTGAGGAGCCTGTGCTCTTGTCTTCCGCATTCTGCAAGGGGGTAGAACCCTGATGGCCAAAGACAGGCGCACCAACTGTATCTAGGCGCAGGCATAGACTAAGTGACTAATGGCCATAGCCGTTGCACTGGATGAGCACACGGTACGGGCAATGAGTCGCATGCTTCGCTACGATGCAGGAAGCTGTGTGCTGGAAGCTCAGCAGATTGGACGACGGGCAAAGTTCGACCCCTCGGAGAACCGGCAAATCACGTCTCTCACAGGGCCGAAGCCTGTGCCAAGGCATCGGCTTCGAAGGTTGCACTCGGAGACTTTCGAATTGTAGCTTAGAACCAACCCGGCTGTTCCTGCGTCCACACCAACCCTACAGACCCGAACTGTGCTTCCTTCTTGTTCCTTTGAGCCGGTGTTCACCCTGTCTTTAGAAGCCGGCTGGGCCCAAGGGCGGGGCTTGGCGGCAATGAGGGCGGCGACCCCCCAGCGAAGTCACAGAAGCGTCTCCAGCTCCTGGTCAGCGCCTTTGCTGCGGGGTGCCCACCTTTGTAAAGGGTCTGCGGAACCGTGGTAGAGAGTGCTTGGGCTGTGATGCCATCTGCACGACCTTCAAGGTCTTGGATCAACGTGGGATCGGAGGCGCCCGGCTTTGGCAAGCGACTTCCTCAGACCATATGGCCTGTGCACTTGGAGGCTTTGGCCGACATGCCCAGCTGCTGAACCGCTGCGGCCAAACTGCACTTTCACGACGATGTAGCAATCCACAAGGTCTAGTGGAAGCCTCAGCAGGTGGAGCACTCTGCGGGGTTCATGCTTGAAAGTTTTGCAGGTGATCGATTCGTGCATGATCAGCCCAGCCCTCTTGCTCACTCCCGCCATGTGACCACATGAACAGAGCAGAGCGGAGTAGAGCAGAGCAGAAGCAAACATCATCCACAGTGTAGTGCACACGGGACAGATCCTGTTCGTGATTTGGATCTTGCACGTGAAGCATGCGCAGGAAGGTTCGTGTATCCGTTCAAGAGCCCTTGTGCAAGCACCTCGAATTTTGGGTGTGAAGTCCCGGAGAAATGATGGTGTCAAGTTGAGTGTGTCGATGACTTGCTCTGACGTCGGCTTGGCCAGCTGGGCTGCGGTGCCCACATTGCATGCATCCATCGCAGCGGAGCGGAAGCACATTTTGCCTCCAAGACTTTGCCGGTGTCATGCCAGCTAGTTGTTTTGCAACATGTGCGGCTTGAAGTGGTCACAGTTCACAGCCTTCAAGCGGCTGCACCTTAAGCCGCTTCGCACGAGCTGCGGCCGGTAAGACAGGCAGCCACCTTTGCTTGAGGAGTCCGATTCTCACGCGCAGCCATTCATCGTCTTCCGCTGCAGTGATAGGGGGACAGCGCAGACAGCAAGCGGAGAACGAGTCCAGGGCAATGCTCTCAACATGTTTCCTGACATTTTCTGGCGCTTTGCCGGCTCGCTCTCTGCGCGGCACATCTTTTGACGCGCTGATGCTTGGTACTTGCGCGGAATTCTGTTCATTCTCTACCATGGATGTTTGACATCAGGTAGCTTCATGTCGATCAGCGGCTTGATGCATCATTCTGCACTCATGCTCGGCCGTGTTCGGCCCCAGGACTGATCCTGGCTGGATGGAGTCTTGGCTCTCATGCCGTGTCAGCGGTGCTTTGCCAGTTAGAGAAGCTGGGCTTGATGCCTCTTGCGGCTGTTTTTCTGGATCCCCGAGCTCCTGGACCGCTGTCGTCCGTCTCGAGATCTATGGGCTGCTTCTTTGCATCGGCAGAACTGCCGGGGTTCCGCTCGGCGGTGCTCGCGGCGGACTTCTTTGCGCCACGGGCAGGCGCACGCAGCACTTCAGAAAGCATTGGCATCCGCCTCCTGAATCGGGAGAGTGCCCTGGCGAAGCAGAGAGTCTTGCTTCACGCACGCGCGCAGCAAGGCAAGCTTCCTGTGGCTTGTCGTGATTGAGATAGCATCTTAGTCACTTGAGAGATTTAACGACATGGTGTGACCTTTGCGGTTTTACGTTGGCAGGGTACTGAACTATTTCGGGCGATTGAGATCGAACGTGTTAATTAACCACAATTTTTTCGAGCCGAACTGGAAGTCCATCCCCTCGTCATTTGCCACTTGTCCTCAAACGAGGCTGGGAAGAATTCTGTCAGGTAGTAAGAACAACACCCGTGGCAGAAACATGGAAAGGAAGCCGTAGATGAACACCAAGTTGAAACCACAACTCAAGGAGCGTTACATCTGGCAGATGTGACACTTTCTGTTGCCTTTTGAAGCTTCTACGGGGGCTTTGTGCAGATAATGGTTACCCAGGAATAATCAGCAAGCAGTTCATAAACCGAACACGAACTGTGCCAAGGGCAGTTGCCTGCAGCTGAATCTAGGAGACCCATCAGCCAGCCACAATCGGAAGCGACCCTTGCTTGAAGACGGCGGCCACAGGAATCAACCCACTGCTGATCGGTCTTGAGCATGCTTGGGACTTGGCAGTCTGTTTGAGCTGCTCAGCTACAAGTGGGTAGTTGTCAAAATTAGGGTCCCTTGTTGGGTACCCGAAATAATAGGTGCCGTGCTATATTAGCGGTAGCGACCCAAAACGGGACCCTAATTGGGTCCTGCAGGGTACCAAGACGGGGTACTGCTGCTGATGACATAAATCCTGCATTACCTTAAGGGACCTAAACTATGGGAATTATGGTATACTCCTTATTATGGGTCGTGCAGGTTTTATATCATCAACCGTGTCACAAGAGAATTTCGAACTCCTGCCAACCTAGGCCTCGGTTTTGGCATGGGCCAGTAGCTACGGTTGATGATAGAGATCCTGCATGACCCATAATAAGGAATATACCACAATTTCCGTAGTTTAGGGTCCTTGAGGTAATGCAGGACTTATATCATCAATAGTACCAATCATCCTCTTGAGGTTTCCCCCCAAAACATCCCTCAAGCATGACTCGGTTGAGGATTTTCCCGCTAAATTTGGGCAACTGGCCAGCGCGGGTGCGCATGTTGAAGAAGTAGTTGGCCCAATATAGGGCTTAACAATTTGAATAGGGTTTCGGGGCCCACCGTATTCAAAGTATACTCAGGAAACCCCACAAGGTGCTCTTGGAATCCGGAAGCCTCTGTTGCCAGCTGTTCAGGCCGCCGCTGTCGGCGGAAGCGCAGGAGATGAGGCGATACAACGTTGGCAATTCTCGATGACACTATGGAGTTTTATGGAATCAGATCCAGATCCTGACAAGCCAGTGGCCGATGATGCCTGTGCGGAGAGCTTGTTGGACCTTGGTGACCTTGCGCCTGGGGCTCGCAGTATGTATTACTCTTGCCCCGCTGAATCTACAACTCTTGTAACGTGCCTTACTTGGAGGTTCATGGGTAGTGATACGTCGGGTTATGAGCCCCCTAATATGTGTTATACCTGCACTTGTCATACCGTGTAACCCCACTTACTGTATCACTACCCATGAACCTCCGAGTAGTTCGTGGGCGAAAGGGTCATGCAGAAATGAACAGGCCGCGTCTCCAATCATGATCCCAGGACCAGCTGTCTTGGCTGCGGACACATCTGCTGCAGCAAGAGCAGCTGAGTTCATCATGCCGCCCCTTGTGGGGTGGAGGTGGCGATGTGAAGGATTTTGCTGTGGACACATTTGCTGCAGCGAGAAGAGTTGAGTTGAGTCCGTCATGCCGCCCCGCTGGGGTGGAGGTGGAGACGGAGATGTCCTGATTTCGCTGCGGACACATTTGCTGCAGCAAGACGAATTGAGTTGAGTCCATCATGCCGCCCCTTATGGGGTGGAGGTGGAGATGTTAATGTTTTTGCTGCGGACACATTTGCTGCAGCGAGCAAGCCTTCATCCCAGGACAGCTACAGCCCAGTCCATCATGCCGGGCGGAGATTTTCATGTCTTTGCTGTGGACACATTTGCTGCAGCAAGACGAGTTGAGTTGAGTCCATCATGCCGCCCCTTATGGGGTGGAGGTGGAGATGTTAATGTTTTTGCTGCGGACACATTCGCTGCAGCGAGCAAACCTTCATCCCAGGACAGCTAGAGCCCAGGCCATCATGCCGGGCGGAGATTTTCTTGGTAGCCTTGTATAGCCGTGTAGGCGTTGAGTTTCCTGTTACCCGTAGCACGGGCTCGAGGGTAGGATGAGGCCCCTCCTGAGTTTGCTGCTTTTTTGCAGCCAAATTCACAGCACTCAACCGTGGCAATGGCCATGGTCTGCTAACCGTAGCCTGTCCGAGACCTCCCAGACCTGTGCACACCAGGATGGCACCTGTGGCGCGACTTCGCGCCCGGGTAACGCCAGCTGGTGGAGTGAATGGTGGAAGTTGTGGGTCAAGATATCCACAATGGACCCCTCCGTGGATTCAGGAGAGGAAGGGCCACGAGAGGACGACCCCTCACCACCCTGGTTCCTCCGAGTCGCGATGAAGTTCCTGCTCATGTTTGTAAAGGGAGGAATCGAATACTGCGGTATATTGTGTGTCTCCATAGGCCTGGCGGCCAAGTGGGTCTACTGGCTTATGGCGGGCATGGTTCTGGTGGCCCTCGCGCAGCTGGCCTACTGGACTTATGTCTGGGTCCTTCGCTAACGAGGTTTGCCTACGTTTTGGCACAGTACTTGGTGGGCCGCGCTCCGTGGGATGAGGTCCTGACCCACCACGGCCGCACGCCCTTCCGTCTTGTGTGGTGTGGGCCCACGGGACAGGTGGCCTGGACCGCCCAGTACATCCAGGACAAAGTTCGGGGCAGAGGCACTTGTCAAGCCCCTTTTGATTTGTTGGTCACCGATGGTACCGCTCTCGCACGACTGCGACATGGAACCATCCGGGGGCGCACGAATCGGCATGGGTTTACTTGCCCCTGCGACACGGTGCATGGGAGTTCCCACCGCTACTGGCGGCACTCCCTTGAGGGGGCGAACTGCCGGGTGCACCTCTGCTCTCAATCACCCTGCACCGCACCGGAAGCTGCAGAGGTGCATGTCACCTCGAGCTCTGTCGTGCCGCGGGAGGTAGAGCTGGACCTCACCGAGTTGGCGGGCAAAGGCCCTTTCGGCAGGTGCCTTACGGCCACGTGGCTTCTCAGCGCCCAGGGGTATTACCTCTGGAAGTCACTGGGAGGTTGCGTGTGTTCCTTCCGGCGCCGGTGTTGTCAGTTCTGTGGCTGTGGCTCACGCCCGCGGCGCGGTCCGCGCCCGGGGGGGGAGAACGGCCCAGAGCCTTCACGCCTCCTGCATGACTGGTCCGAGACGGAAAGCGAAGGCGATGACAATGCCCAAGCTTGCCAAGCTGATCAGCTCGCGTGGGAGGAAGGGGGTAAAACCCAAGCGTTGTGCAAAGAGCCGTGCAAGGACCTGGCCCTAGGGACAGCATTCAGGTCTTGCCGGCAGACACACGCGTCAGCGACAAAGTCGGGTTGCAGGAAGAAGACGGCGTTTGTTATGCTCGGCTATGCTCCAGGCATGCCGCCCTATACGGGCATGCATGCCAGTGCGCGGCGCAAATGTGCTGTCGAAGGGTGCGTGGAACTTAGTCGGACCACCAAAGGTGGGGTACGGCTATGCAAGCTCCACGGGGCCAAGGAGGAACGCAAACCTCCTACCAGCTCACAATCGAAGAGAACTTCCGAGCCCGATAAGCATACCCCGCGGCGTGGATCCACGCCCGGGGGCACCTGCGCATCAGCGGACGCTCCTGTGACGCCCCGAAACTCCCAAACTAAGCCTCGCAGCACCTCAACCCCACCGGGAGTAGGGCGAACACAGGGAGAAACAGAGCCCCAGTTGCTCAGCCTCACTTGGGACGAGGTCGCGAACCTGCCAGATCCCGCGACACGCCTGCGAGCGATTCGCGCTAAGACTGGGTCCGGACGTGACTCCGAGGAGAGGCCCGAACCTCTTGGGGCGCGAACCCCCGCGCCGAGGCGCTGGGCAAGCTGGTGCGCAACGTTGCTTTGGGACAACCAGCAGCGAAGGCGTACGCAGCGGCTTGTCAGGAATATGGTCTTGACCCGCATGCACGTCCACTGCAGTGGGCAGCTCGGGAATACCTGCCCCGGCTTCCCATCCAATACCCGCGGCTCGCGCGGAAGGTTCTGGAGGAGATTGCGGAACAGGGGCAACCTCAGGAGCACGACCCCGTGCTCGGAGCTTTCCACGCATACCTGCAGGGTACGGAGGGGAGCGGGGGAACCGAGTTTTCTCCTGGTGCTCCCCCTTTTGTCAGTGGCGAACCGCGCCACCCTGCCCTTACCTTGTTTGGAGGCACAGAACCTCCCGCGGCTCGCTCCGAGCCCGGGATTCCTGTTCCCCCCATCGAAGCAGGGCAAAATGCTCCACCGGCGGAACGCACTCCCTTTGCGGCGGCGAGCCTGTTCCGGCCACGCGAGGAGGGACCCGGTAGCCACGGGCCCTCACCCCTGACCGGCCCTCCAGTACAAGGCAACACGATCCCCGGTGGATATCAAGTCCTCGCCAATGCTGTGCGGCCTTTCCATATACCGATGCTGAACCCCCCAGGCTGGACGAGTCTGCCAAAGCCCTGCAGGCCATTGCTCGGTCACTTGTCAAAGACGACCAAGGGCAGGAGAAGGGGAAGCTTTCAGCTATCGGTCGGCAGGAGGAACGGCTCATCTTCCTCTTGCGGGGCTGCGACAGCTTGGACGTGCCACTCGCCGCTGGCGTTGTTGGCAAAGAGCTCTATCATAGTTTGAGGGCGGCTGCGACCCAAGCCCGGCCGAAGCTACGGCAACTCCGGTTTCCAGTTAACCTGACCAACCGCCTGTGCTACGCGTTGGCGTCGGCTAGCTTCGGAGCCAAGGACGTGAAGTCCCTGCCGCTGCACTGCGGGTCCGCCGCTGATTTCCCACAAACCGAGGAAGCCGAATTCGATGCTTACTCCAGCCCTCCGGACCTCAAGCTCGAGCCGCGACCGCGCGGTCCTACTACTGTTAGCACTTGGCTGAGAAACGCTTTGAGGCAAGCCTGGGGCCTGGCCTGCGTCTACGGACAACAGCATTATGCCGTATGGGAAGCTGCGGCTCTCCACCTGACTAAGTTGGGAGAGGAGCACAGTTACGCATGGCCGGCGCATGTCATTTTTGATGTGTGGGAAGAGCTATGGGCTCGCTTCTTTGAAGAGCTCCGGGAAGTCGATCGGGACCTACGACGCTTGATGCGAGAGGAGTCACCGACTTTTGATCGCATGAAATTCGTTGCCACTGCCCCTAATTCTGAAGGTCGGCCTTGGCTGCGGCTTCCGGGCACATTCCGGCTTGAGGACCCACGCGAGTACTTCACCACGGATGTCCTGGATAGACTAGCGCCAACTGTCGCGTGCCGCGTGGGCTCAGGCCCTTCGCGGTCCTGCGCGTGCTGGCCTCCCGGGAGGCGGGGGCAGGGCCGGCGACTCCTCGGCCGACGGGCAAGCTGGGCACCCGGGAAAACCAGACGAACCACCCACCCGCGCTGGCGGGGCAGCTGGCAAGGGTGGGGGCCCCCCCCCAGCTCTCGTAGGCCCGGGGCTTTCCCCGAAAGAGACCGCTCGAGCTCTAGAGCACCGGCCCAGGGACGCGGACGGGCATTTCCAGTGCTGGGATTTCTTCACCCATCGAGGTTGTAAGAAAACCGACTGCAGCCTGTCGCACAAGGGCTCGGTCAAGTGGAAGGCTCTTGACTATTCTATCAAGCTGCAGCTCCTCCGTCGGGGGGGATTGCGCAGTACAGCCAAGCGATCCACTGACGAGCTCGTTAAGGAAATGACCAGCCTGCGAAGCTTGGAAGCCCAGGACCAGGCTGCTAAGATCCAGGAGGGTGGGGGTCGGCGTAGGCCCGGCCGGAAAGCCAACCGAGCTGGAGAGGTGGCTGGCGCCACCCCATCTAAGCCGCCCCCCGACCCCACTCCGGGAACCCGTGCAGGCGAACTCGACGCCGAACCACAGCTCCCCGAGGCTCGTTTCGAGCCCGGGAAACACAGCGTGCCACCTCCTCCCGAGCCCCCAATCGAACTTAGGGACGGAGGCTATACCCTCCAAGAGGAGGGCCTCCGCAAGCTCGTGCAGGGCGCCGATTACGACTGGTACAAGTACTGCCGAAGAGTTACCTCCAGGTTACGAGTTCGCGGGCTTGGACCTTACCACCCGGACCAGTGCGATGCGGGCAGTCGAGGCCTTGCTCGCTTCTCAGGACCCGCCCCTCTCTGAGATGCCGGACCTCCTCACAGTGTTCGTCAGGAACTACCTGCTCCACCACGATTCGGAAGCCCCCACAAGAGCGGCTGCAGGCCTGTTTCCAGGTCGCTACTACTCTGGGGGGCCCGGAGCTTGCCTCCCAGGCGACTGAATACCTCGAGTCTACCCAGCGCTTGTCGAGAGCTTGTGGGTCGGATCAGCTGGGACGGGGTATCGGTTATGGCACCTTCGAGTACAACGGAGCCCACTGGCGTCAGTTTGACTACCAGGACCGGCTCCCTCTCAGTCCCGACATGCAAGCCCTATTGGGGCGCAACGAGACGCTCCACGTTGCAGCGGGTGTCCTTTCTACAGAGGGCGAACTCCCAACGCTGGCTGCGGCTCAACTTCTGGGGCAAGCTGCCCGTGAAGCGATGAACCACTCAGCGCGGGAGGTCGAGGCCCAGTTAGGGCCGCCCCCCGAGTATCTCACTCGGGCCGAGGCCGACTTCAGGGTGTTCAACCATGACCTCCTGCATTTCGGCCACGATCGGGACTATCGCACCCTCGTCGCCTACCCGCAACCGGCTTGGGAGCATTTGACGTTTGGGGTCTGGCGGGTGGAACCACATGGCAGTGCTCTTGTGGAATACCTGGTGGGCAGCCGTTCTGGCCCTGATGGGCCTGTTGTATGGCTCCTTGTGCACAAGGGTCATATGCGGCTCCTCTTGCCTCCAGCCTCCGCGGCGTACCCGTTTGGTCGAGAACTCTTGATGGTTGGGTGGGAGCCTCACCTGGAAGCCGCCAAGCCAGCCGAGGCCTGTCTTCCGGCCCGGCGCGTTCTGGCTTGTCCTGTCTGCCGGTCGGACGCGCCTGAGCGCGCGTTCCATTCCGGTTTTGTCCCACCAACTTTTGGGCTGCAGCCTCTGAGGCGCGGCGGCGTTTCCCCCGCGGCGTGTTTCAAGCCCGGGGCGCCGGTTGCCCTTCACAGGTTCACCCCCTCAGATCTCGAGCACTTGTTCGGGTGTGCCTCGCTGGCTGGCCACTCGGCCGTTGTCGTTGGCTGCCCCGGCCCGGTCAACGATGGTGTCGCCATTGGTGATCCGAGCTGGGCTTTCGCTGCTGAGCCCAGAGCCAGGGCAGCGTTGCTGCAGCTCCTGGACAGCTTTGAAGGGGACCGCGTCCTGCTCTGGGTTGGTCCCGAATTAGTTATGCCCGCTGGACCCCTCCACGCCTTTCTCGAGTTCCTCGGAGTCTTGCAGGCTCATGTTGAGGCGCGAGGTCAGGCGGGAGCCCTCGCCGGCCCTGTTACCCACCGCTTGTGGACGCACAAAACGTTTGTGCTTCTTTCTTGCGAGCGTGCGTGGGATCGCGCGCGCGTCGACAGCTGTGCCCTTCCCCCGGGGGGGGCGGCTGTTTGTCGTGGTTGGTGCGGGGTTGGCCGGCCGGTGCCTGGACTGGTGTTTCCCGCCTTTGTCGGGGTGCCCACACCCATTTTGGCGACTGCCGCGCTGCTCGCTTTCCCCCTCGGCCCGCAGGCCTCCTCGTCGCTGGAAGGGGACGGCGGGGGGGGGGCAGGGCGCCCGGTCTATTAGCCCTTCCGCTCCCAAGAGTTCGGAAGCTGCTGAGACAGCAGAAGCTGGGGCCCAGCAAGGTCCGACGTCCCCCAGAGCCCCTCAAGGGCCGTGCGGACAGGCTGTACTCGAAGGTACCCGGGACCGAGACAAGAACCAGCTTTGAGCTGTGGCCGGAAGGGTCACCCTTGGCTGAGCCACCTTCGGCAGCCCTGGAAGCGGCCATTGGAGCCTACTTGGATTTGGTCGCAGGTGCCCTTACGACCCCGCGAAGTTTGCGGGGCGATTCGAGCCCGGGATCGACTCTTCCGACCTCGCAGGAGCCGCGAGCGCCGCGCTCACCCCGCAAAGGGTGGGTGCGTGCAGCTTGCCGTGGGAGAGCCACTGCTGGGCTCTCGTCGCGGCTTGGCTCGAGGCGGAGAACAGCCGCTTGAGCATGAGCAACCGCCGTGCTGGCGGGAGACCGCGTGACCGCTCTCGCGAGCGAACACCCAGAGAGGCTGGTCAGCGGTCAAGGCTCTACGACGACGGAAAAAAGCTCACAGCGTTTCTCCGCCACACCGCCCCGGTGGACGTGAACGGCTACATAGCCGTAGAAGAGCTGCTTCGGTTCAGGCGGTTCGAAGGCTGGACCTCCGTCAGGGTGAGAGAGGCTGTGGCAGCCTCCAACAAGAACCGCTTCAACGTGAGGACGTCCCAGGGCGTAGAGCAAGTCGCGGCCTGGTCTGGTCACACCATCCGGGGTGTTCTGGGCCCAGCCCAGCACGTCGCGGCGGGTTCCCTGCCCGGCGTCCTGGTGCACGGGACCTACAGTGCACATGTGCCGAGCATCCAAGCAGAAGGATTGGTGCCGAGCAGGACCCCAAGCACCCACACCGTAAGTGGCACCCCGACCTCGAGGTATCATCTTGATAGACGCCTGTAAGGCGCAGGCCGAAAACCACGTGGCCTTCCGGCTGACGGGAAACGGGATCTACCTGGCGGACCACGTGTTGCCCTCCGAGCTGTTTCGCTATCCTCCCTTGGAAGGAGTTCGAGGCGAGCTTGGCTCCAGGGTCTGGGTTTGACTGGGCTGAGCACTCTGGAGGAGGAGCTTCGGCAAGGAACCCCTCCCCGCGGCGCGCTTCGCGCCCGGGGCCGGGGGAATCCCGCGGAGGCCCTGGCGCTGGAAAAGTTTTCCACCCGCGAGAGCTGCAGGGGCTGCGAGCTTCCCGCCACCTAAGGACACTTCGAAGAGTAGCTTCCCGCCAGCGCGGGACCCGGCTATAAGAGCAGCTTCCCGCCGGCCCGTGTTTCGGCACCCAGTCATCCGCCGCCGGTAGTGCTGACGCCAGCGTCCGCTCGGGTTCCGTCGGGCCCCGCAAGTGGGTCAGAAGACCCCGCACCCCTTTCTGTCAGAGGAGGCTGCGGTAGCCGCCGACCAAGAGGATGCAGCCGAAGCCATTGAGGTCAGCGAAGATGAAGCGAGCCTCCCGCTGAACACTGAGACTGTTGCCCCGGGACCGGTTGAGAGTCTGGCGGCGGTGGCCAAAGCTCTCGGGCCGGTCGCCGCCGGCCAGGAGCCTGCTACAATCTTCGTGAAGCCCTCCACGTTTGAAATTTTGCAACCGGCTGGCGACGATGAACCTGATTGGTCGGCCGAAGAATAAGAAGAGCCCATCATAGTCCAAGCGATCCCCGCGGGGGAGGGCTCAACGGAAGCTGGGGCTCCCGAGGAGGAGGCTTCTCCGCGGCGCGCTTCGCGCCCGGAGGCCGCCTCTTCCTCTGGGACGCGAGCTGCCTCCGTTTCAAGAGCAGGCGAGGTCAGTGGACCGACCAAGCGGACGGCCACTAGAACTCGGTCCGAATCGCCCAAAGTTCGCTTTGGCACAGCGCACCTTCAGCTTATCCGAGAAATCGCCCAAGCCGACTCAGCAAACTTCAAGAGTCTCAAGCGGGTGGTGGAAGGAAGCAACGTGTCAGCTGTGACCAAAAGCCAAACCCTGGACCGCTTGGAACAGCTGGCGTACCAGCGTGGGGTCGCCTCGCTCGAGGGCAAGATCCGCACCCTGGATGTCCAGCGGGACGTCGCCCAGAGAGCCCGCACCGAGTCAGAGTACTTGCAGTCCCTGACTCCAAAAAACAGGGCACTGGAGCAGAGCAACCCGGAGCCGAAGACCTCGGACGCCCGCATGCAGCAGGCAATTGCCGCAGGCGGGGCTGTCTGGGTCGAACGGCGCAAGCAGAAGGGGAGGGAAAGAGCCGCGCGCCACAGGGAGGCTCAGGTTGCACAAGCGGCAGAGGAGAGGGCCGCCGCTACCAGCGTGATAGCCGGCCTCCCTGTCGACCAGCGGGGCCCGGCCCTGGATGCCGAGATGGACCGCCGAGCCCGCGAGGAGCTCACAGAGTTCCGACGGATGCTCCGCGAAGAAGCGAGGGCAGCTCGGCCTCCGGACAATAGGCCCAGGCAAAAGGACTCCAAGCGCAGGGCCGCGCTCAAGTGGCAGCGGTGGCGGCAGCGACGCTCCACCGACGACAAGGAGCGCGATACCAACCACGCCATCGCACACCTCACTGGTCGTGGGCCCCTCTCCTGGGAAGAGGCAAGCCCTGCCCCCGCGGCGCGTTTCGCGCCCGCGGAAGACCAGATAAGGCGTGCCTCGCGCCAGGACGATCGCAACGCGGATGCCCGCAACCGTGGCCCTGCGACAGAACGTGGGGACCTGCGCCCCAGCTGCCGCGCCGGTGCGGACGGCGGCTCGCCCGGCTTTGGGCAAAAAGAGCCGCCCGCCTTCAGGGTTACTTGAAGGGGCGGGGGTGTTAGTAATTGTATATGCAGGTTGTTAATTGTTTGGCACAGTTAGCAAATGACTTATATGAGATGTGTAAGTGTAGTTATTGAACTTAGCTATGTTGAAGTTAACTTGGTTAGCTAAGTGTATTTATATGAAAAAGATAAGTGAGCTAAGTGATCTAAGTTGCATGAAGCATGCTGCTCAGAGACGCAATGCAGGGCTTTAAAGCTCGCATGCAGTTCTCTTTTTTACACCTGCGGGACTGCGACAATGGCAGCATTGCCCGAAATGCTGTAAGGGCATGTGGCCCGGATCAGTCGGGTTTGCACGAGGCCACAATCGTCGGAGACTTCATACATACAGCCATGGACATGTGTCCAGAAGGTAATGTGCGACCATACAACTTTCTCGCACATTACATGATAAGCCACTTTGCCTACGGCAGTGACCCCATCCAGATCCATCAAGGCCAAGTCGCCGACAGCCACGGTGAAGTTTCCTCCATGCACTGCCTGCCTGGCTGTGAAGACTTCACCCTGGACCCGGATCGTGTTGTGTATCTCTGTTTGCAATCTGGCAGGAGCTGGTCTCACAGGGTCGACCAAGCGAACTCCTTGGCCTGGGAGGTATACACCCTCTGCCAGACTTTCCATGTGACCATGGAGTACATCTTGTAGGATGCTCCTCTCAAAGGTTCTGCTTGTATCCAAAATTTCATTCGAAATTTTTTTGATGATTTTATGTTTTCTTTCGTGCACAAAGCAGCTGAGGAGGACCTGATGCTTGGCCAGTTGCAGCGCCAAATGGCCTGCCAAGTGACACTTTGGCACCCACCACTCATCTCCATACCGACTTTTCGCCAGATCGAGATGCCTTTTGATGAGCTGCTGCAACTGCAGGGGGGTAAATGCTGAAGGTTTGGCATTGATCGCTTGCAAAGCATCAATCACCTTGCACAAAGCCAACCAAACCTCGCAAGAGTCCCGGATATCTCTGCTGCAATTTGGCAGCACAAAGACTAGCACATAGAGTCGCAGCAGCTGCATAAAGTTCAGAGCCTCGCTGGCTCCACACTTCAAGGTTTCGCTTGGCTTTCGCTTCTGCAAGATATCCTTTGCAGCAGCACCTCGCAAACGAGAAGGCCAGGTAAAACCATTTGCGAAGCGATCAATGTCATTGTGCTTCCAGCCATGGTTGTGAAGCTCTCCAAGAAAAAACCCTGTCAGAACATTGAAGATGCCATTGACTAAATAGACATGGAAGTAATCGAACATCACACACTCGATGACCGGAGGCCCGTATGCTGCATGTGCCAGCAATCCATCCTCTTTGAAATTGAACCCCATTGCTGTTTGGAGTTGCAGGAATCTGTCTTTGTTGAGGACCCTCTCTTGCCTTCGCAAGAAGTCCATGGTGTCTCGTATAGACTCGGGTGTGTGCATCCGAAAGCAACTCATGTCGGTTTCCAGGCCGGACACCATATTGCCCCGACTCCTTTCAGCAATGCTGCTTTTGTGGTCCACGGCGTTTTGGCATTGAACACAGAATATGAGCCCACTGGCTCCTTTATTGAAAAGGGTAGCCTTAATTGCAGCTTCGTCGGATATGATGATCTTCAAGTCGGCAAAGAGCATACGTGCTTGTCCAGGGCACTGCAACACAAGACCTTTTCTGAAGTCAGGTCTCTCAAAGAACAAGGCTGCTAGCTGCCTGAAGAGCACAGTCATGCCGCCGAGATCTGCGACCAGAGAGCTGCGAATGGCACAGAGAGTGAACCAGCAATTTTCGCAACCCATTGCATGCTGTCCCAAAGGGAGCAGGCTCCAATATACGGCCTGGACCTTTCTCCGGTTGGAGTGCTTGAGTTGGTTGCCCGGAGCCAGCTCGTCGGAATACCACACCAATCCCCATGGTTGAAGAATGCTGGGGGGTGTGGCATCCATGGCCCTCTCCAGGAACTCGCCAAATGGTCGACATCGCTCTGTCGCCCAGGCAAGCATTGCAGCTGGGTTCAAGACAGGAAATTCAAACTCCACACCAGTTTCGGCAACACACTTGAAGTCGCATAGGATCTCGCCATAAGCAGTTTGGTAGCTCCGAGTCTTCTCATCCCGGGCCCGCTTCAGTGTTCGGCGACTCGTCCCAGATGGCAACTCGGGCAGCTCTTTGAGTTCCTGCAAGACCTGACTGAGACCTCGCTGGGATACATATGATTTCCTTCCCAAGCAGGAGAGCGAGGAGCTCCCGGCGGAAGCCATGGGGTCTGCTGGCGAGCTCTTGGCCCTGCCGAGCGACCCACTACTTTGACTGCAGATTCATACATATATATATATGTATATCTGTATAAAAGGTATACTATATATAGGAAAAGTGGATGGGAGCATGCAGGCACTGTGTACGTACCTTATATATCTATATATATATATATATACAGAGATATGTTTTGTTTACATGTATATATGCATGCTCTTTGTTCCTGCAGGTTTCCAAGCATATTGCTGCAACGGTGCAACCCCACTGCGAGCAGTCCGGGAAACTCCAGTGCAAGGCCAAGACAACCTTTAACCATAAACCCGAAACTAAATATTTGATATATATATATGTATACACAGAAACCCGAAAGCTATAGATATATAGCATCCGAGTATTGATTTGTACACATATATATACATGTATATACAGTTATATATATATATATATATAGTATATACCACACCAAACCTAACCTAACACCAAACGTGATCCTGAGACACATCTTAATAAATCGCAAAGCCATATATAATATATACATGTACAACTCGAAAGCTTCAACATAGCTCTCGAAGAAGGGTCCACATTCGCACCCTCCTAAAAGGACACCCCTGTATAATATATGTGTGTGTATATATATATATATATCAATATATATTCAACCCATATATATATATATAAAGTATATATAGGCTCCTATATATATATATATATATACATCCCATATGTAAAGTATATCTATATATATATATGTATATAACACATATATAATATGCCACGAAACAAAAACCCGGATCGTGCAGGCATCCTGCACCACCGCTTTTGACACCTGCCAGGATCGCTTCGGTCTTTCCCTCCGTGGCAAGCGATGCTCCCAACATTATACCTCCCGAGGTACAATGCCTTTAATGTACACACAGCCTTTGTGAAAGATGAATAATAAGGTGCATGCTTCCTGGAGGCTCGCGAACAAAACTTTGCTGATGCTGGAAGACACCAAAACACGTCAACATGCATATAGACTTAAGATGTATACACTCTGCCTGTAGCCTCCAAACTCTCACCCTATATAGGACTCCAGCTGTGCATGCTTTCAGCAGCTGTTGATGCAATCACGGGCCAAAGCACGACGGTGTGCAGCCGGGCCTGTTCCGGCACTTGCCACACCCATTGGGTCGCAGCTTGATGCGAGCCGACGAAGTCATGCATCGGACCTCTTCTCGAGTGAACTTCTGCAAAGCCTTCTGGACCTTCTTCGGCTGCGACTTCGCCTTCGCCTTGCAAGCAGCCTTGGCCTTCGCCTTGGGCTGCGACTTTGCTTTGGGCTGGGACTTCATGGCCGTGCACTTGGCCTTCGCCTTAGCCTTGGCCTTGGCTTTACCCTTGGCCTTGGCTGCAGCCTTGGGCTTCTTATTTGCCTTGTGCTTCGCCTCGTTTTCCTTGGCCTCGGCCTCGACGGTGCTGTCGAACCCTTTGTTGTCGCCCTTCCAAGCTTGAAGCATTTCATCTGCATGTTGTGCAGCACTGACAGGATCCTTGCTGGCCAGCACTCCCTGTTGCTCGGCCTGCTTTGTTCCGCTGCCCTGTGCCGGTTCATTGGTAACTGTAGGAAGCTGCAAGGCCTGCTGTTGAGCAGGCGAGGAGGCCATCGTCCCAGACGAGGCGGCAGCAGCTGGGTCGCCGAAGATTTTCAACCCAGGCAATCCATCGTTCTTCTTCGCCAATTGCTGCTGCTGGTTGAACATGTTAGCTGCCATGCTGCCCCAGAACTGCATCATACCCTGCATGGTGTGGGGCATGTGCATTGCCGGGCCTGCTGCTGGACCACCCAGCACCATGGCAGTGTTGCTCTTGTGGAAAGAGAGGCTTTTGTTACTGCCACGAAGAGCATCACGGGCCAGCACCATTGTTCCAGGCAGCTCACCTCCCAAGGCATCTGCGAAGCGATCTCGGGTGTGTGGTGGAAGATCCTCAGGCCGAGTGTACTTGGCGACGAACTCGCCACAGGAAGCATCTTTGAGCATGGTCTTCACCTTCTTCTTGAGGCACACGACAGCCGAATGGAACTCGTCGGGGCTCTGCAAGCCAGTATTGTTGCAACTCTGCAGGGTCTTGATGATGTGTCCCACAGACTGTTCTGATGGCCAGAACATCTCCAGTCGAGCCATTATCTGAGCAGTGTGAGTCAGCCTCATGACGAGGGTGTCGTCGCTGGACAAAACTCTCCGGTCCTCGGCGCCCAAGAAACCCCAGAAGTTGAGAATTTCCTGGTTCTTCTTCTTGGCCTTGGCATTTGCTGGAGTGCTGCCTGCCAAGGTCTGGGAGACGGCTGCACCCAGGGCCTGCTTCTGCTCGTGTGACCAAAGGCCCTGCTGCACCAAGCTGCAGATCTCTGCACCCTCCTCGACTGTGATGTGGCTTTGACGAATCGTTCTGATGGCGACCTCGCTCTGAGCAGCCAAGAGAGAAGTCCATTGATCTCCCATGATGGGCTGCTGGGTCTGGAGGAGCTGGTTCAGCTGTCGAAGGAAAGCAGCTGCCATTGCACGGCCGGATATAGCACAGATGCTCTGCACAAAGCGAGCTGCTGTAGCCCTGCTTGCGAACACCTGTCTATATAGAGCAGCAGCGGGCAGCAGGCAGATGATGGAGTGCATGTGCTTTGCAACACACAAGCATGCAGCCTGCCACTGGAGACGTCTTTCACATTGCATGCAGTCACAGACCGGAAGACTTCTTCACCAAAGGGGTCTCGGTTTCGCAGGCAGGGCTCTGAGCTCGCCAGCAGAACCCGTAGACACCCTCAAGAGCACAGCCATGTTACTACAGTATACCGACACCTGCAGGCATGCAAGTGTGTAATATATGTGTATGTAAGTTCAGAGATTCAGTCCATTTCATATACACATAAATATATATACACATATATGTATGTATATATATATATATATATATGTGTATATAAGAATATATGAACGATATGTTTTGGTATCTGTATATGTATATATATATATATATACATATCGTGTATATATACATATATATATATATATATATATATGTATGTGTGTGTGGGGTAGATACACATCTCACATGTAATAGGTATATATGCAGAGTGTGTAAAACTGTGTATGTATATGTACTTCAGTGAAATCCATGCAGCCACTTTGCTATGTAGCAGTCTCTTCCTTCACAGCCAACCCCCCCTCCCTCCCACCCCCTTGTACCTTCCCTCGCTCACTCGTTCTCTGTCTCTGTCTCTGTCTCCCTCTCTCCCTCTCCTCGTTTGTTGCTCTTTGTCGCAGACACAAACACACACACACATGTTGCCATGGGGGTCTGTGTGCCTCATGGGCCTGACCAAACGGTGCACACTCGGAGGATGGGCGGTTTTTCTTCAAACTGGCCCATATGGTCTGTGGTCGTGAAACAGTCACAGGACGAGGCCCCGGTAGCCCGAAGCCTCGGCTATACAGGGGGAGATAGCCCCCTCGCCGATTCGTCTTCTGCAGCCCAAAGCTATTTCTTACCTATATAGTTTCCCTACTTATTGCCTAGAGAGGCCAGAGGACAGGGAACCACGAGGGCACTGGGAAAGCAACCCTTTATGCATGCATAAGGGGCCTGACCCCAAAAACCCGAAACCTTTATGTATGCATAAAGGTTTGTGCCCTTGGCCCTGCCGAGGTTTATGCATGCATAAGCCCCGCCCTAGGAAACTGAACCCAGCCATATGCATGCATAAAGTTCCGGTCTATTTTGCTTAAGGGGCTTTATGCATGCATAAACCCCGGCCATCGGGACTGGTAGCCCTGACCCTCTGTGCCCGAAGCGGCGAGCCGGAAAATGCCCCCAATTTCAGGTCCTTCGCTGCTCACAGCATGCAGGACCTTGGGATCCAAGCAAGCAGGCCAGGCCGTATATAGAGCAACACAGGCGGTCTGAGCTTCCAACTATTAGCGGCTCCCCTGGTCTCCAGGCCACAAACCAGGGGTGCCAGGCAGGAACCATGGGATCCTGCCAGGCATTATAAGTTTCAACACCATCAGGACAGAAAGGCTACTCGGTCACAGCACAGGCCTCAACGGACTCGCTTTTCTTGAAGGTTCATCGTCTCGGCCATGACCCCCATGGTGTGGAGGGAGGCCCGCAAGTCCTGCATGTCGGGGCTCGCGGTGTCTTCAGCTTTGCTGTTCTCGTGGATTGGCAAGCAGCAAGGGTCCTCCATGTGGCTTCGGGATTCCTCCAGTGCCCCTTGGGCCTGGAGTGCCCGGACACCTTGGCCACCACGTGTCCGGGCCCTCTTTCTCCCCATGCCCGCCGCCCACTCCTGCAACGGGGCCAGCAGCAAGCAGAGGCAAACCTGAAGCACCATCACAAAGACCAAGGCAAGCCTGGCCGTGCTCGTCGATGAAAGCGACCTGCCCAAGAAGACTGCATCAGTATAGAGACAAGTGCAGTCGTGCATGCCAGACCCAAAGAAAAAGCCTTGGGCTTCACGTAGTGCCCTTTGCCCTTCGAGTCCGGCATCAGATCTCCTCAATCCAGACAACAAACACTTGCAAAGAAGCCTGGCTCCAGACAACCACAAGAAGTCCTTCGTCCCAGTTCGCGGGCAAAGCCTGCCACAGATGCAGCATGCATTATATACACAGTGAACAGCTATATGCTTGCTGTCCTTGGTCTTTGGCACGGGGTCCATGTACCTCTTCGGAGGCGGCTCCTGCAATCAAACAAGAAGTACATTATATCGCCTTACGAAGAAATTCCGCCTTCGGCTCCGCTGGGCGCTGCTTCTTGCTGTTCGCCGGCTTCAGCACAACTGGCGAGCAGGCACACTAGATATGTACGATGGAGCAGCATGCAAAAGCAGTTGCAATGACATGTCGGGCATGCTGGGCTCGGCCGCTGGATCCTCGACGTCCACCTCCACGGTGTCCGACTCCTCGTGGCTTGCATGCTGCAACTACATGGATATATACATATGGACTCCTTGAGCTTCAAATACCCGGCCTTCCAGGCATATCACAGAAGCTTTAAAATCTCCCACATCGTCGTTCCAGTAGAGCCACCCGCCTTAGGCGACAACGGTTTTCTTCTACCCAAATTAAGAAAACACCTAGGACCAGGGCTGGCAGGCACGTTCATGGCCTGCACGTCTGGGTGCTTGAAGTACATGTCACCTGCACGAGTGCACGAGCCAATTCACTTGATTCCATGCAGACACTATATATAACTGCAGCCTCCAACAGACAGGATCTTCCACCCCATCTTGGCCGACCAGGAAATCGTGGTGCCTGCAAAACAATTGCAACCAAATGAAAGGCTATATATCCATATCACTTGCATGGGGGCACCGGCCTTCATCATTCTTGTATTTCCCCCTCCCGGACTTCGAGAAGTCCGTGTGGAGCTGCAGCCGCTCCACCACATCGGCCTGTTATTTTTGGGGCGGTGGCATGTGTGTGCATGTGGTTGTACAGGGGCCCCACCTCCACAGCGGAGGGAAGGCTTCGCGACAAGAAGCTAAAGGACATCATCACTCCCAAAAACCACGGCAGCTTCACAAGCCAAAAGAGCTGAAAAAGCAAGCATGGCGCAGACGTGGCACCCACTGCAACAAGGGCAAATGTGCATGCAGAAACACGACACCAATGTTCAGAGAGCTTCGGTCGATGTCGTCTGTCCAAAGACAGCATCGGGCAATCAAAGTGTGGAGCCGTTGTGAGTTTGCATCATTGACAGTAATATATACATATGTATATATATATATATTTTTTTTCACGGTGTGTTGATACATACTATACATCAAGTATATACACATTGCATGGATGCACGGAAGATACATGCGAGACTGCATGCAGAATCACTTCTTGGCCTTCGCCGGGGAGCCAACGATGCCCTTCGGGGCCGGGTTCTTGGCCGGGGAGCCATTCAGGATGCTCTTCAGGGCCGGGCTCTTAGCTTTTGCCTTGGCCTTGCCCTTGGCTTTCGCCGCTGGAACCTTCTTGGCCTCCTTGTCGGAATCCTCGCTGGCATCGGTCTTGTCCCGGGAGCTGTGCCTTCTTTTCTTCCGATCGACAGGCATTTGTCGATTCGCCTGCTCCATGAGCCAATTGAAATTTTCGGAGAGCATCTCCACGAAGATGCTCCCGGTAGACAGGCCCTCGCTGAGGATCGACAGCTGAAAGCCATCGATCGTAATGTCGACGATCGCCGGCAACAGGTGCAAATGCTTGGCCAAAGCCTTCACCTTATCCTTCTTGCTTTTCTTCTTCTTGGGCTCGTCGTCGGCTTCATCGTCCCTCAGGGCCTCTTCCAGCAGCTTGTCGCAAGCAGCCTGCCTCTTCTCGATCAAATCGTCAAAGAGCTTTATGTTCAGCGACCCCGATGATTCCCCTTGGCCGGACCGCAAGTCCAGTCGTTTGCCTGTGATCATTTTCACAAGCTGCGGGGACCATTTCGAGACAGCACAGAAGACCCGGTCGTCGACACTCTTTTGGGTTGGCATCCAGCTTCGGTCACCCAGCACGACAACCTGTTTCGTCACAATCTCGAAGCAAGCCATGATGATGCGATGCACGGGGGAAATGGTTTGATGCGAGGCTGGAGCTGTTTTCTGCCGGCGAGCACACATGCCCTGCCTAGGCGAAAACGACACATCCATGCAAGCAGCAACTTCAACAATGCACCTGCACTTCATCACGGGCGATGCATCCTGCACTTGCATACAGAAGCATATAAAGCTGCACTGCATTTCCATCCGCAAAGCACAAGCTCGCACACCTGAGGGATCCTCGCACCATGCAGCTGCACAGAACACTCTATGAATGGTCGCTCTATAAAAACCATGCCCCTCGGATGCTTGCAACCTGCAACAATTGTACATATCCTTCTCCGCAATGCATTAGAAACAGACCTCACATATACATACAATGGAATCTTTCAGATACTGCAAGCTCAAGCAATGGCTGCTGCTGGTATAGCAGCACACTGGACTGCATACGGATGCCGAAACATCACTTCTTCTGAGCCTTCTTGCTGGAGCCACCTGAGCTCGCCGATGCTCTTTTCTGCGCCGAAGTCTTGTGGTCGTCCTCCACTTCCTCCAAGGGAGCCACCTGCACCGTTTTAGATCTGAAAGCCACAATGGGGCTGCCTTCCGGGATCTTCTTGGTGTTCTTAAAAACCGGAATCTTGATGCTCTTCTCTGTTCCCGCAATCCAAACAAGCTTCACATTGCAATCCTCTTCCTGATGGCTGTGCTGCACCAACCAAAAGGGAACTACCACATGTTTGCAAGTGTCGTCGTCGTTATCTTTGGGTAGAATGTTGGCTCCGGAAAGCCAAAACTTGCGGTCGTCTCCTTGCCAGTCCGTCTGCACCTCAAACATGGTGTTGCCTTGGCCCTGGGATTTCTGCACGACCTTGTTGGTCATGGGCACCATGCAGAGTTTCTTGATGTCCGAGTTGGCAAGCAACATCCTCGAAGGCTTCAGCTGCAATTTCAGGTGCTCCGATCCACACTCCATGGACTGGTGAAGCTTGTAGAGCTCAAGCTGAATCTTCGATGCAAGAATGCTGGCATCAAAATCCACATGGTGCTGGTACTGGTCCAAGCTGTCTAGCATTGTGGGCTGCACACGAGGAACAAACACGACCCAATCTCCAGCCAGGATAACATTGAGATCCACCTTGGCCGTCTTTCCCGAAGCCATCTTCACAAAGACCATCTGACCTTTCACTTCTGAAAGAACTCCCTCGATTTTGTCAACCTTGCGACGGATGTGTGCACCCATAGCGAAACCCTTGGAGGCCAATATCTTCTCAGGTTCCTTGATACTGCCGTCTTCAGCAAGCTCAAGCATCACACCTGCAGCAGAAGGCTGGGAAGCAGTCGCTGCAGTTGCAGCTGGTTCACTTTGCTCAGACACCGACTCCCATGGCAAAGGGAGTGCAACACCGGTCAGGTTTCTTGCCACGAGCAAAAAATCGTGCCCAATCGCTTGGACTGTTTTGTACTTTTTCTCGTCCGGCACCTTGATGCCGAGGACGTGCGATGCTATCGTCATATCCATAGTGGCCAGAGCTTGCACGACCCGCGAATCCGTCATGAAATCGCGAGCTCCATCCCTTAAGATGCCCCTGACCGTGAGGATCATGTTGTCAGCTTCCTTGACCTTGGGGAAGAGTTCTTTAGAAGTCATCTTCTTCACATCAGCAATGGTCACATTCTGCCTCAAGTATGCCTGCTTCATGAGTGCATGGCGAAATGCTGCAACGGGATCTGACTGGTGCCCTCGGCAATCTTGCCCGAAAGCCTCCCACAGGACAGGCCCCAATTGCCGAGAAGAAGGGCAGTAAGCCCGCACAAAGGACTCCGTCTCCTGAAGGAAGCTCGCATCGGCACCCCCGGAAGCCTTCAGACAAAACGTAAACATGTGGGGTACGGAGGCATGGCAGCTTGGTTTGCTGGCCAATATCAACTTCTTCAGAGATGCAAAAGCCGGTGCTTGGCCAGTCTGAGTCTGCAAGCGGTAGTACGTGGAATGGATGCGACGGAGTACTTGTAGCTCATGTTCTCCTCGTTGAAGCGATGTGTTGCCTGACCGGGATATCAAGCTGATCAGCTCTGGGAACTCTTCCGCCACGGAGGAGGAGATCACGTCCCACGTCAGGCCTTGATCAGCTGCTTCGTGGAACGAAGCATCCCGAGCACGAAGAAGCTCCATGCTGAGCTTTCCACCCACACTCACGACCTCGTTGCCGTGGCTTGCACCTTGTTGAAAAAGTCGCAAAGCGCAATTGGTATGTGATCCGCAGATCGAAGTGATCTTGATCGCTTCCGGCTCAAGGCTTCCGAGAAGACCGTGGGCTGACTCGAACAGCTTCTTGTTCCACTGCCGGACCCAGTCTCCTTCGACTTCGACACCGACCGCATGCACACGTGTGGGGACATAGCCCACATCGACAATCGAGTCCACAAGATCACGAACGTCTTGTGGATTCACTCCGTACCCATCCCGGTTGCAGGGATGGATCCCCACAAGGCTCGCCTCCAACTTCATGGAGGTCAAGAGATGCTTGGACTTCAAGTAGTTCAAGCAGTTCTCCACGATTCGGACAAGGCCGTCGCCATCCGAGGCTTCTCGAAGGAAAGCCTGCAGCCGCTCTCGCACATCCGACTGCAAAGGCATGATGGGCAAGCGAGATGGAGGACGGAGCTGAAAATCTGCCTGCGAGCCAAGGGCCCTGCAATGGCGATAGATGGCTGCAATGCATGGAGTCATGCACAATACACAGAAGGCAAGCATGCGAGCATGTCCTCAACACATGCAATGCAGCAGCTTTCCATGCAATTTTCAATTGCATCCTGAATACATGCGGCAGGAGATCTCCATGCAAGCTTCCGTTTCAAGCTTTGCAAATGCCAGGAAAACAACTTCAAATAAACAACTTACACCACTTACCTAAATCAGTTACACAAAGTTATCTAAGTTTGGCAAGTTGCTTAAAAGACTTGTTCTATCTTACTTATAAGTTCCACCCTGCTTTTGGCTAAGTGACTCAACTGCTTGCTCCACTTCTTAATTCAAGCCTCGGACTTGCTAAGTTGTCCATACAACATAGTATATATACAGCACTTATAACTCATGTTAACGAACTTGTAACTCAACTTAACCTGATTGTCTAAATCTCCTAAACCATGTATTCGATTACTAAACACCCCGCCCCTTCAAGTAAGGGTTTGGGGTTCGAGGCTAGCTCCACTTCCCCTCCTTGTGTCGATCCTGCTCGGGTTTGGGGCTGCGTTCAGGGTTTCCCTCGACCCGCCCAGCTGTTGCCCCTACCTCGTTCTCCCCGCGGGGCGGTACGCCCCCAGGGGTTTAGGGTAGCCCCTTGCGCTCTCCTTTCGTCCCGAAGCCAGGGCCCCTTTTCCCCTTCCTCACCAGGCGGTAGCACCAGCCACCCGCGGCCCTTCGCCGGTGCCGAGACTCACGAGGGTCTCGGCCGCATGGTGCCGCGTGCTGGTGCTCCTGAGCATGGTTTTCGGAGTTGAGGCTCAAGGTCGCTCGGGAGCCGTGGCACGCTTCGTGCCCGGCTATGAGGAGGCATACTATACCTGTCTCTGCCTCGTTCTATGCATCCTCGCAGGCCTCAGCATTTGCTCGGGCTACACCCTTGGGGTGTGGCGCCGGTCTCGCCCGTGTGAAAATGCCACTTTCCAGAGCTTCGGGCCCTCCGGAGCCTCAAGTTCAGGCACAGCCAGCGCGAGCACGGACCCTTGGTTTGGCTTCCGTGGAATTGCTGAATGGAACCAGCGTGCTGCCCCTGCCGCAACCACAGGTGCCCCAACCGGCGGGCCCGGCGCGGTTCAGGCAGAAGGTGGAGCCACCTCCTCTACTTCACCCCCGGGGCCACCCCCCAAGGCACCACCGCCGACTCAGAATCCCGAGCCCGGGGCACTCCAGGTGCAGCCTGCACCAGCACCCGGAGGAGGAGAAGGTGATCTTCCCCCTCCACCCGCGAGCGATTGTGGTCGCCTCTCAGAGTTCTGTTTGGCGCTATCGCAACTGCCCCCGCATCCGGGGACGAGAGGTCCATACGATTGCTGCTTGCCGGGATTGCAACCCCGGGGTGGACCCCACCGGCTTCGAAGCTACACCCCGGGGCAAGGCTTGGCATAGGCGCTCGTGCGGCCACATTACGGGTCGTGGAACCCGAATGCTGGAACGCTGCCAACTTTGCCATGCCCAACTCCTCCGGCGCAACCCAGGTCCCGCCCGGCGTCGTCGGCCGCCTCCTGGCACCGACGATGCGGCGCGTGATACCAACCATGCCATCGCTCATCCCTTAAAGGAGGTCGAGGCACGGGAGCGTTTTGGAATGTGGGCGTTGGGCCTTCTTCTCGGGGTTTGCGTCCTCTCCCTGGGTGCCTGCTTGTTCTTCTCCCTTTCGGGACCCTGGAGGGCAGAAGAGAACCCAGGTTTTGTGGCTCAACCAGAGTTTTCTTCTCGTAGGGCCGGCCGGGGTGCAAGCCCTCCCCCCGCGGCTCGTTGCGAGCCCGGGGAAAGCAACCTTCGCCCCCTCCCATGGAGTGACGAAAGGCGCGTCCGCTTTGCGGAGGAAAAACCGGAAATGATTTCTCCCTTGGCGCATCGTTCTCGGGCTCCCTCGTCTGAGCGCAAGCGAGCTAAGGCTGTTCCGCCGCCAGCGTCAGAGATGCGCAAGCGTCCCGACTTGGTGCAAGTCCCGCATTTGCAGGGACCGGCAGGTGCCAAGGCTCGGTGGCCTGCCGCTACTGTCCTGCAGTTTGGGGCGGTGGGGCCAGATGATTGGGGGGCTACGGCTCTTCGCTATATAAAAGCCAGATTGGCCACCTCCACTCAGCGTCTCTATGCGTTGCTACTGGACGTGGTGGGCTCTGTTTTGCTCCCGACGAGGGATATCTCCTTACCGGCACGTCCCGTGTTACAATGAGAGCGAGGAATCATTATTCCTCGACTTTATTCTACATACGTCGCTCAATGGCCTCAGATCCCACGGCACCATCAAGATGAGGTTGGCGGCGATCCGGTCAGAACACCTGACGGTCGGCCTGCCCAACCCACTTGCCCAGTTTCCTCGGATTCCTTTGGTGCTCGATGGGATCAAGCGGAAGTACCCAGCGCTGGAGAGGCGGCACCCAGTTACGCCTGCCATGCTTTTGGCAGCAACTAGGTTGCTGCAGCACGAAAAAGATGGCCCAGTGATTGTGCTTGCACTATTTCTGGGCTTCTTTTTCCTCCTTAGAGCTTCAGAGCTAATAGGGGACGCCTGGCATGGACAAACTCGGGGCCTTCGAGGCTGTGATGTGGTTCTGCTCCGCGGCGGGAAACCCTGCCCGGAGAAGGAACTTTTCGCAGCCGACGAGCTGAGAATCTTTATCCAAAGCTCGAAAACCGACATCTACAACGCTGGAGCTTCGCGCAACCATTTTGCCACGGGCCTGGAGCTTTGCCCAGTTCGGGCAGCAATCAGAGTTTTCCAGCTCTACCCGCAGAGATATCCAGGAGGCACCGAGCAGGATGAGCACCTTCTTCGAGGAGAAAAAGGAGATCTCCTTACGAGGCAGTTTTTGCAGCTGGTGCTTCAGCAATGCGCGGAACACGTGGGAGAATCCCCCTCGCTCATCAAAGTGCATTCTTTGCACTTTGGGGGAGCGAGTGCCCTCTGGTCTAGATACCAGAATGCAGAGCTCATCAAGAGGTACGGCAGGTGGACTTCTAACGCCTACCAGTCCTACCTCTGGGAGTCGCGTGAGTCCGCTCGAGGGGTCGCCGAAAGCATGGCGCTAGCAGACCTGACCCCTAGCTAGGCGGGCGCTTTGCGCTCTCCGGCAATAATCGTGGTGCGTTTCCCGCCCGGTTTTTATGGGGCCTTGACCTCATTTTGAGGATCGCTTCGGCCTCCTTTTGTATATGGTCCTTTTTATGGACCCCCCCTCCCGCGGCGAGTTTCTCGCCCGGGGTCCCCCTTCGGGGGGGTTTTCTTCCTTTGCAGTGGGGGGTGGAGCAGCGAAGCTGCAAAGACGACTTCGTTCGTCGCGCGCTGCCAAAAAGGTTGTGAGTGCTTCGGAGAGTAGGAAACTTGGTAGCCTTGTATAGCCGTGTAGGCGTTGAGTTTCCTGTTACCCGTAGCACGGGCTCGAGGGTACCACACCCGCCCACCCCCGCAGCGAAGCTGCAAAGACGACTTCGTTCGTCGCGCGCTGCCAAAAAGGTTGTGAGTGCTTCGGAGAGTAGGAAACATGTCTTTGCTGTGGACACATTTGCTGCAGCAAGACGAGTTGAGTTGAGTCCATCATGCCGCCCCTTATGGGGTGGAGGTGGAGATGTTAATGTTTTTGCTGCGGACACATTTGCTGCAGCTAGCAAACCTTCATCCCAGGACAGCTAGAGCCCAGGCCATCATGCCGGGCGGGATTTTCATGTCTTTGCTGTGGACACATTTGCTGCAGCAAGACGAGTTGAGTTGAGTCCATCATGCCGCCCCTTATGGGGTGGAGGTGGAGATGTTAATGTTTTTGCTGCGGACACATTTGCTGCAGCTAGCAAACCTTCATCCCAGGACAGCTAGAGCCCAGGCCATCATGCCGGGCGGGATTTTCATGTCTTTGCTGTGGACACATTGTTACCGGCCTGCATGCCTCAGCCGCGCCATGTTGTCCTGAACCCTGACCTTTTACATGACATCGTGCTAGAGTTGCGATACTTTCCGCTTCATGTCAGACAGCAGCCGCCTTGTTCATGTGTAGGTTCGAGAACGCAACCGATTTGAGAAAGCATAGCCGCAAGGAGCACAGCAGTCTTGGCAGCAGCTGTTGGGGCTTGTTTGCTTGCTGCGCTCCGTTTGATGAAGTGTAGTGTAGGCCAACACATTGGCCGTGGCTTGCTTGTGTTGCTTTGAACGACGGCATCATCCTGCTTGTTGACAGTTCCGCTTGGCATTGAATTGAGCCTGCAGTCTGCCGTTTGAGCATTACTTCAACAGCAGAGACTAGAGACCGGTGTCATGCAGCATGCAATGACTCGTTCTGGTTCGCATTAGATGAGGGAACTCCGTGGTGTTTGAGGGGATGTTGTGGTGATGCGGCACGAAAATACGTGGTGCATGAAGGACATGACAGTCCCACAACTGACTGAAACCTGTGTCGTGGCAAAATGCCATAGCACATACGTGCTGTGCAGGTGCAAAAGCTCCATTCGTGTTGTAGTTGGCTCTGATTTTGCGATCTCAGCCGTAGCAGTGAATGCCCCTGCAGCACCAATGAGCTCTGAGAAGCTGCTCGAAGCTGCCCAGCAAGAAAGTTCCGGGCGAGGTGCCTACCCAGCGGGAGCTGCAGGTGATTCAACTGCTGTGTTTCCTACTGAGCAAGTTTGGAACGGTTTCAAGACGTCCCGTGGTCTGATAGTCAGCCAAGTGTATCGCTTGAATGGCAAAGCAGTCGTCGATATTTTCGAAGAGGACACACAGTCTCTCGCTCCCGTGCCTTTCTCTGATCTCGGGCTGGAAGATGTGAGGCCTGATCCCGCGTGCTTGCTGCCAAGCCAGAGGAGGCAAGTTGAAGGCTGGAATGTGCAGGCGACTCTTGGAAACGCCTTTTGCGTTCTGGCCCTGCGCCCAGCTCTCGGAGAGCACGGAACGACGGGGGAGCTCAAGTGGACCACTTGGCGGACGCTAGATCAACGGAGCACTGATCTCGCTCGCTACGTGACGAGCGTCTTGCCCAAGTCTGCGTGCATCATCCTCTGTGCTCGCAACTCGGTCGACTGGATCGTCGCTCTCTTGGCCATTATACTTGCAGGTTGCATGGCAGTTCCCATTCATTTTCTCGCGCAGGAGAGCTTTCGTGAGGCAGTGATCGCCGAAGCAGATGTTCCTTAGGGGTACGTAGAAATATTTGTCAGTTTTTGGTTATTATACTCCCTAAGAAACAGCTAAAATTATGATTTTTGCTAGGGTTCCAAGTTCCGTATAGGTTCGGGCTGCCTTCACCGACACGCCGAAGACGAAGAGCTGGGAGTCTCTGAGAGTCTTAGACCTCGGAAAGCTGCGGGTGCTGGAGGCCCAGGGAGCTTCGCTCCGGAAGTCCGATGAGTTGCGAGATGCTTCCTTGAGCTCTTTGAAGCTTCAGCTGCAAGACGTCCTCGAGGCCCCCCCCGAGATGTCGGCGACCGGGACCGGTGCACGGCAAGCGCTGCAAACATTTCTGGCTGCTGAGAAGTGGGACGATGAGCTTGGTCACCTCATCGTGATGCTTGCGACGTAGGAGAACTTAGAAATAGTTTTTAATATTTGGTCATGATCATCCCTAAGCATCAGCTAAGGTTTCAATTTTGCTGTCATCCCAAGTTCAGTATAGGCTAGACGCGACATTCAATGGCTCACTGCTTTGGCAGCACCTGGAGTAGTTGGTCCGCTGACTCTGCGAGCGCTGGCAGAGAGTTGGATGCCAGCCCAAACACCTGCGCAATGGGAAGCAGCTGGTGAGAGATCCTGGACATGCTCTTCAGGAACACTTTATATACATATATAACTATAATAATCTACGAACCTTATTAATCTAAATACATGCGGTATGCGTGTCGGTATAAACTTGAGTCGACTCCTGGGTTTACCGGCGATGCGCAGCCAGGATTTGGCGATGTTTGGCTGACAGCCGTGTTGGAGGCTCCTGAAACCTAAACCCTAAACCCCTAAACCCCTACACCCCTAAACCTCTGAACCCTAAACCCCTAAACCCCTAAACCCCTGAACCCCTGAACCCTAAACCCCTAAACCCCTGCACCCCTAAACCCCTGAACCCTAACCCCCTAAACCCTACACCCCTAAACGCCGTGTTGGAGGCTCTTTCTCGTCATCGGCGACCTGACAGCAACTGCCTGGCATATGCCCTGCGCTTGGCCGGGCGGCAGACGTTGCTTGACCCTTGGGCACTTAAAGGATCATGCGACGGTTATTATCAGGGTAACTCTCCTTTTATAACCCCAATAAGGGAACTTAACACCCAACTTACTAAGTCCCAGGACCCTTGGGCAGTGGAACTGGTCTGTCGCCTCGCCGCCTCCCTGCCTCTTCAGTCGCAGCAGTCCTGGTTCGACCTGGCGGAGACTTGTTGGCTGTAAGGTCAACTTTTCAGCTTTTGGGGTTCTTATAAGGTAGTCGATTCTGAAAGTTTTAACTTTTATTTCCTTGTGTTTTGGGCCAGTTAGGAGAAAGTGGCTCCTGCAAAGGTCGGTGCCAGCTACGAGCTTCTAAAGGCTACCCCGTTGCGACGCAACAAGGAGAACGAGCCTAGGCGCCCGAGTCTTTCTTTTTTGCTAAGCTTCAAGTGGGACTTTCCGAAAATCGGGGACCCTAATATAGCATCCTAAATAGTAGGATCCTTATTAAACGGACCCCCAAAATAAGGTAACCCCACCTGTTTTCGGAACTTCCCAAGTCGCAAAGAAACGGGCTGAACAAGCCTTAGGGGTAAATTTTCTGTTATTATAATCCCTAAGAAACATCTAAAATTATAATTTTTGCTAGGGTTCCAAGTTCAGTATAGAAAAGAGCCGAGGATCAGGAGATGTATGAGTTGGCCGAGGGCTCCGTCGTCGAAGTCTTGCAGGTGGACGGTTGTCAAAATAAGGGTCCCTTTTTGGGTCCCTATTATAGTACGGTAGTACGGCACCTAGGTACCCCAAAACGGGACCTTAATTTTGGCAACTACCCAGGTGAGTGGCAGTGCCGTGGAGGTTGCTAGTGAGGTGGCGCAAGGATGGATTGATCTGTGGGACGGCAGCGGCGCACCCATCATGGATGAAACAATCCCAGAACCGATTGCAATGATCCTGTACACCAGCGGTTCCACAGGGGCTCCAAAGGGTGCCTTAATCAAGAACAGTGCGCTGAATAGATACATGTGCAACAGGATAAGCACTGGCGAGAGTGATTTTTCTGGGGTGCTCATTCATGGGGCTCCGCTCTCAACATCGGCATCTCCTTACAACATCTTTGGGAACATCTTAGGAGGTGGCCGGAGTGTGATTCTTCAGGAGGGAGGTCAGCTCTTTGAAGTGGCGCCCTCTGTTGGACCAACCCAACTGGGCGGTGTTCCGCAGATGTGGGCGCTCCTCTACAAGCGCTTTCAGGATCGTCTCTCATCCTGTGATGAAGCAGGAGCAAAGGCCTTGCACGAGGAAGCAAAGGGTTGCTAGGTAGTGCTTTGGGACATTTTTTATTTGCTCTTAGGGCTTAAGAGGATCTTACCTACTAATATTTTTCAAAGGCTTTAAAAGTCCCTCCTAGGTTGGCTAGGGCCCAGGATCCACCGAATCAACTGTGGGGGAGCCTTGCCATGTCCGGCTGTGATGCGTTGGCTCCAAAGCACCTACAGCGATGCTGAGGTGAGTGAAAACTATGGCCTCACGGAGGCAGGAGGCATCACAGCTAGTGGACCTGGCCAGCTCCCGCCCATCAAGGATGGCGTGCAGGTGCGACTGGAAGACTTTGGCATGTACAAGACCACGGATGTTCCGCCACGTGGAGAGATCTGTGTAAAGACGCAGCGCATGGCCGCTGGGTATCTGAACCGCCCTGACATCACCAGCGAAAGCTTCACCTCAGATGGCTTCTTCCGCACGGGGGACATCGGCGAGATGCCTGACCCCAAGCACTTGCGTGTAATTGATCGAAAAAAAGCGTTCTTCAAACTTAGCAATGGTGAGTGGGTGTCGCCGGAAGCAGTGGAGGCAATCCTCATGGAGTGCCCTGAGGTACAACAGGTATTGGTGCATGGAGACTCTGCACATGATTGCATCGTGGCTGTCGCTGTGGCCAGAGTGCCGCCTGAACAAGTGCTTGATGCATTCCGCGGCGTGATGCAGTTTCGAACAGGTGTTCGCCATTTTGAGACACCGCAGGCTGTTCATGTCACGTCGGAGCCGTGGGATGCGACGAACGGGCTCCTGACGGCAACTGGGAAGCTCTGCCGCAGGAAGATCTTCGAGCATTTCGCGGCACCGATCCAAGACATGCTGGAATCCGGAGACTGGGTTCGTGTTGAGGGGCTGAATTTGAGATACCATATTACAGAAATCATATATTTATTATGGAGCCCTCCTGCTATGGTAGCTTAAAAACAGAACCCAGGAAAGCAAGACGACCGGACGGAGCATGAGGTGGTGCGATTGATTCGACAGGGAACTGATGAGGAGGCGTGGCAAAAGCTCAATCTAACCAGCGTCGCAGCAGTAAGCGCATCGCACGCAATCCGACTCTTCTTTGGGGTGGATGTGTCGGTGATCCATCTCTTGCAAAAACCTCCATTAGTCGCGATGAAAGCTCACGTCGAAGGCAGGCAGCAACTCCAGCTCAGCACACGTGAAGAGCTCGTGGGCTTGGGAGGTTTTGTTCCCATGTCCGGCGAGAGATCTTCGAAGATCTTACTGACTGGGGCAACTGGCCACGTAGGTGCCTGTGTGCTTCAGCATTTGGTGACCTCCGGACTCCGAGTGACGACCTTGGTGCGTGGCCCATCCCATGCTGCGGCCAAACAGCGTCTCTTGGAAACGCTGATGCAGCGTGGCTATAATGAGGCAGCTGAACAGCTGCGCCTGGACGGCGTGAGCGTAGTTGCCGGTGATCTGTCTGAAGAGTTCTGCAATCTTCCTCAGGAGGAGTTCCATGATCTCGCTGGAGGCGTCATCCTTCATGTGGCCGCAGAGGTGCACCACTTGCAGAGCTACAGCGCTTTGGAAGCTACAAATGTTCAGGGAACTCGACGCCTCTTGATGCTCGCTTCATTGGCGCCCACGAAGTTTGTGCTGATTTCCACCGAGTCTGCACAGGAATCTCGCAGAAGCTCCGGGTATGGGCAAACCAAACATGCAGCAGAAAGCCTGGTGCAGGAGGCGTTGTCGCGCGGCATGCAGGGCAGCATTTTGCAACTTGGGATGGTCGGCCCAGATCGCGTCACCGGAGCTTGCAACGTGCAAGATTGGCTGATTCGCTACGTTTTGGGGGCACTTCAGCTGGGAGCTTGGCATGGAGCTGGAAGCTTGCGGCTTTTTCCGTGTGAAGAGGTTGCAAAGGCGATCGTGGCTCGTATTCATGACGATATCTGCAAGCCAGCTGCTTGCGTGTTGCCATCTGCAACTCTCATGGGCTTGGTGGCCTCTTCGGACGTGCTGTGTCGCCGAATTCGCCAGGTGGCTCTGGCAGAATGGCAGGAGCTGCTTTCTGACCTCCCAGAGTCCAACCCCATGTTCCCCCTGCGGCACTACTATTGGAGAGGCTTGGGCCGAGACGTCACAGAAGAAGGGCCCCACGGATACGATCAGGACTCGGTGAATTGCATGCTGAAGTTTCTGGATAGGGAAGGTCTTTTCCCAACGGCCTTGTTGCAGAGAACCAAGTCCAGTAACAGAGCAGCTGAGATTCCAAATCGCCCATCGCTTCATCGAAGTATCTCGCAACCTTCTGAACATGGAGGCAAAGCCTGAGGACCGGAACTTTGCTTCCTTTGCCAAGAAGAGCCTTCGCTGCCCGACCTGCAGCTTTGAGTCCAGGTCTTGCCATGAACAGTGGCGTGTATCTTAGAGTTCTCTAATATGGACCCTACTCAAAGGATCATGGAACTTAGTAACTAGGGTTTCATTATAGGGTAGTTATGCTTATGACCCCAATGAGGGTACTTGTAGCCTTACTTACTAGGTCCCATGACCCTCCAAGTCATATCTTGGGATTATGGGGCCGGGGTTTCTTAATCAGCTTCCTACATTGTCGATCCGGGTGCACTTCTTTAGCGTTGCAGATGCCTTGCAGGCTCCGAAGCACTTGTTCAAAACGCAGCTTCCCTGAGAGCGAAGTTGCAAGAGGAAGCCATAAGCCGAAGTCATTGAACAGGAGGGTCTGCTTGCGCTGAATTCTTCCGTGACGGCATCATCCCAATGAGAGGAATCCCAAGAGGTCCAAAGCCCAACGCCGAAAATCAGGGCCAGGTTCTCTTCGGTGCAGCATTCGGCTCAGTTTTCCAGTGCTCATTGAGTCCAATGCTGGCACACCCGCCGCTGAATCGGTGCGTCCATGCGCAGACTCGGCATACTTTGGGTTTGCGTGCACTGGGAAGCGTCCAAAGGTGCGAACTGTGCAAAGACAAGCCTCATGGCTGTGTATCGGCTTCGATGTTTTTATAATAGACACAGTAGTAGCCGGAATTTTACGGACTTGCTGTTGTTTAACATCACATCTTGAGCATCTTAGGGTTTAGGGTTTAGGGTTTAGGGTCATGAGTTCCAGGAGAGCATGTGCTTTTCTCGTGATCTGTGGGACCCTTTCCTCGACGGCCCGAACGCCGAAAACGCGTGTCTCTTTGTCACTGTTGGGTAACATTTTACATTTTTATGGGTACTTAAACCCAATAAGGAAAAAAGTGTACATTTTTAACCTATCCCAACAATGAACTAGGTCTGTGGTGGTCGACGAATAAAAGATTCTCGGAAGCTTCGTGACGCTGCTGCAGACACTGCAGACGATCCGAAATCGACAGAGATGGATGCACCCGGTGTTTGGGAAGGCATAGAGTGCTCAGTATTTGTTGTCAAAGCATACGGGATGCAGTGTCTGCTTGTTAGCACTTTTTGGATCAAGTCTCGGATGCCCGAAACTTTCACCAGGAGAACCTGGAGACAATTTGATGACTGCGGACGGATGGGCAGCCCGGCAGCAGGAGTTGGTGAATATCGAGTTTCAGGAGGAGAAGCGGCAAGTGGAGGAACGATTACGACACTGGCCAGTGGAAAAGTTGGTGGCCGAGGGCTTGGCACTATCGAATTTGCAGGTGAAGCGTGATGGCGAGTTCTTTGGTGACCCTCTGATTGAGTTTTCGTTTCCGTCTGCTCAGCCGCATGATTTCCAGAGTGGGGACTGGCTGCTGGCCAGTAAGTCGTCCAAACACCCACTGTTGCCAGGGGCTCTGTCCGCCCAAGTAGTGGATGTCCAGCCGACCAAGATCTTGTGTGCCATGCCGGTGGAACCGTCTAGCAGCATAGAGCCTGGCTTTCTTGGAAAAGATTTTCTGCTTGCCGTTGGGCCATCGAGCCGGTTTTGAGCAGAAAACGACCATGCACAGATAACGCCGCTACTATAGAACCTTTATTACAAGAACATGGTCATCGTGATTATTCTATACTCCCAAGCCCTACATCGTAACCCTCACTATAAGAATACCGTAAAGAATACCGTCAGTATTATGCAAAATCCTCCAAAAGCTGCTCAGGAGTGGCGCTTGGACCGCGGGGTGAACTACGTGACCTTCCGTCGGATCTCGGAAGCGTTGTCCCTACATGGCACCTTGAGGAAGCTTTTAAATGTTCTCTGCGGTGCCACAAAGTTTCCGTAAAAGTATCCAGAAGAAGAAGCTTTCTTTGGGACACCTTTGTCAGTCTTGATCTAATCCAGAGGAGGTATCCACCTCATCGAAAACCCTAAACCCTAAACCCTAAACCCTAAACCCTAAATCCTAAAACCCTTGACTCCCCAGGTCTTCCTTTGGAGGTAACGGCGTCCCAGGAGATGTGCGTGCCATACTCCTGGGGCATGACGACCTTGAGGAACGCAATGCGATGGAGGATCTCTCTTTACAGCTTCCAAGTGCTGCTTGGACTATTAATATCATGATTATTCTTATTGCTATGCGTTTCATCATTGTTGCGGTTGCTGTTGTTAATTTTAGTGTTTTTAATATTGTTTGTTTTCTTGTCTGGGTTTTGCGGTGGCTTTTGCCGAGAGTCGGGCAGCAGGGCTGTGTTCGGAGGGTGGCGGTTGCAGCTGAGGAAATTCCTTTGGATGACAGCCAGCATGAGGCCAGAGGAGCTTGCATACGTGAAGGGGTCGCATTCATCCCAGAACTCCCTCGAATCGTAAACTCTGGTAATTCGGCAGGATGAGCCTGAATGGAGACCCATTCCCACCACACCAGACAGGCGAGAATTATACGGGGTGGACGCATCTCACATGGGTGTTTCAGAGAACCCCGGCTCGGTTTTTGGGTCCTTGTAAGACGAAGAATACTTTCAGAGTGTGTCTAGGGTCTCTATTGGCCTCCCTAAATGCTCAAATGGAATCTCTTGCCAACGTGTGATCATAGGTACAACGCCAAGGAACCTTCCAAATGGCACAGCACCAGTTTGCCGAGATCACATCGAACCACACGTTGCCCCAGACCACAGTCTCAAGTCCTGCAACTTTCACCTTAAGCCCTACTTGGAGGGTCATGGGACTTAGTAAGTAAGGTTATAAGTACCCTCATTGGGGTTATAAGTATCATTACCCTAATGATTGCCCTAGTTACTAAGTCCCATGGTCCCTTTCAGTAGCCAAATACAGGTTTAAGGTTCACAGGAGTTTTTTGGTTGAGTCACAAGGGCTTCCAGGCCATCATGTGCTGTGCGCATGGAATACCCAGGGTTTCGGGTGTTAGGGTTTAGGGTTTAGGGGGCTTCATTAAGGTTCTGTTCTGGCTTAGGCCTAGCGCCTAGAGTCCTAGAGTCAGACTGTTCAGCTTACAGCATTGGGGAAGTATCGTTAACAAGAATAGTAACACTAGCACTAACACTAACACTAGCAGTAGAAGTATCAATAGCAACAACCTTCGGCCGCCATGTAAACGTGCGCACGAGCCAATAACAACAGCAATCTCAATAGCAATTTCGATCGCAATCACAACAACAAAGCCACAACCACTAACACTAATACTAACACTAACACTGGCACTAACACTAACGCGAACATGAACACGAACACCAACACGATCACGATCATGAGCACGAACATGAACACTATGAGTGTCATTATCACAATGACAACAACAACAGCAGTAGCAATAGCAACATCAATGATAACAATAAGAATGATGAGACCATACAAGACCTATAGAGATCATAATCGTAATGAAAAGAACCACAAGAAGAATGGGAAGTAGAATAAGAATAGGAAGAATGCTGATAAGAAAATGAGAATAAGACTGCAAGAATAATCATCCGGAGATTTCAGCCTTCAGGCCGTCCAATCGCTGCAGACGCAGCGGCTGAGCCTCATCCAAGGACCGGCCATGTCTGCAACCTCTCTTCAGGGTTTAGGG